>CM067169.1:79090821-79228321 GCA_034093135.1 Erigeron breviscapus | reverse complement strand
GTTTTTTGTTCTAAAATTTGTTTTTGTAAATTGGCAATCATTTCTTCTTGAGCTTTAATAATTTGCTCAGGATGAGTTTTTGCCATTTCTGCAAAAGATTTAACCTCTTCAGGTTCTATAAAATAATTTGTTAAACCAAACTGGTTTCTAGCTGCTGTTAAAGCATCTGTAAAACTGTAAAAACCTTTATACAAAGGTTTTGGAACCTGTATATGCTGTACAACTGTTTCCCATTTGTTAAAGATTCCAAGTTTTGATCCTCGAAATATAACATAATGAGTAAATTTTTTCTGTTGCTGTTCAGACTGTTTTATGGTCTGTTCACTAAAATAAATGCTTAAAGCATTTAAAATCTGTACTTTAAAGGATGCTGCATTTGGCATGGTTTGGACATGCCAAAGATTATCTACTAAACACTGTTGTTTTTCTGTAAGTTCTACACCTACAAGAGGTCTGAACTTTCTGTTTATATCTGTACACTTTTGAAGTGCATAATTTCCAAAAAATATGGAATCTGTAGACTGTTTAGACTGTGACACATATGAAGGAGTTGCTGTTTCAAACTGCCTTCCTTGTGTATTTTTATACTGTTGAAACTGTGGTCTAGTTCTTAAATAAGAACTGGGATAAACTGTAGGAATTTGTGATTGGAAGATTTTTATGTCTTCTAATCCTGGTGTATTTTGTTGACTGTTTATCATTTCTGTCTGTAGAGAGTTTAATGCCTTCATGCTTGATTGCATTAATCTATCTTCTCTGTTGATTTCTGTACGGGTTTCCATAGATGATGAAACTCTCTTTATCTGTCTAGGCTGTATAAGTTTTCTTTTTCCTTTATCCTTTGGATCCATCTGCATCAAATAATCTGTTAATGTTTCTGGATAACATATCTGCTATCCCATTATTTTTTCCTTTAATATGTTCAAAATTTATTTTATAACCGCATCCCTGTATAATATTTTGTAGATTTACCCATCTTGTTCTATTAACTTTTTTACTTTGATCATTTTTAATAAATTTTACTATTGCTTCACAATCTGTTCTAACTGTAAATTCTTTATGTAAAAATATTTTAAATTTTTCTATTGCATTTATTAATGCTTGTATTTCAAAATCTAAACTTGTCCAATTTGTTCCTGCTTTATTAAAATTTCCACTTGTATATGAACAAATCTTTTCTGTATTTTTAGAGCTATATTGATCGGGTTTACTAAGAAGAACTGCTCCCCATCCTTCTTTACATCCGTCTACTTCTATAATTATATAATCTGTTACTAATGGTAATTCTAATGGTTTTATCTTTTTTACTTCTTCTTTAATTGTTTTAACTAATTTTATATCTTCTGTGTTAAAATGTCTTTGACCATTTTTTGTTGTTTTACTATATAATGGTCCTACTAATTTTGAAAGATTTGGGATAAATTTTCTAGCATAATTAACTAATCCCAAAAATGCTTGAATTTGTTTAAGATTTTCACATTTTTCTGGAAATTCTAATATTTTTGTAGAAATATGTGGTTGTAATTCTATTTTACCGTTACCTATTTCTAATCCTAAAAATGATATTTTTCTTTTAAATAATTCCATTTTTCTTTTTGAAACTACTATACCATTCTTTTTAATCTCTTCGAAGATCTGTTGTAAATGTCTCTCATGTTCCTGCACTGTTTCGCTGGCAACTAAAATATCATCAATATAAACTAAACAAAAATCATATTTAAGAAATATACTATCCATAAATCTTTGAAAGATTGATGGTGCATTCTTTAGACCAAAACTAAGAACATTCCATTCAAATTGTCCTTCAGAGCATGTAAAAGCTGTCCATGGTTTAAAATTTTCTTCTAACTGTAATTGGTTATATCCTGATTTTAAATCAAATTTTGAAAATACTTTCTTTTTCTGTATTAAATTGATTAAACTATCTTTATTTGGAATATTATATCCATCATCTTCTGTATTATCATTTAATCTTTTGTAATTATATACTATTCTAGCTTTTCCTCTTTTAATTTCACTATGGTTTCTTACTACAAAAGCTGCTGACCTATGAGGACTTTCAGATTTTCTAATCAATTTTTGTTCTAACATTTCTGGTATTTGTTTTCTAAATTCTTCTTTATCTAACGGGCTATATTCTATATTTGCTGTTCTAATTATAATGTCTGAATTCTTTAGTTTAAATTTACAAGTATATTTCACTGTTGATTTTTTAATATCTTCTCCTATTAATCCTCTTTTTTCTAAATGTAATATCATAGGATAATTTATACTTTTACTAACATCTTTACCTTTCTCTAATTCATGTGACATGAATTCTGTTAATAGTTTTATGGCTTCATTTTCTACTTTTGGTGAATAATTTTGATTTTGTGTTTTTAAAAATTCTAAATTTCCTTGTCCACCACGCTTCTGTGCAAACTCTGATGTCTGTGTATATCTAAGTGTAGGATAACTGTATGTATTTTTACTAAGTGTAATCATATTTTTTGAAATTGTAATTGATCCTTGTAAATTAAAGATAAAATTTAATCCTATAACAAAATCTCATGTGTGTGTATATATATATATATATATATATATATATATATATATATATATATTATAATATATGTATATAATATATAAGTGTATATATATATGCATTAATTTATATATATATATATATATATATATATATATATATATATATATATATATATATATATATATATATATATATATATATATATATATATATATATATATATATATATATATATATATATATATATATATATATATATATATATATATATATATATATATATATATATATATATATATATATATATATATATATATATATATATATATATATATATATATATATATATATATATATATATATATATATATATATATATATATATATATATATATATATATATATATATATATATATATATATATATATATATATATATATATATATATATATATATATATATATATATATATATATATATATATATATATATATATATATATATATATATATATATATATATATATATATATATATATATATATATATATATATATATATATATATATATATATATATATATATATATATATATATATATATATATATATATATATATATATATATATATATATATATATATATATATATATATATATATATATATATATATATATATATATATATATATATATATATATATATATATATATATATATATATATATATATATATATATATATATATATATATATATATATATATATATATATATATATATATATATATATATATATATATATATATATATATATATATATATATATATATATATATATATATATATATATATATATATATATATATATATATATATATATATATATATATATATATATATATATATATATATATATATATATATATATATATATATATATATATATATATATATATATATATATATATATATATATATATATATATATATATATATATATATATATATATATATATATATATATATATATATATATATATATATATATATATATATATATATATATATATATATATATATATATATATATATATATATATATATATATATATATATATATATATATATATATATATATATATATATATATATATATATATATATATATATATATATATATATATATATATATATATATATATATATATATATATATATATATATATATATATATATATATATATATATATATATATTCGCTAGTAGCAGATGTCAAGGAAAATAATAATAAATTTATAAAGGGTACTTTTGCTGTTGTTGGAATTATGTCTACCCTTGTAATTTATGGTGTTTTACAGGTATATCTCTATGTATATGTATATATTTCTATCTTTTTTGTAGTTTAAATATATGGGGTATAAAAGTTATTTGTGGGTTTTAATCATTTGTTATAAAGTTTGATGCTTTAGTTGAAATGAAGCGCATTATCGAATATCTTGGGATATGTTTTTAGTTGTGTAAAGATTTAGTATTAAAGGATCTTTTTTTCAGTAACCCATTTGTGTGTAATGCTAAATGATGAAAATGTTTGTTGTATATTTATTTGCAGGAGAAGATTATGAAAGTTCAGTACGGTTCAGATCATGAATTCTTCAAACATTCGTTGTTTCTTGTTTTTTGTAACCGTATTACCACATCGGCAGTATCTGCAGTTTTTTTGTTGGTAAGTGGTGATTGTTTTTATGGGATTTAATTTGATGTTTGAAGTTGTAATAGATCGATAACAATGTGTTTTAGCGTTTGAGAAAGTGCAGTGGAGTTAATTACATTTTTGGTCCATTGGTAATGAAAAGACCATTATACCCATCATGTGCAGGTCACGTGATGGGTATTTTAACGTCTGTTAATGCTTTGGACTAAAAGTGTTGACGGAGCAAAGTTTTTTGGACTAAAACTGTAATTTTTGAAAGGTAGGGACGAAACCTGCAAGCTGAGTACCACGACAGGGACGATTTCTGTAATTAACTCTATATTATATAATAAAAGATTATTGATTTAACCATTTGTTAACCAACTAAAAAACTTAATTAACATGTAATATCCCAAAATAAATATTAAATATTCTTATAAAGTAAATTTGACCTTTTAAGTATAGTGTTACACAAAATAAAATTTAGAATGAATTAAGTCAAAGTTAGAAATGACACTTGTTAATTTGACATATATTTTATGGGGACATTAATTGTACTTAGTATCTACAATTTCTTGTAAATCTCTATGAATTTCTAATGAAAGTGATTTTTATATTAAAAAAATAAAATAAATAATAATAATAATAATAATAATAATAATAATAATAATAATAATAGAAAAATCTGGTCTATCCAATTATATATGAAACAAAATAATAATAATAATAATAATAATAATAATAATAATAATAATAATAATAATAATAATAATAATAATAATAATAATAATAATAATAATAGCTTAATAATAATAATAATAATAATAATAATAATAATAATAATAATAATAATAATAATAGTAATAATAATAATAATAATAATAATAATAATAATAATAATAATAATAATAATAATAATAATAATAATAATAATAATAATAATAATAATAATAATAATAATAATAATAATAATAATAATAATAATAATAATAATAATAATAATAATAATAATAATAATAATAATAATAATAATAATAATAATAATAATAATAATAATAATAATAATAATAATAATAATAATAATAATAATAATAATAATAATAATAATAATAATAATAATAATAATAATAATAATAATAATAATAATAATAATAATAATAATAATAATAATAATAATAATAATAATAATAATAATAATAATAATAATAATAATAATAATAATAATAATAATAATAATAATAATAATAATAATAATAATAATAATAATAATAATAATAATAATAATAATAATAATAATAATAATAATAATAATAATAATAATAATAATAATAATAATAATAATAATAATAATAATAATAATAATAATAATAATAATAATAATAATAATAATAATAATAATAATAATAATAATAATAATAATAATAATAATAATAATAATAATAATAATAATAATAATAATAATAATAATAATAATAATAATAATAATAATAATAATAATAATAATAATAATAATAATAATAATAATAATAATAATAATAATAATAATAATAATAATAATAATAATAATAATAATAATAATAATAATAATAATAATAATAATAATAATAATAATAATAATAATAATAATAATAATAATAATAATAATAATAATAATAATAATAATAATAATAATAATAATAATAATAATAATAAAAATAATAATAATAATAATAATAATAATAATAATAATAATAATAATAATAATAATAATAATAATAATAATAATAATAAAAGAATAAGACTAACAAAACCTCTGAATTTTTTTATTTACCATTGTTAGGAACAATCATAGGGTGTGCAAGTGCATACCCTATGTTGCATGTAGATCCGCCCCTGGTTCCAAACATGAATAACTGAAAGTTGGAAACAATATTCCCTATAATTATCACTTGTAAACACCACAACCATGAGACTTGTTTTTGCTCTTCTTAATCAATTTTAAAACAAGTGATTAAGTATACTACCGGAAGCTCTTCGCGTGAGGATAGAAACAAGATTTCTGAATCTACTTATGAGATGTCTAGAATTTTTTTTTTTGAACGTTCGAATGGTCAGAGCCTGTTCGTCCCACTTATCGGCCCCTACGTCCTTCGGGCAGGATGTCATTCGAATTTCAGGGAACCACGGAGGGAGGAAAACCTCCTATTAATCCGCCAAATGACACGACGATAAATAAGAGTAAACCTTGCCCCCTCAGGATTCGAACCTGGGTCTCCCCAGGCCCAAGACCCTCATGGGAGGACTGAGATACCACTGAGGTTTTACCACTGAGATGTCTAGAATTTAATATGAGGTATGAGTATTTGTTTTACTTAATTATTAAAACCATGGGTTAAATTCTTTCAATATTGCAATGGGGGTCCCTATTTTGAGTTCATTAGCAAAAGAGGTCCCTTATGTGTTGTATGAAAAGACAATATTGCCCCTGCACGTGATGGCCACGAGAAGACTTGACGACATCCGCTAAAAGTTCCGTTAAAAAGGGACCAATTTTGCGAAAAATTATCAAAATAGGGACCCCCATTGCAACGATACTCAAAAAAGGACCCCATTGCTAAAATGTGTAAACCACAGGGACCAATCTTGCAATTAACTCTTTTTATTTTAAGGTTTTTAAACCATTTCTATTTACAAAACTCAAACTCAACCAACTAACTAAACCAAGTCTTACCTTCTATAATTCTATTAATTAACAACCCAAACAAATTTTCTTATAATTATAAAAGATGAGTTGTATTCATGTGCAAATCATTATTTTGGTGCAAACGAAGGAACAGCTAACATCCGTTGGATCAATATGGATCAATGGTCAAGATCAAATCAAAATTAACACTGGAAGGGCATTTAGGTCATTAAGCATATTCATATATAAACGGCTCAAACACACCTTCTTCTAACAAAACACATAGTAAAACACACACAAACACACACCGAAACACACACACCGCCGGAAACTCACCGGAAACTCACCGGAAAACCGAAACACACACACTCGCCACATATACACACACACACACACACACTTAGTATTCAAAATTATCTGTCATAATTTACTTGTGATGATATTTAGACTGTGTCATGTGTGTGTGTATGTGCGCAGATAGCCGTATTGAATGCTTATAGGGGTGACCGAAATGTATGTAAATCTAGATCCATTGTGTAGTCAGGTGAAATGATATGATTCTTTTACACTGTGTTAAAGCTCGGATTTAATGTTGTTTATTGTTTTGTTTGATTTTGAAGTTAGGTTCGAAAAATTTCTTTAATGGTTTAGATCGGAACTTATATTTTGTGAAGATGAGAAATGATTTTGTGAGATCGGAACGATTCTTTAATGGTTTAGATTGGAACTTATATTTTGTGAAGATGAGAAATGATTTTGTGAGATCGGAACGATTCTTTAATGGTTTAGATTGGAACTTATATTTTGTGAAGATGAGAAATGATTTTGTGAGATCGGAACGATTCTTTAATGGTTTAGATTGGAACTTATATTTTGTGAAGATGAGAAATGATTTTGTGAGATCGGAACGATTCTTTAATGGTTTAGATTGGAACTTATATTTTGTGAAGATGAGAAATGATTTTGTGAGATCGGAACGATTCTTTAATGGTTTAGATTGGAACTTATATTTTGTGAAGATGAGAAATGATTTTGTGAGATCGGAACGATTCTTTAATGGTTTAGATTGGAACTTATATTTTGTGAAGATGAGAAATGATTTTGTGAGATCGGAACGATTCTTTAATGGTTTATTAATGCTCAGGTTTAGATCTGTTTGTATGTATGTATATGGTTTATGTATGCGAGTTGTTTTATTCCGACATTCAGATTTAAGTCTTAATTGGCATGAACGGAATATATGTCAGCTCTAATAAATAATGTATTCGAGGTTCACTGGATATATCTTCTCATGAACATAGTGTTTTAATAAAAGGCCACCTTTGAACGAACTTGACCATTTGGAGCTAGTGTCTAGGTATCTCGCTTGACCATTTGGAGCTAGTGTCTAGGTATCTCGCTTGACCAAGGAGTAAAGATGATTTTCTTTTTCACTTTATGGAGCCAATCAGCTCCGACTCTCCGAGCCAAGATTCTCAATTGGCGATAGCGGCATAGTAACTGTTGGGGGAAAATTTGTTCTTTTTTGTATATTTGTTGTTCAACAATGTTAGGGCTGTAGATATAAGTGGATAAAGCTTATTATTATAGCTTATTGATTAAGCTTATAATATACCACTACAAGCTTATTTATATAGTATTCTACACTCTTCTTACTTTGTAATTATGTTTGTCCTGCCGATGGATAGGACATGTCGGTGATTCTTTATTTGTTGGATGACAAATAATTCTCAGTATCCTGCCAGGTAGTTTATATAACTTATATACTCTCTTATGGTTTACAATGCATACCCGTTTCTTATTTTTGCGACTGTATTTTAATTTTACGGCCACATTGGCCACCTATTTCTTCTGTGGGGCCTCTCCAAAGGCCAGTTCCAATGCATGTACGTGCTTTTCAATTTATTTATATAGATTCTTCATAATGTTCTGACCTGTCTCACTGTCTGTTCAAATGCTGGAATTCATGTAGTTCTGCCCAGTAGGTCCTTCACAACAACCACCTCCATATATGCCTATGATGTTCCAACAGTTTTTAACAGTAGGGAAACCAAATATGATGTCCCAACCTATACGACACTACCTCCAGACCTGGACTACCGGCACTTGGCATAGTGTCGCCTTCTTCAACGCCACCTGCACCCCAAGCTTTTGTAGTGACTGATGGTCAACCTAGTGTCTATCACCACAGCCCTAACATGTGGTTCCAACACCTAATGGTTATATGCCCGGTCAGAGTGGCACGCATGTTGCTCACTTGCTCCTCCGCCTTCATACAATGTATGATTACTGAAAGTGAACTGCTATTAAGTTGGAAATTTGTGGAATCAATTTCATTCGTTGTTCATATTAAAATATTTTTAGCAGCTAACACGTCAACAACTGCACAAGTACATGGAAATGCGGAAGCAGCTAGCCAGTACCAACCACTCTCCCAGTATGAACTAGTGATTCCAGTTTATTGTTTGGTTGTTACTCTTTTATATATCGTACAATTCTTTAATTAGTTATTACATATGTATGCTGATTTATTAGGTGACAACTGATTTATCAAGGAAGAGGACAAGGGAAAGGCACCCTCAAATTAGCCGATTCGGTGGATTCACTTGCTTGAGGTAGTAGCAAGTCTATTATCTCTTAAAGTCTATGATCTTTCAGTAACAAAAGGTTGTGGGCCCAAGTCCGAAAGAGACTAAATCTTTATTAAGGATAATTATGGAACATGCTCTTATATGTTTTCAGCTTTTGTATATTATTATAGCATCTGATCTTAAGTTTTGGCCTTGGGATTTTTTTTCATTCATATGATATGTTTTAATAGCGCATACTATTTTGCAGCTATGCACTTGTTCACTTGGAAATTAAAAACCAGGGGGAGGATGCATTTAAGCATGAGATATATGGAAATGTCATAATTTTAGAGCGCAGAATAACTGAATCAGCCAGTACTAGTGTTCTGAAAGATCATCAAGGTATTTTTGTTTACTTTCTTTGTTTTTCGTTGGATATGGATATCATATCTATGAATATTGCAGCTATACGCGAACACGTGAAACTCATGTGTAACTGATAATATGCCGTTGACTCAACGAGTCCACTTTAATTCTGGGAAATTATAGCAAGATGGTTGTGTATTTTATGATATAGTTTGCCATGTTGTTAGTGAGAGTTTGTAGACCTGTTATCATGAATGCTCGCTCTTTCATATGCTCCAAATTGCTTATAAGTTATATCATTGGTGCATGCATTCTTTACTTTTAGTTACTTTTTCTTTTGACACTGATTTTATTTTTCTACTTTAAAATCTTATCTTTCAGTCTATAAGTTAGAGCAATGTTTATAATTATCTACTATAGACTTAACTTTGGTTTGTGTCATTCCTGTTCACCAAAAGTCAGCGGTTATCAATTGATTTTTTTGCTTAAAAAATTCCTGGATTTCAGTTTCTGGATGTTCAAACTACAGAACTAAAGTAAGAAAGTCCAGTTGAAGCTGAAAGGAAATATATAGGATGGTGTTGAGACCGCCCATAAGAGTGCTGGGCCACAAGTCTAGGCTTAATTTTCTGATAAACCTGGGTGATTTGAATTTACTTTTTTTTTCCAGTTCGGCAATTTTCGGTTGTGTGTCTGTATTAGAGTCTAGACATATCTTCTGACAAATGTTTACTTTATACTGAAACATGTATATATATGATCCGAGTTGGTTTGCACATATTTCTTAACTTTCCTTTTACTTAACACGTGTCATTTAACAGGAAGAAAAGTAGCTACCAGGAGAGAAGACATCCGTGAGCTTGTGGAACATTTTAATGTGGGTATTTTTTGTATTTCACGTTTTTCTGTTGTGATATACACGCATTTGTACTTTACACTCATGTTGGAGCTTTTTTAAGATGCATTACACTTCATACATGATCTAGACCTTTGGAATTCCCATGTGCAGATTGATGTTGAGAATCCTTGTGTAGTAATGAGTCAAGACAAGAGCAGAGAGTTTCTACATTCAGGGAATGACAAAGACAAATTCAAGGTCTGAAGTTAAACAAGCAGTAGCCTTTTTTTGTAAATCCGCCTTTCATTTACACAGTTTTGAACGCAATTATTTTTTCTACTTTAAAATCTTATCTTTCAGTCTATAAGTTAGAGCAATGTTTATAATTATCTACTATAGACTTAACTTTGGTTTGTGTCATTCCTGTTCACCAAAAGTCAGCGGTTATCAATTGATTTTTTTGCTTAAAAAATTCCTGGATTTCAGTTTCTGGATGTTCAAACTACAGAACTAAAGTAAGAAAGTCCAGTTGAAGCTGAAAGGAAATATATAGGATGGTGTTGAGACCGCCCATAAGAGTGCTGGGCCACAAGTCTAGGCTTAATTTTCTGATAAACCTGGGTGATTTGAATTTACTTTTTTTTTCCAGTTCGGCAATTTTCGGTTGTGTGTCTGTATTAGAGTCTAGACATATCTTCTGACAAATGTTTACTTTATACTGAAACATGTATATATATGATCCGAGTTGGTTTGCACATATTTCTTAACTTTCCTTTTACTTAACACGTGTCATTTAACAGGAAGAAAAGTAGCTACCAGGAGAGAAGACATCCGTGAGCTTGTGGAACATTTTAATGTGGGTATTTTTTGTATTTCACGTTTTTCTGTTGTGATATACACGCATTTGTACTTTACACTCATGTTGGAGCTTTTTTAAGATGCATTACACTTCATACATGATCTAGACCTTTGGAATTCCCATGTGCAGATTGATGTTGAGAATCCTTGTGTAGTAATGAGTCAAGACAAGAGCAGAGAGTTTCTACATTCAGGGAATGACAAAGACAAATTCAAGGTCTGAAGTTAAACAAGCAGTAGCCTTTTTTTGTAAATCCGCCTTTCATTTACACAGTTTTGAACGCAATTATTTTTAATAATTATTAATGTTTTATAGGTAAATATTCATTTGCACATGATAGTTTGTGTGCATATAAAGGACCAATTTGTGGCCATCGGATCAAACTAATCTAAGGCTCAGATTTAATGTTATGGTCCTTAATAAAATGTACACGGAGGGGTAACTAAGTCTTTTTCCCCAAAAAAACACCCTCCTTACTTACTACACACAGTCTCACACACACACACACTCTTTCTCCGACGGTTACTACACACAGTCACACACACTATCTCTTTCTCTCTCAACTCCGGCGACGGCCAACATCTCCGATCACATCACCATCTCCAACCACCGCCAATTGTGGAACTCGTACCAACGGAAGTCACACGCACACGCTATCTGTCTCTTTCTCTGCGGTGATTTTAACCTTATTTTCTCTTACTTATATATGTATCTGTATCTATATAGGTATATATGTGTATCTATATTGTTTTTGTAGCTCCGATTTGAAGCTCATGTGTTCCGATTGTTGAATTATATATATGTGTGTCTTTATATGTGTATCTATATGTGTATGAATCTGTTAGTTCAGTTTTCTTCTACTGCCTAGTTATGTTTTTGCTAGTTATGTGTTAATTCCAATTTAAATTGTAGATTGAAGCTAAATTCGTTACTTTATCAAGCTCATTAATATATACTGATATATATATATATATATTGATTTAGGATTGAATAAAGTTAAGATTTGGTTGAGAAATTTCTGGTGGTTGTTAAGAAAGATATGACAAATGAATATGTCGATTATATTACAGCTAAACCTAACGATATGCAAGCGCAATGCTAGTAATGTTTCGAGAGGAGATGTTGCAGGCGAGTACATCTCATGTACTTCACAATCTAAAGAAGATAGAGATGGCAAACTTGTATCCCAACTCTTGACATTGTTTGACCTACCTCCACTCCTTAGGAGTATGGTCTCTATCATTAACCTAAATATTAGTTTATTGCTCATTTTGGAATAAACTGTTACTAATCCGTCTTCTTCATCATATTGATTTTACTTCTCCAGAGTTATGCAGCCATTCTATACCTAAATCTTCCAAGTGGGTCTAAAATTATTCTTCGTGGAAAAGAAATCATCCATCATAATATAGTTGATGATATGATGTTGACTCAGAAGATTATGTATAAACCAACGCAACTTGCTGATGGGACAAAGAATGATCAAAAGGTACAGACTCTAAATAAAGGAGCTTTAATTTAGTTTTAATATCTTCATTCTAAAATCTGGTAATTCATTTTATGCTCTTGTTGTTTGCAGCCCATGCCGGCTGTAGTGACTATTGGCTTTGTGAAAGATGCGAAAGACCATATCGATGTTCAAGGATTCAATGTTTATCATAAGAATCGGCTCACTAAGGTTTGAATTTAGTACTTTTCTTCTTGATAAAGAATGGATACCAATACCAGATTAATGTATTTGTTGTCTGTTCTATGTTCTGAATACTTTTCTCAATATATGAAGGATATATCTAGACGGCCTTGTCGGAATCGCAGGTCACCGGTTTTGAGATCTGCATTCCAGGAAACAAGCTTGTCTCCTGCAAATTTTGTATACCCGCTCTTTATTCATGAAGGTCGAAATCTATTCTGAAAATTCGGTTCTGTCTTCAATCTTATTGTTTTTACTACACGGTTTCTCATTCTCCCTGGATTTGCAGGTGAAGAAGACGTACCTATTGGTGCCATGCCTGGTTGCTATAGGCTTGGATGGAGACATGGGCTTCTTGAAGAGGTTAGTTAACTATTTTCATCTTTTCTATGCTCTTTTATTGGAAATCAGAAGTGGCCTCTGATTATATTTGTTATATATGTGTGTCTATAAGACTAAGGTTAGAGTGATCATGCATCACTAACATACAACACAGTAATTAAGCTCATATATGGGCTTAGTGTTTGAATATGATAAATAAATTTATGATGTTGAAAGTGTACAGCAACATAAAAGTGAATGTATATAAGAAATTCTCAGCGGCCAGCACGTAAAAGTATCTTGAAAGTTCTGTTAGCATATATTGGTAAAAGGTTGCCATTGTCCGAGTATATCTTGTATGATGTTAGCTTGCCACATCCAGACAGCTTTTTACATTAGGGTAAATAATTCATTAGTATTAGCTGCACTTGATATTAATCAACTAGTCCCGAATGATGTTATTGAAAAGAATATAAGTAATAGCTTTTGCTGGTAAATGGCCAACTACAAATCTCATATACCTATGGACTAAGCATTCAGCTGATTTTTATCAAAAAATTTTTCTGTAATGAACGCAAAGGTTCCATAATTATATGAGTAGTATGGTTTTCTAAATTGATTGTGTTATGTTATGTCATGCTACTAGAAAATGTCATAAAATAAACATTGTGAGTTTATTTATTTGTAGTTTATATGCGCCTAGAAGTCAAACATAATGTGTAATGTGCTTTTCTTTTGTTTATAAAGCATCCTTAAACGACGGTGTAGTCGACTCACATAGAGACTTGGTGAAGTAGATGAGTTGGGTCATTCAAATTACAAAGGCATCATGTGTCCTAACGATTATCAACATTTATGAATAAATTTGAAAAAAAGCTTAACCATTTCTAACCTTGTGTTCTGTCTTTAATATTATATTTACTTCGAATAAGATCTTTCAAAGTTCTCTAAAATTATTCCTGTCAAAACGCAAGCTTATACATTTATAACATTGATTCTAATAGGAGTATCAATATTTTCAGCTTACTTTCTCTTTTAATTTATTAGTTCAAGTTCCGTATATTTGAATTTAGTTTGATATGTTTGCATTTGATCATTGAGTCTTTTTGGAGTATCAGGAATTTGAGTTTCATGTTTGTAATCTGTGGAGTGCTACTTAAATAAGAAAACTGTGAGTTATGATATGCGATTTGACATGATTGAAATGATGTTTGTAATTTAAATTCCGCGCAGGTTGCAAAGGCTCGTGATGTTGGGGTCAATAGTATTGTGCTCTTTCCAAAAGTTCCGGATGCATTAAAGGTTACCTCTAATATTTTTTTAAATTTTGGATCTCTCACAAGACTGTTACATAATTAGGTTTTTGTCACTTTAGACTCCCGCAGGAGATGAAGCCTATAATGATGCTGGACTAGTACCTCGAACAATTCGATTGCTCAAAAGACAAGTACCCTGATCTTGTAAGAATTTAAGTACTCTTATACTCTACACAAGCTGATAAATGTGACAGTATTTTCCAATTATATATTAATGGATTACTTGTTTTGACCAACACAAAGCTACTTGCCAAATTTACTAGCTGAGATACTTCTTCTTTTGGCCAGAGTATTCTTTGTGAGGCATTAACGGTTTAATGTCTATATGCACAGATTATCTACACTGATGTTGCACTAGATCCATATTTCTTCAGATGGGCATGATGGTATTGTCAGAGAAGATGGTAATTACCACTAACACGGAAATTTAATCATTTTAGATTACCACTCATGTTCTGGGATAGCTCTTGCATCCAAATTTAATGGGTTACGTTTTACAGGAGTAATAATGAATGATGAGACTGTGCATAAATTATGTAAACAGGCTGTTTTACAGGTATTCATCCATATTTTAACGATCTTTAATCTATCTCTTCAGTTTTTCTGGTTAATTATGTGAAAATTATGAAAATTAATGTATGTATTTATAACATCTATTCTGGATCAGACTTCATCTCTAAATACCAAAGGGTCATGAATTATTCAGTAAGTTTCAATGAAGTTGTTATGTGTTTATTTTTTGGATTGTTAGTTTTTTATTATGTTTTGACTATATCATTTTTACAGAAACAATGTATGCAAAACCTTCTGGTAGAATTTGGTCACAAACATGCTGAAGCTATGGGTCAAGTGAAGCATCCCCTATTTAAACTCAATTGGCAAACAAAACAAAACAATCTGGATTGTGGAGTTTACATTATGCGACACATGGAGACTTACATGGGACAGGATGAGAGTAGATGGGATTGTGAATTACCCAAGGAGTCCAATGAACAAAGAGTTAAACTGGGGAGGTTAAGGAGCAGGTATGCATCAAGGATTTTGACACACCCAATGAACCAATTGGCTGCTGATAATTTACAAAGAGCATATGACTTTGTAAATGTTTACGACAAGGAAGAAATCAAGCAACTTGTTTTTTTAGGGCTGAACGTGAAAGATGAAGAAAAATGAGTTAAAGCATTCAAATTTCATGATTTCTATTGTATATTTCTAGTTGTTAATGTAAAGGTTTAAAAAAATGTGATCAGATGATTTCTTGTTTCTTAAAATGCAATATTTCAGTTAAATGATTTATGTTTTGACTATATCATTTTTACAGAAACAATGTATGCAAAACCTTCTGGTAGAATTTGGTCACAAACATGCTGAAGCTATGGGTCAAGTGAAGCATCCCCTATTTAAACTCAATTGGCAAACAAAACAAAACAATCTGGATTGTGGAGTTTACATTATGCGACACATGGAGACTTACATGGGACAGGATGAGAGTAGATAGGATTGTGAATTACCCAAGGAGTCCAATGAACAAAGAGTTAAACTGGGGAGGTTAAGGAGCAGGTATGCATCAAGGATTTTGACACACCCAATGAACCAATTGGCTGCTGATAATTTACAAAGAGCATATGACTTTGTAAATGTTTACGACAAGGAAGAAATCAAGCAACTTGTTTTTTTAGGGCTGAACGTGAAAGATGAAGAAAAATGAGTTAAAGCATTCAAATTTCATGATTTCTATTGTATATTTCTAGTTGTTAATGTAAAGGTTTAAAAAAATGTGATCAGATGATTTCTTGTTTCTTAAAATGCAATATTTCAGTTAAATGATTTATGTTTTGTTCAAGGTACACTGTTCTGGTGGTATACCCAATCACCTAAGGATTATTTCTACATTCACCAAGTGATTCGTACCATCATATAGTGATTGGATGACCAAAACACAATTATTTATATGTTTTAACGAGTTAATCCCCATGGGATTGGCACATAATCACAAAGAGATTTAATTACTACATTCTAATTACCATATTTAGCAATTAAGCTTTAGGGTTTAGGGTTTTTAGGGTTTAGATTTTAGGGTTTTAGAATGTAGCTTTCCCCTCGGATTAGCAATTAAGCTTTAGGGTTTAGGGTTTAGGGTTAGGGATTTTAGGGTTTAGGGTTTTTAGGGTTTAGATTTTAGGGTTTTAGAATGTAGCTTTCCCCTCGGATTAGCAATTAAGCTTTAGGGTTTAGGGTTTAGGGTTTTTAGGGTTTAGGGTTTAGGGTTTAGGGTTTAGGGTTTAGGGTTTAGGGTTTAGGGTTTAGGGTTTAGGGTTTAGGGTTTTTAGGGTTTAGGGTTTAGGGTTTAGGGTTTAGGGTTTAGGGTTTAGGGTTTAGGGTTTAGGGTTTAGGGTTTAGGGTTTAGGGTTTAGAGTTTAGGGTTTAGGGTTTAGGGTTTTTAGGGTTTAGATTTTAGGGTTTTAGAATGTAGTTTTCCCCTCGGATTAGCAATTAAGCTTTAGGGTTTAGGGTTTAGGGTTTGAAGTCGTAGGGTTAGCCTAACGGCTAACCCTACGACTTCAAACCCTAAACCCTAAAGCGTACCGTATACATCCGTCCCCCTACTACATCCCGCTCTAGGGTTTAGGGTTTGAAGGTCGAGGGTTAGCCGATAGTTGATTGTTGGTTTATTTGCTTTTATTCTTCAAAAATGTTTTAACCAGTTATGGTTAAAATCTCTTAGTGATTATGTTCAATCCCCTGGTGATTATATGCCAATCTCTTAGTGATTATATGCCAATCCCTTGGTGATTATGTGCCAATCCCTTGGTGATATCAATTATATGGTAATTAGAATTTAGTAATTAAATCTCTTTGTGATTAAGTCCCAATCCCATGGGGATTATTTGCTTTTATTCTTCATAAATTTTTTAGCCAGTTATGGTTCAAATCTCTTAGTGATTATATGTCAATCCCTTGGTGATTATGTGCCAATCCCTTGGTGATATCAATTATATGGTAATTAGAATGTAATAATTGAATCTCTTTGTGATTAAGTCCCAATCCCATGGGGATTATTTGTTTTTGTTCTTTGTAAATTTCTTAGCCAGTTATGGTTATAATCTCTTAGTGATTATATGTCAATCCCTTGGTGATTATGTGCCAATCCCTTGGTGATTATGTGCCAATCCCATGGGGATTAACTTTTAAAATACACAAACAGAAATGTTTTAACCAGTTACGTTTAAAATCTCTCAGTGATTAATGGCCAATCCCTTGGTGATTAAGTGTTAAAATACACAAACAGATGTGTTTGTCATCTTTGTTAATTTCTTAGGGTTTGTAATTGCTTTAAAAACAACTGAATAAACAAAAACACACTATGGGAACACACTTGATAATCACCAAATCATAAAAAATAAAGAATTACAGATTAAGCAAATATGTATTTCACCAAATGTAACAATTGTGTATCAAACTAAGTTTCAACAAAGAATAAAATAAAACATCCAACTGTCTATGAAGTTAAGTTTTCGGAAAGGTAACAAAAAGTAACATTAAATTATTCAAGGCTGCTTATCAGAATTTCCTTCAGCTTCTTTTTGTTTCTTTGCTTGTCTTTCGCAAGTCCTTGCATTGTGGTTGGCACCTCCACAGTTTCTGCAAACCAATATATATATATATATATACCTTCCTATATATTTCACCAACCAACTCGTCGTAGAATGGAATGAAGAAACAAGACAATGAATAAGCGAGTTGCTTCACAGCAGCTATAAAACTTGTATTAAAGAACCGTCATTCTTGTCTGCATCATAACTAGCGTTGACAAGTATATGTAATCTAATCTCGATCATAATAACACAACTACATGACGTAGTTAACATCTCTTATGCGAGGTGGCTAGTTTTGGGGTAAAATACCAAGGACAACATCAAGGATTGTCAAACTTACAACCCCCAACTGCTGCTATTCACAATGTACCTTTGCTAAATAATCTAAATGGACTTTTAGCTTTACCCAATAACTAGCAGCAACAGCAAACTAGCAGCAGCAAATGTGGCTGCGCCGCAAGCAGGACCAGAAGCAAGAGCTGCAACTGCGGCAATACTTCCACTATAGAATGGGCTGCAACAGCAGTAGCTGCACTAGTAGCACGGGCCACTTAACCAAGAAACCAATAACCTGATGAGCCAATTGAAACATAAGATATATGCTTACTAGTATTAAATTGACCCTACTCATGTAATGACAACCTACCTAGTACATACACATACTACATTGTTACTAATTTTAACGACTATACATATACCAAATGACAACCAACTGAAACATAAGATACATTCTTACTAGTATTACTACTCATGTAACATTAAAACTTGCAGCCTCTTGGACAAGTACGTGATGACAACCTATACAAATGACATAATACACTTGCTACTACCTCAAATCAAGTGAATCCACCGAATCGGCTAACATGAGTGTGCCTTTCCCTTGACCTCTTGCTTGATAAATCCGACAAATAAAATACTCATCCAAATATTAAATCACACTTGCAACCTAGTGATTCATTCTCAATCCACTAACTAAATCAGATTACTTAATGAATGGTAGGCTACATATCAAGCAAACAGATACACATATAAACCCGCATAGTATTAAAAAAGCATATCAATGTTAGACCAGCTAGCAAACAAGCAGAAACGTATCTTGACTCAGCCACACACATATTGAGTCAGGCAGCTAGCAACTTTTGTTTGACAAACAAGAGACAAGTATTAAACTGAGTAAAAATTGAGTAAGGACATGTACAGAAACGACTAAGCAAACTGAGTAGTATTGATTTGGGTTAAGTGCACGGAAATGTAATCAACTAAGGCCGAAAAGTTATTGTGTGCATGAACTTACAAAAGGTTTATTGTATACATGAACCCTGCTATTTTTCTATTGTATAACGAAACCGGCTAAAGTCTTGATGTGGGTCGGTTAAGTGCATGAAAATGTAATAAACTATGCCCAAAAAGTTATTGTGTGCATGAACTTACAAAACCTCTATTATATGTAAGGAACTATGATAAATATTTATTGTATCAAGATTTTTACAATTTCCACTTTTTTCTTTTTTTCATCTCCCACATATAGATAAAATAAATAAAATCAAAGAGAAGAAGAAAAAGCAAAAGACAGTAACAGTGGATGACCAACATCTCCCACAACATCTCTCAGCGGCGGGGTGTAAAAGGAATTACTTGTTTGTCGGTTTCATGATGAAATACAGAAAAAGGCATATGTGCGGTGGTTTGACATCGTTTTTCATCAGTGATTGTGTTTGTTATTCATTTATTTGACATCATCAAGATATGGAGATCCGATTTTTTTTTTAAATTCTTATGGTTCTAAATTCTGATGAATGTGTGTAGTTAGAACTAGTTTTTTGACCCCAGGGGGACGTTGTCCGGGATCGACACTGCGTCATGCAAGCATTTATACATACAACGGTACCTAAAAGTTTGGACACTTAAAATTTACTATAGTTTAGTTAGAAACCTTAAAATAAGAGATAGAGAGTAAAGAAAAAAAAAGATTTGATGATTAAAGTTAGAAACCCAAAGTTAATTGATAAAAATTAAAAACTTTAAAACTAAACTATAATTAAGTTTGTATACAAAAAGTTAGACTAAAGTTAAAAAACCAATAAGTTAAGTGGTACAAATAAGTTAAAAGCGTTAAAATAAGAAATAGAAAGTAGAAAAAAAAATGAAAAAAAATTGATGATTAAAGTTAAAATCCAAAGTTAATTGATAAAAATTAAAAACTTTAAAACTAAACTATAATTAAGTTTGTATACAAAAAGTTAGACTAAAGTTAAAAAACCAATAAGTTAAAAAAAAAAAAAAAAAAAAAAAAAAAAAAAAAAAAAAAAAAAAAAAAAAAAAAAAAAAAAAAAAAAAAACTGCAGAAAATGACAAAATAAGAATAAGACAAAATTGCTGACGTCATGCTGACGTCAGCAGTTTTGTCTTGACTTCACAAGGGTTACCGGCTAACGTTATAGCAGGTAAAACGTGTTTTCTATAACCTTTTTTTAAGGGTTCATGTATACAATAAACCTTTTGTAAGTTCATGTATACAATAACTTTTCGGCCTTAGTTGATTACATTTCCGTGCACTTAACCCTATTGATTTAAACTAACCGAGCATGGATGTAATAGATGACAAACAACAAAATTGCAAACAAGCCAGCTATCTATACTAAGTATACACATACTCAGCTAAAACAGAAATGTAATCGATAAGCAAAATGTAACTGAGCATTAATTGCAAAACGAGCCAAACTAAATAAAGCCAAACACTATGAAAGTCATTTAGGAATTTCGACAAACAGTTTGTGCAATCTATACTTCGAACGAAAATTCAGCCAAACATATTATAACATTTCACAATGCTATGATTATCATTATCACGTACAATATCGATTTCACGGCAGATCTGACGGCGGACGCCATCTCCGTGATTACCCTAGATCACTTTGAAAGGGAATAACCTTCAAGAAGAACGGTAATGTACATTACTGCGCCACCGCTATTGGAACAAATTCTGTTCATCTGGTCAAGTTCCGATAGGTTAAACGCTTGTTGTATGGTACTTGCGGTGGTTTGTGAGGTAGTAGGGGCGGAAGACGGTGGTAGAGGGAGAGGTACGGGGTTTTGTGGCGGTGGACGTTGTGTTAGTGGTAGGGTAAAGCTAGGACGACGGGGTTGATGGTTGTTGTTGCTGTTGTTGTGATGGTGAGGTTCGACGGTTGCGGTGGAAGCGGGGAAAAGTGGCGGTGGATCGTTTTTCCGATGGGTGTTTGGAATGACCAGGTGTATGTGTTCTCAAATCAAAATTTCTGTCTGTAGATGCTAAATGTCCGAATTACCCTTCCAGTGTTATTATTTGAACCTGATCTCCACCTTACATCCTTGTTGATCCAAGGGCTCACATCTATTCCTTTGTTTGCACCAAAAATACCATGTGCACGGCATCTCATGTTTTATAAATAACTTTTTCTTTATCCAAATTAAGTAAAAATAAAATAAGATAGTTTTTTGTTTTAAAAAATTAAGTTATTTATCATCATAAATAAAAATAATAACGTAAATAAAAGAAATAACTTTAAAAACATATGCACAAAATGATTACATATATAGATCTTCCCTAAAAACCAATAATAAAATAAAAAGTGATTTATGTTTGGTTGAACGAACAAGTCGATGAACTATTAGATGAGTTCCACAGAAAAATTCTCACTTTGGTTGATTGATCGTACCAAATATTCATCATTGGAGATATTCTTAGGAATTATTTTCAGGTAAGACTTTTCTTTATAATAAAAAGCTATACTTTTAAAAAAACTTATTTTTAAAAATTGGCTTTAAGCTTTTAAAAACCTTTCAATTGTTTCTTGGCAAACATACCCAATCTATTTTACTATACCTTTCTTTTTTTCTTTTCTTTTTTTCAAAGTGAGTTTCGATTCAGACGTGTTGAATGCAATTTTAACCAGATATTTCTGGACCTTCAATACCCTCATCATGGAAAATAGCTTGGAGATGATTACCCCAAGACTCGAACCTGAGACATTAGGTAAACTCACCCCCAGGGTCCACATAGTAGATTTAGAAGATATCCTGACCAATGAGGTTTAAGTCAGTGGTTTACTACAATTAAGTATGAAAACTACACGACTAACCTGGTTATGAATTATGTAGTTTGAGTTTGGATTTAATATTTTGACAAATTTATTAAAAAGGCTGGGTTTAATTTTATAAATGTAAATTAAGAAGTAAAAAGGCTGGGTTTAAATTGAGACATGACAAAATAGTCACCCCTAATGAAAACCATTTTATCTACCCCTAGTTTTTGTTTCAAGTATATTTAGAGAAAGAAATACTGTCTCTAAAGTCTCAATTCTATTTATAAATTCATACAATTTTTAAAACGACATACATAAATCTACCCATATAATTTATTTTACTTACTCTGAATAACCGAAATTTTAATTAAATCTCCATTTTAGTGAAATGTAATAATATGTGGTGTGAGATAATGGTGGTGCCGTAACAACCGCTGGCCCGACGAATTCCTTATTTTTCTTGATACACATATATATTTATTTATTTTGAATACCCATTAGATTAGAAATTATAAAATATATTTATATTTGTTGTTAGAATTAATAGAAATGAGAGAGATCGTAAGTATACACATTGGACAAGCAGGCATTCAGGTCGGAAATGCTTGCTGGGAACTTTATTGTCTTGAACACGGCATTCAAAATGATGGATTCTTGCAAGGGTACGTATGTATGCATGTCTGTCATTGGCGGAATGTGACCAATTTGTTTAATTAGGAGGGGCAAAACCATTTGTTTCTTTGTGGAGAAGTTCAATCAATATGTAAACCGCAACTCATAAACATTTATATTCTATATAAAACGTATATAGAAACAAACATTTTGGGGTGGGGCCCTCTCCCACCTCTTTCATAGTTCCGCCAATGCGTGTCATAAGCTATAAATTGACCGTCTTGGTTACAGTGTGGAGACTGATTGTTTCCCAAATAGTCTAAGCCTCTGGCATGTATGGGGGTGACCGAATGACTTGTCTTGGCCCGTTTGCCAGGTCACGACCCTTGATAGTTGTATCACATATAATCAAAAGGCCTTAGGTTTAGCACTATCAAAATGGTATACGTTGTGGTTCTAGTCTAGTTAGAAAATATATGTGATTGTTTGTTTTTCAAACATATAGAAAAATCGTAAACCATAAATTTAAATCGATAAAACAGGCCCACTAGTGTCGTTCTTGATTACGTTTATAACCTTGATTAGCTGAACCGCGTAAATCGGGTGTTTATAATCTCTATCTGATTTTAATTTGTGCTTTGCCATTGTTATTGTGATGTAATCAGAAATGCATGATAACACATGAATAATGAAACAAACTTTGTTGCTTGAGGACATGCATTTTGACTTGTCATGTTTTATTTTGTCGAACACAAACTTTAGGACATGAATCTCAACGTTGGCATTTAAAGGTTCTGACATTGTTTTTTTTTTTTTTTGTCGATATGCTTATGGTAATGTCGCATACTTGCATCTAGCAAAGTGATTTGTCATCCTGAATTTCCCATAGACACTTCCCAAAAGGGGCGACCCCAACTGAGGGTGTCTTTGGGATATAAAGGATGGCAATAAGAGCCCCCTTTAATTTATGTGATATGACATGTTAGTTTTGTTTTGATTAATTGTTTATCAATTTGATTTAACCTATTATGAGTTGTAGATTTATCTCATAAGTTGTTTGAATGTGTTTGTAGTGAGACCAGTGGAGACGATTCATTTAGTACCTTCTTCAGTGAAACGAGCTCTGGAAAGCATGTACCCAGAGCTGTTTTTGTTGATCTTGAACCTACCGTGATTGATGAAATTAGGACCGGAAGCTACAGACAACTCTTTCATCCTGAACAACTCATGTCTGGCAAAGAGGATGCAGCTAATAACTTTGCCAGAGGACATTATACAGGTAAATACCAGTTGACTTTTTGAGAAATAACGAGTCATACTGTATTAAGCTAATGATGCATTCGTTATTTATATTTGCAGTGGGAAAAGAAATTGTTGACCTGTGTCTTGACCGAGTGAGAAAACTAGCCGACAATTGTACTGGATTGCAAGGCTTTATGGTTTTCAATGCTGTTGGTGGTGGCACTGGTTCGGGATTAGGATCTTTGCTCTTAGAACGTTTATCTGTAGATTACGGGAAAAAGCCCAAACTGGGCTTCAGTATCTTTCCTTCTCCACAGGTTATTTTGCTAGAAGTTTTTTTAAAGATTACTAGTATCTATAAAACCTGCTTTGTTGTAAGCATGTTTTCAAAATCTTATTTTGTAAAATACAACGTTTACGTGATAAATGCTGTTTTGAAAATGCAGGTGTCAACTGCAGTTGTGGAGCCTTACAACAGTGTGCTATCAACTCATTCACTACTAGAACACACGGATGTGGTGGTATTGCTCGATAATGAAGCCATATACGATATAACCAGAAGGGCTTTAGACATTGAAAGGCCAACTTACCAAAACTTGAACCGCTTAATATCTCAAACTATCTCATCTTTGACCACTTCCTTGAGATTTGATGGAGCCATTAATGTGGATATTAATGAATTCCAAACAAATCTGGTCCCATATCCTCGTATCCATTTCATGCTTTCATCTTATGCACCCGTGATCTCTGCTGCTAGAGCATTCCATGAGATGAGCTCAGTTGCAGAAATTACAAGTTCTGTGTTTGAGCCCGCTAATATGATGGCCAAATGTGACCCAAGACATGGCAAGTATATGGCATGCTGTTTAATGTATCGTGGTGATGTCCTTCCAAAGGATGTTAATACTGCAGTTGGTTCTATGAAGACTAAACGAACTGTCCAGTTTGTTGATTGGTATGTTGTATCATGCAGTATCTATTCATCATATAAAATTCCCCAGGCAGTGAATTGGGCGGGTTGGGAAGGTTAGGTAACGGGTCATTATGAGCCGGGTCAAACAGTAAATCTTATACTGGATAGGTTCGTATGGAACACTTTTTTCCAAATTATATGTGAGCAAATGAGTGGTAAATAATACTAAAAAGATATAATTTCAATTTCTAAAGGGTTAATGGTATAATGTAGCTGCAACGTTTTTCTGCAAATTTATCGTCTACGCAACATAGTTTTACTCGTGCACCCTAAGCTATTGAACTTGTGAGTGGTTTAAGTCATAGCAGCACACATTTTACATGTTTAATTACTTAGGGGCACCTGAAAAAGGTGCATGAAATGATACATTTTGTGACAGTATGTTGCTACTGCATGCTGTTATCCCTTCTTAACAGTATATAGGCGATTGTAAGCACTAAAAGTACACTGTGGGAAACTTAACTGCTCAGCACATATGACCCTTTTCTTTTTAGTTTAAGTTTTCTATTTTAGCGATCGTATTAAAGAATAGCCCAAGTCGTCAGATTAATAAGAAAATGGGCCAAGTAAGAATGGAATGATCGATATTTTCCCATTTCCAGGTGTCCTACTGGTTTCAAATGTGGAATCAGCTACCAACCTCCCACAGTGGTACCCGGGGGTGATCTTGCTAAAACAAGGCGGGCTGTCTGCATGATAAGCAACAACACTGCTGTTTCCGAGGTCTTTAACAGGATTGACCACAAGTTTGACCTGATGTATGCAAAACGAGCATTTGTGCACTGGTATGTGGGTGAAGGAATGGAAGAAGGTGAATTCTCAGAAGCCCGTGAGGATCTTGCTGCTCTTGAGAAAGACTATGAGGAAGTTGGACAAGATGCTGAAGAGGAGCATGAAGAAGAAGAAGAATAGTAGGTATGTATTTCCTGACTATGTGAACCTAACACGCGTTATACAAACACAAACCAACAGCCTGAAGCATAAACCTTATTCCGTTCCTAGGTACAATAATCTAAATGCAAATATTCATCTTGAAATGGCATTGAAGATATCATTACTCACTTTGTTCACTGCACTCTTTTTACCAAATTCTTAACAGTTTGTGGTAATTCATAGGAACCATCAATTCTTTGTCAAATGTGAAGGGGAGATTAGTTTGACATAATTTTCACACAAGAAATAACATTGAGACATAGTCAGTGCACCAAACTTTAGAAACTTCCACACTAGGAAAGTTTGGTCTTCTATGCTACTAATATCCAATTTAGAAAGTTATCTTGGTAACGAAGAGATGCCTAATCCTTGTCTTTCAGCATTAAGAACACGATAGTATACTTTTAGTTGTCTTAGTAGGCGTATGGGCATGATCAGTCACTATGTGACTAAGAAATTAGCATAAATCTTCTTAAGTGGACATAGCAATATTGACCATTACTATGAATCTGTTGGTTTGGGTTGTAGTTCATGTCAAATGGGGTCAAATTCAATTTTTAGACTTTTAGCCAAAAAATGGTTCAAATGGGTTGATTTCCAATCTAAAATTACAAACTAACCGTTTTTATTCAAGATATATATTAGTCTTGTAACAACACTGTTTTTATAATTATAATACTACTTGTAGTATTTATCCTAAGTTTTAAAAGATGGACATAAAATGTTTGCAGGGCCAACTGTTACCGTCCCACCCGACCCATACTAAAAAAAATGCCCCGTTTCAAAACGATCCTATTTTTACTTGTTACACAGACCCAATGTTACCACCTCAATCATGAGTGCGAGACAAAATACATATCTACAACGTTAGAATACTCTTAGCAATGCTGTTCTAATGGAATCTAAGTGGAGTTTAGGTGAAGAATAGGATTAGTTTTTATTCAACGTGTTAATCATTCGATTACTTGGTATGGAAAGATAACTTCTATCTTCTAAACAAGATAAACTTTACCTGACCAAAATGTCATTTTGTCCCAACTTGCCCAACTGGCTAACTCAATGAGCATGAGAGCAAATGGTTCAAACTAAGACATCAAGTTTAGATAATCGTAAATGATTGCTGATTAAACTAAATTAAAAGTGAGAATTGGAATCATTCTACAAAAGTCAAATGAAACAACTTGATATTTTTCTCCTTTTCTTTTTTGTGCTAAATTTAGCAAGCAAGAACATCTACATCAATTTCATCTCTCAAAAGCTCCTTGTTATTCTAAAAACCGCGATTAAATTCTAAAAATGTTAAAATCAACAAAACAAAGAACATAAAGGAGGAAGATCCCAAATTGCATCATTAGGATCATTAACCGTGTCAATATACTCTTGAACTCCATTCATAGCGTACAAAGAAGCCGATATCTGTCTTTCCACTTTCATCCTATCAAATTCAGAAAACTCCATTCCAGAACTCATCTCAGGCATTATCACATTCTTTGGAAAATCAAGTGTTGCTTGATTCATTCGATATCTATGATCACTTTTAGATCCAACGGTCCATGAAATATCGGGTCTTTCAGAAGAACAGTTGCTTAAATCAGGCTTATAAGCATCATCAAACAATTGAGAAACATTTTCTTCTAGTTTGTCACTAGAAGAAAGCAAATCTCCACTTCCACCACTATTACTCGAGCTACTACTGCTACTATTGCTTCTACTACTGCTGCTAATACTTACACTACTAGCAACATTAATCGTAGCTGGAATAATGGAGGGCATTGGACAATCTTGATTTTTCTTTTTTGCCATTTTCTTGCTTTTGAGTAAGTTTCGTATCCTGGAAGCAAGTGGGGAGTTATGAGACACATGGGTTATGAAATTTGTTCGTGTGTTTGAACCACGTAGAAGGCACGCAGCTTCATCATAGGCTCGGGCAGCTTCTTCAGCTGTCTCAAATGTCCCAAGCCACATCCTAATCTTTTGTGTCGTGTCTTTGATCTCGGCCACCCATCTCCCTGAAGGCCTCTGTCTCACTCCCACAAACTTGTTATTGTTGTTTCCATTGCTATTTTTACCTCTCCCTTTGCTCGGTTTTGGAACCGACACTCTATTACCTTCTCTTGGCTGTTGTTGAAATTGAATTTCCATTGGAAATAGAAAGTATAGTGAAATATAATGTGAACTCTAAGAGTTGTTCTATGTTTTTGCTTTGCTAGTTTATGTTGCTATATATATATACATACACTAACATATTGGTCTATATATATTTTCTGAGGTTTCTATGTATTGGATTATAGTGTTTGTTGTTTTCTGATTAAACATTCTTTTAGTCTCCTATGAAGACAAACTATTCATTATTAATATGACCAAGTTGCAAATCTAATATAAACATTCCTTAAGTTAATGACTAATTTACCCTTGGATATTCATTAAGATTAGTTGTCAATTTAAGGTATGCAGTGGATGTCTTAAGAGGATTAAGATGACAATTTGAGCTCTAATTTTGTTTATTAGACTTGGTCATATGTAAGACCAAGCAATGGTGGAAAGGCCTTTATGCATGGAAGTAAACTACCATTCACATTTTACATAAATATTTGCATTTGCAATTTTATCCCAAAAGTTTCCTATAGATTAAAAATCTGCCCAAGTTGTATGAGTATGTTGAGAAAAGGACAACAAATATGTGTGCGAATTTATGTATCGTATTCTATTTGTAGGTGCGTATTTGTGCAAACATGATCTGAAGCTTCACTTGGAACAAAGCTCAGTTCATGAAATACTGGCAGGCTTGGATTAAATTCGCCGTACACTCAGAGTCTAATATATGTTTTCATATGCTTGATTAGTTGACATATGCTTGGTTCAACTGAAATTCATAAGTCTTTAAGTCTTGATTCGTGTATAGGTTGATGTAAAAATAAATTTATATCTAAAGTTTTATGACTAAAACTTTAAAGCTTAGCATCAAGTGTTGTAAGTTTTTCATGTTTGGGTAAGTTGCTGATACAAATCCACTTAACTCCACTTTATAAGCTTATTACAACCTTATAAAGACAATGTATAGCCATCTCTACTTATTACATGTAACTGTAAAGGATGGTTATAGACTTATAGTTGTTAACTTTCAATAACTTACTAGTTTAAATCCATTTACACTCGGACCAAATACGCTCGGGTCGGTCCGGGTTCAGTCGTTCAGGCGGTTTCGTTTGGTTTTCAGTATTTCGGGTTGTTTGTCCGTGATTGTATCATTAACCAAATATGGAGTCAAAATGTAAACAAGGAAAATGCAGGGGTAATTTTGAAGTGAAGGAGGATTAATGGGTCAAAGTTAGAACATGATATGATGATATCCTAAAATGCTGCCACGTGGAGGCAAAGTAACAACCATCTAGATAACCCCAAATACTAAAGTGTCAACAATAAAATGTTCAACATAAAATGTTTCTTCTCTTTTCTATGAATTTTCAATATATTCAGACTTGTCGTAAACGTTGCGTTTTGTTCCATCCAAATTTCCTCCTAGTCATCATCCAAGGAAAATACAGTTTACCCCACTTAAAAAGAAGTCAAATTAAAGAATTGACGTAAGATACTTAATAAAGGAAGATTGATATAATTTATGTGAACATATGTTATATTTTAATGTCCTTATGCATCTTTTGTGTAAAGTTTTTGATTGACAAAAGTAAGCCGGATTTGGGGGACAAATACAATTCTTGGAGTAGTTGATTCGTATCATCATTAAATAAAACGTATGCATAACAAATACTCAAATAGGCATTTAAAACAGGTAAATGGACGGAAATCATCTGGTCTCATTGCAAGTTAGACTTCATTATGTATCATTAGTTAGGATCATCTAGCCATATATAGAAAGCAAGAGGCATGTTTGAGATAGGAAGTTATCCGCCCTTGTGCTTGAACGAGAAGAAGAGACGTTGACGTATCAAGGGGGTCAAATCAAGAGATGTCAGATAAAGAAAACAAAGGACATGTCAGTGACATAGCACGACAAGCCACTCTTTGCGGCTTGCTTGATTGCGTTACAAACCAAAACAACCTTGTGTTGTGCTCTTCGTTTTAGAATAAAAGTTTCGTTAAAAGATCATGTTCAAACAAAAATCAGCGTATGGAGATGACATTGATTGCGTTGTGCATCACCTAGTTGGTTCGTTTTGGCTTGTGGTACTATGGCATTTAATTGCATACGTCTCAACCAAATGCATTTGCGATTCATACTGTGTGTCCAAGATAATCAATACATATATGCTAACATTCGTAAATTGTAAGCCAAATAAAAACATGATTGATTAACAAGAAAAAAGGAATCATGGTGTTATAGAGAAAAGAGAAGAAAAAAAAAATGAAGTGATAAATCATACTTAGTCATCACAAACCAAACCCCTATAAAGACTTGGTGGGACTAAAGCAAATCTTAGTTAAATAGTTTTTGAGGTAGTGATAATAATTGATTACTGGGTACTTCAATCTTAAACTAATTGTATGGATAATGGTTATAAATAAAACTTGTAAGCTCATGCAAATTACCCGAATCATGTTTTATGAGTATTGCATTGTATTAAAAACTTGTATTTTGGGGAAGCTTGCAAGTTTTTTTCCGTTTTAATGATAGGTAGATCAAACATCGTAGCAAGAGACTAGACTATGTTGTATTAATCGGGTATACGCTAAAGACCCCTCTCATCCAATACCTGGTACAAGGAAAACCTCTTATTAATTCGACCGAAGGCACGATAATTAATAGGGGTAAACCTTGCCCACTCAAAACTCAGCTCGAACTCACATCTCCTTGAATCAAGCCTTTATTGGAATGACTTCCATTCGTCACTAGGCTATTAACCCAACGACTTACAAGTTTTCTCCAAAGTTAGAGTATATTTTCTCCAAAGTTAGAGTATATTTGCAATTCTCCTTTATCTGTATACTCTACTATTTTAATCAACATTTTTTGAGTTTGCAAAACTAACCACCAGATTAAATCACAACACAAACTCAAAATCGCTACATAACTCAAAATTGCAATACAAATTCAAAATCGCAAACACAAAACCACGAAATCACAACGCATAACCAAAAATAGCAACTCAAATAAAAAATATGTTGAAAATATAATTTAGGTAAAAACAAAAATTATCGTATTCTTTAATATAAATTTCTTTTTTTTAGCCGGTGACCGAAGCCCGTTAGTCTTTTTACATTGATCATTATGTCCAGAAATGATGCGAAATTTTATATCCAAGAATGCTGGTAGATTTCATTGTTAGGTCTTATTATTTTTTTTATTTTTTTATAAAAATAAACAGTTTATTACTATCAAAATGGTTTTTTAGAATCAAGTGCAAGTGGGTCTTATTTTAATTTTGCAAATTGGCATGTAAACAAATTAATTGAAAATTATAAATCTTGGGATGTTTGTATTGATTCCGTTGTGTAGAAAACGACGTTATCTCTACTTCTTTATTTATTAGATTAGAATTTTAAAAACATTGATGAACGAGATTTGATCATATAAATTGTTAAGTACTCTAGATGCTTAACATAGTTATACTTAATCATGCAACTACATGAAAACAAGTTCTCCAACAACTTGTCCAAAGTATTCACGTGTAGTTAGAAATTTTCAAATTTTCACAAATGATGAATTAATTAATAGAAGACCCTTAAATAATTTTTTAAAAATGATTAAAAAAAGAAAAAAAAAGAGTAATTATTATTTCGTTTATAAGTTGCAATTTATGTTGTATTACACGGACCTATAACACTAGTTTGACACCAAGTATAGTTCCACTATTGTTTGGACCCATAACATCGAGGAATAACACTAGTTTGAAACCAAGTGCAGTTCTGGTATCGTGCGAGTCTATAATATGAGTACTAGAGAACGTTCATGCGATGGTAGCCTAGTGTCGAGGACTATAAAAGTAAAAGTCAATGGTTCAGATACCTTGCCTTGTGTCTCTTTAACTATGGTATTACATGATTTTAACTATATAAAAGTGTTTACTATGTATTTGAGGGTTGCTAATTTGCTATACATATACTTTTTAAAGCTGCAATAGATATGCTTATGCTTCAAAATTATATATGTAATGATCATGTTTCCAGTATATCACAGCAAATTAGCATAACATATTCATAAAAAAATAAGTAGCAAAACTCATCCACAAAATTTCACTCCTCCAATCTCATTATGCAAAACCAATACAATACCATAAAATTCTGTATCTTTCTGGACAAAATTACCAAGTACTTGCAAGTACCAAATCAATTCAAAACTGTAATATGTATATGCACATCCTATGACTATATTTCTCACATTTCTTGACTTCCTTTCACGCCAAATGCATGCAAAAATGAATTTTAAGTATATATGTGAATATAAAGAAAAATAAACACACAAAACGGATACAAAAAGAAGGTATCAAAACCTTTAAGAAGAGAGGATTGATTGAAGTGCAAGCTGTTGTTGAGGTTGTAAAGATGATAAGGTTGATGCCATGGCAGATGGAAGTAATGTTTGCTGGAGCTGCCTCAGAAGATTGATCATTCGGCTAACAGTTTGTTCGGAGGCCAAATCTTTACCAGCAGAAAGAACCTAATTCCGAGATTAGAGATTGTTAGAAACAGATGAAAATGAAGTACAAAATTACTAAATTTATATTTCAGAGAGCAAAAAACATACATCTGCAAATACTGCAACTATCTTTGGAAGATACTGATGGTTAAGTCCCAATAATTCTCCATCGGACCTGGTTGGATGACATTCTCAGTTAATGAAAACTGATATGAAGAAAAAAACTATAGAATCCAATACGTCAAAAAATTTGGAAGTAGCAATTTCTGACTGTTATTCTTATAGATAAGTTAATTGGGTCATGGTCTATCGTGAGTATCAATAATTTTTAACGGGTATTCTTATAAATGGGTTGATTTGGGTCATGGTCTGTCTTGAGTATAAATATACTCCGTAAATAGATACAAAATAGAAAAAGAAAGAACATGTCAACCTGGTTGGAAAGTCGCCCAGGGTCTAACAATATAGTTTTTAGTCATATTTAATGCATTAATAAACTTAATGGAGAACTATTTTTTTCAGGTAAACATGGCCCAAAAGTTTAAGCGTGTTCCAAAAGTGAGCCCTTAATCAACTCGTTTTGAGTTTTGACCCATTTTCCAACCTCACCCAATTTTAAACCAATTTCCAACCCGGTCATTTTGACAAATCCTCTAACCCACTCATTTTGGCACCTCTGGTTAAGGTTGTCTGTTTTACAAAAATGCCCCTCTTTTAAGATTCAAGAAAGACTTACCTTTCCACCATAGAGCAAAGCTGGTCATGTACAGCTTTAGCCTCGATCAAGTCGCCTTTTATTGGTAAGCAGTTTAACCATGCAGGCACAATCTGACCACATAAAACATGATTTAAATCATACAAAAAGCTCATTATGTTGTCCACAAAAGTCGTACTTCATATGAAACATGATATTTAAGAGCATACAGAAGACGTGCAGAAGTTTGAGTTAACACATCCATAGACACATTTGTTTGTATGTATTTGATAAACTTAGATGCCTTCAACCTATGGAGATGATATATAAGATGAAGAAGGATTTAAGTACCTGGGCAGCATTAATAACATCACGATGAAATTGGCATATCTTGCCAAGAGCTGATACAGCATTGTCATAAGCCATAACATTATCTGGATGCAATGCATCAGGGCGTCTTATAACAGCATCTAATCTAGAAAGAGCGTCTACAATAGGGCAAAACCGTGTGTAATTAGTACACAGAAAACAACACAAGCAAAGAAAGGGTAAGTAAGCAACAAGAACCTACCAACAACGAATGGTCTGAATGCACCTCCCCCAAACTCCGCACATAAGCCAACCCCATAAACAGCAGCCTGAAATAAACTTAGATTAGAATGTAAGCAGATGATAGAACATTATCACCATGACATAGATTTATGCATACCTGGCGGACATCTGTGCTTGTATCATTGCATGCTTCCAACACGAGTGGTAGGAAGGTATCATAATATCTGTAATAGCATAATGTATACATAAGAAGAAAATCGAAATCTAGAGTGGAAATGGTTGGTGAATGGTTGTCTAATAGAGCAATGGATAGTCGAGACGAGGTGTTGAATATATTGTCCAAAGAATAACAATGTAATTCTATTTCATAACTAAGTAGATACAACTAGAAAACAGTTATTATTAGGTTAATGGTGGATGGTTAACCCCGAACCATTGCACCCACTTGGGTGCCTACACATTTTAAGCCCGCTACAAGGCATGTACACCGGTTAGTGTCCCTAGAGCATACCCACACATGAAATCGGTGAGACAAGCCTCGAACCCGTGCCAATTTTGATAGGCTCCTCCCACGTGGGGCCACTCATGGAAGGGAGTAGCTGGCCACTGCGCCAAAGCACAAGTGGTTAGTTTTTATTAGCATAACAATGTAATTCTTTTTCCTAATAAATGATATTATAGATTTCGGGAAATTATGGCACTTAAACAACTCTCCCACTGCTTAATTAACCCATTTGATCCTCTTTCTTAGAAGCTACCTTTTTTCCATTATACTTGTTTTACAGTCATCATTTACAAGTTAGCATATACAGTAATATGCTTCTCACGTCTACTGTCAATAGTGGAGTGACCAAAGAATAAAAGGCTTACTTTAAAGCTGCATCTCGACAATGCTCAGCAACATCATCAAATATGCAAATGGCTATTCTTTTCTCCTCGGATGTCCTACCATTGCCCTAAAGTTACACAGTACATAAACAAGAGGATGTAAATATCATTGTGATGCGTACTAGCAGCAATTGTATGAGCTAAAATAGAGAAGTGATAAGATCAAGAATATGATGGAACTCACCCACATAGGCATCAAATAAGGCAATAGTTCTTCAAAAAGAGGTAGAAATGGAGCCTTGAAGGTCTTAAGTAGGGTACCCAAACAGTCACCAACCTGTATTTAAAATCAAAAATAAATACAACCTAAAGAGACATTAAAAAAATTCTTGATATTCGTAACTGGTGAACAAGAAAAGCATACTTGATCAAAAAGTTCTTCTTCTTGCTCATTTTCTTCCTTGAGCATTTCCCCCTCTTCTGCATCAAAGTCCTCGGCTTTGATTCTCTCGGCTCTTTCATTTCTTCTAGCTGCACTGGCTGTCATAACCTGCTTTAGCTCTTCGACAATGCTTCTAACTTGGTTTTCATCCAAAAGAGGACCACAAATCTGAAGCAAAGAAAAATGAACAGATTAAAATCTCATAAAACTTTATAATAAGTAACTATACCAAAAATAGATGAAACACACCTGTACACATTCTTTAATAGCATCTAGCATACTTGAACAAATTTCAGTCTCAGGTTCCTGAAAGTCAAAGTTCAGTAAAAATTATTCAAATGCTACACTTCAAAAAACAAATGGAAGGACATGTAAATAAAATCACATACTACAAATATTCACAACATAAAAAGGAGAGCAGAGGCATGTGCGGATATTAACCTTGTGTAAAGCCTCTATTAAAGAGGGAATGATATAGTCAGACAACTGCTTTACATAGGATTCATTGCGTCCCTGAGATTGTCCCTTCTCAACAGCTAATTTTGCTGAACGGAGAAGCTCCGGCATAGCTACAAGTCAAATAAAAAGTCAGTTCTAAAAAGAGGATATTTGTCTAATGCTCTAATATTATGTTTTATTCGGGGTAAATTCAAACCTGAAACTGCAGCCTTCCTAACTTCTTCATGAAAATAAAATTTAAGAAGTGGTACTAATGTTGGAGCAACCTGCATTAGTTTCACTCCAAGATAAGCATATTTTCATGAAGTGTTCATAAAAAGGTCAAGATGAACCATGTAAAAGGTATTTAACCTGACCAATCCAGGGGAAAAATCCTTCCTTCAACTCATCAGCGTAGCAACAGAGCATGTTGCAGGCAGTAGCCTTTTCCTCAAGGACACTAGTCTTGATCCCTATCCTCTTATCTCCAAGTGTAATAGTCTCGATGCTGCAATATGAACATCAGGTTTAACTTGAGCAAAATCATTCATATTCATTTATCGTAACCAATTAAAAATGCATACCTTTCATCATCAGATTCGTCAATATCAGCATCTGAATCAGCAGATGTAATGGTAACATCGGGTTTAAGCTGAGCGGAGTGAAGCAACGGTGGCATGACAACATTCATGTAAGGAAGGAAATCTTGCCCTAGGCACTTGCAAAGCCTTGCCCATGCCTGCAATAGAAATGAACAAGTGTTAACATTTGTTTGTATGCAATGTTGAATAATAATGAAAGAAATACAAAGATACATACTTGTAACATATAGCTTATAGTAGGGTCATCTGTCTCAAGCTGGGAACCTTGCAGCGCCATAAGGACATCCATAACCTTGAAACACATAAAAGATTATTAGTCCCTAGAATGGGGGAGAAACATGTAGTCCGATATAAGATAGAAGTATACCTGCTTAGCATCATCCTTGAACTTGTCTTTTCCAACGGCCATGCCAACCAAACTAATACACTCCATAGATTTTGCCCGAAGCATACGATTAGCTTTGTCATTTGCATTCACCAGTATGGCTTTTAAGTAAGGCATGACTGCATCATAATACTTTTGAAAATGGTCCTGCAAATCATATAAATGCGTGAGAAGAGAACTTTTGAAAAAAACTATGCAAGTCCAATAAAAAAAATTGAATGTCATAGACCTGAGATGAGTCAGCAACCGATGCCAAAGCAGTCAAAGCCCCCTCTTGAACCATCTGCTTAGAATTCTGTGCATACAACAAAAAATTTCAACAGGTATTCTCCATTAAGTAAATTGGCGAGTTGGTTTATTCGAGTAATGAATATTAAAGAAAATTTGGTTTCTGCATACTGATTATAGAACTTTTGGTAATCAGGGCACAATGATATACCTGCAACAATACAAGTAATTTCCCCACGATCCCATCCAAATATGGCTGTAAAAGTTCTGGAGTACAATTTTCACTGAAGTTAAGCACCGCGGAAGCGGCGTGTGCCTGCAAACAATACATATGAATATACATGTTACGAGTCATTCTTCTGTATAATAACAAAAAACCACTCTTTTATCCTTATCGGGAAGATCAATCCTGGAACAGATATATAACTATGACATCTCTTTGTTTGGACATTAAACAACAATATTTTATTAATTATCTTCTTAGAAAAAGAGTATTCTGCTCATGCAAGCTTTAACGAACTATTGTACCAATACTTCCCGGTATGTATTTGAAGTAACAAAATTCATGGTGATGGCTAACTACGTGAATAATTAAGACATCACAGCCAATCAATTCTTGCATTTTGTAATCACAAAATGCTTCCCGAAAATGAAAGAAACCACAACTCACTTGCACCCGTGGATTATGATAATCATCCATTGCGGAAGCTAAAGCTGGAAGCACAAGATGGTGATACTGATTTTGCAAATCTGGGCCAAGGTCGGTAGATAGTTGACCAATTGCATTAATAGCTGCCCATCTAGCACGAGGATGGGGATCTTGAAATGAGTTCAATATCATCGCAACAACTTGTTCCAAGTTCTTCGTCATAACCTGTAAAAAATAAAAGCATGAGAAAATACTAAACTAACACAATCCTTTCCTGAAATTAAATATGACAAACATGTTAATATATATATAACAAGCATATAAAATACTTAACCCTTAAAAATGATTTAGCATCCATACCTTTGAGCAACCTTCTGCGATTTGAGCTAATGCAATAAGCGCCGCATGATGCTTTTGCCACTCGGGTGCAGCCAAATAAGCCGGAAAAATCTCAGAAATAACAGGAACAATAGTATTTCCACCCAAAGAAATCGATAACCTATCGAGATACTCTTGACCAGCACTATAATTACTAGTCTCACCGGCATCCTCATGCTCAATCTCAGCACTATGCCAATCAGGATCATCTTCAACATCCAACAACATCTTCATTAATACCTCAAACAATCTCTTAACAAACTGCGGCAACTTCCTAATCATCCCAGGCGCCCTCTCTCTCGCTTCCGCCAACGTAACAACAAACTCAAGCGCCAAATGCTTAGTTCCTTCTTCAAAACTCTCCGCTTCCGCAATTTGCAACATCGCCCCAACAACCTCAACAATACTCCTCCTTAAAAACCTCGGCTCCGTCCCCGCCAACTCAATCAACAATTCCAAAGCTTCTTGCGCCGTCGCCTCCTCCCCGGTAACCAACGCTTCGTTCAACGTTTGCATCATCAACGGAAGCAAATCATGAAACTTATCCCTATCCGACGCCTTCTCTAAACACTGAATAAAATTAATCGAAGCAGCCAACGCCGCAATCCTAACATCCGCAATCATACCATTACCCAAACACCCTAAAAACACACGATGCAAGGTCTCTAAATGCGGAATCAATAATTCCCCAATATATTGTGCCAATTGTGCAAATATCAACAAAGCACTTTCCTTATATCTATCATTACCAGAACTAACACATTGAAACATAAAAGGCAATAATTCGGGCCACCCGTTATCCGGCATTATAATAGCAGATAATTCAGAAATAGTATCACATAATTTTTTAATTATAGATTTATTTGTTTCTTTAATAACACATTCAAGTAAAATTGACTTTAAAGTAACTTGGGTGTTAGATACAAGACCTGTATATAACCCGCAGATACCGCCTTGTTGCGACACATCGTCGGAGGATGAGTTAACGGTCAGGATGCGTCGCAACAAGACGGCACACATAGCACGTGCTTCTGGGTGTGGGGAAACATGTAACAAATGGGAAAGTTTGAGTACGAGGTTGTCGGGATGAAGTTGTTTGGATAAGTTGAAAAGGGTTTCGGCTTCTGAACGTTGGTCGTTTGCGGCGGACATTAAGTGAGAGATTAGGGTTTCGAATTGGGAATTGTTGTCGGAATTGAGGATTGATGAGATTTGGGATAGTTGGTGGGTGGTTGGATTGGTGGCGCCGGAAAAAGCCATGGTGGTTTGGTTGGGTGGTCCGGTTTTCTGGCGGCGGTTGGGAGAAGTGGTTTTTTTTGTGGAAAGATTGTGTGAGGTTTTTTTATTTGAAGAGATGGAGGGAAGGGTTTTAGGATGGAGGGGGGGATTTAAGGGAGTGTTTGGACAAGGGGTTTATGATATTTTTTTTTTATTTTTGTTTTGGAGTATGACGTGAAGTTGAAATTAAAGAAATGAAATTAAAAAAAATCATTTATAAGTAAAAGAATTTTCTAAGTAGTTTTCATTGGTTGATTTTGATAATTATAGTTCTTAGATTATTATCATCATCATCATTTCATTTTATATATATTAAAAGACAATGTTCTAACAACTTATCAATCAATCATCTCTTTTGATTTTTTCAAACTAATATATAATACGTTTAATGAAATGAAATTACAACAATCATTCTACCCTTAAAAACTACACTACCTCTTTTAAATTAATTACTTTTACATTAATAATCACACCACGTTATCGCCAACACTCATCACCACCATTACACAATCGCCACCGCATCGCGTGAGTATGCGTATAGTAATAATAGATTAGAAAATATAAGCTCACAACAACTTTAACTATTAATTAATAACTATAAAAAAAAGTTTTATTAATTTATACTTTTTAATTTTCATAACTAATTTACACTTTTTAACTTTTCATAAAAAATAAATTTTATAAAAATACTTAATTTAAATATAATTAACACTTTTTACTTTTCATGATTATTAATTAAAAAAAATATTAAAAACATATCCTCATTCCTCACAAAAAATCTAAAACAATATTATATTACAATTTGAAATTTAACTATATTTCAGTTGATGTTGGTTTTGTTTATTTTAGAAAAAAAAATATAAAGCTGAGTTAATTGAAAAATAATTCCATCACCTTGTTTAGTTAGATAACTCAATTTTGACTAGATTTGACGAGACAAAGAGAATTCGAAATGACAAGACACCCCTCATGTACAAGGCATGTTAGACGACTACCAGCTCCTGGCATGGTCCGAGTGGGGATTTGTAAACCATGGGTATCATTAACGTAATTTTGATCCTACGAGGATGAAACCAGTAAATTCGACCACACTACGTATAAAATTTTAGTAATTTACTCAATTTATTTTTTTTGTATAGTTTCTTGTGGAGTTGTATATCTTTTTTGTTAAACTACAATAGTTTTGTAACATTTTTACGAATATATAAGTTAAATTAGTTAATCTAGTTCAATCAACTAATTGATCCTTTTTTTAGATTTAACCAGTGATAAAAGAAACCGATTTTCTAACATTTCATGGTTAAAATACCTTAGACATCGTATGTGGCTATGTGCAAAGCGGCTTGAATCTCTTTCGTTCGTGGTGTCCCGAAATTTTAATAATTAAGATAGTAAGAGGTTTAGTAATAAACAAGAGATAACGTGATTTGACTAGGGGGTTATAATTTTTTCTGGTTTAAAGTAATGTTTTCATTATTAATACGAGAATGCCGCGTGTTGCAGCGGCGGTGGAGGTGGCGGCGGTGGTGATGTAACGGCGGCGGCGGCGGTGGTGATGTGGTGGCGGCGGCGGTGGTGATGTAAGGCGGCGGCGGCGGTGGTGATGGGTGGTGGTGGCGGTGGCGGTGATGGCGAGTAGTGTAGTTTGTTGATATAATTTGGTTTTGATGAAATGTTGAAACATAAAATGTTAAATAATGCTATTTGGTTTTGATGAAATGTTGAAACATAAAATGTTAAATAATGCTATTTGCTTTATAATGAAGTATAGATAGATATAGGAGTTAATTGTATTTTTGGTCCCTGTGGTTTGTATGTTTTGGCAGGTTCAGGACCTTTTCAGGTTTCATTGCATTTTTGGTCCCTATTTCGGAAACTTTTTGCAAATTTGGTACAAACTAACAGTTGTTGTTAAATGAAGCCGTTAAGTGCTGTTAGAATTAAAAATGGTGTTTAATTGTAAATTTCTAAAAGTGTAAGGGGTATTTGTGTCAACAGTGTTAGTCAAAAAGTTTGTCCAGTTAACACAATTTATTCCTTTTATTGCTTTTATATCCATTTCTTTTATTTTTTTTAAAAAAAATAAAAATAAAATTTATTTATGCAAACTTCCCTCTTTGATTCCGTTTTCGCGATTTGTCAAATTGATCTGAAAAACACCAGGTTTTGTTCGCGATCCGATTCTGGTCATATTCATATTTTAAGTTTCCGATTCATCGAGATTCGTTGACAGTTACTTTTCCGACGAATTTTCTGGCAAATTTTTTTAACAGAATAAAAGGCTGGGGTTTGTGATATTTTAAATTTCCCGGTGAATTGTCATATTTTCCGGCGACGGTTTATGAAGTTCACTTTTGTCAGGATTTGTGCGCGGTGGAATTATGAGTCGATTGGTATTAGTTTCGAGTTTTTACTCGAAGAAAGGAGGGAGAAATCATGAATTTCGTTTTCCCGACGCGTTTTGAATTTTCCGGCGAACTGTTGAACATTCCGACCGCCATTGTTTCTTACATTTAGCGAGCTAAATTACAAAACTTTCATTTTTAGAGCTCATAAATTTTTATAAAATTTTGCAAAACAATCACGTGTATATTTCAGTGACAACAGGACAAACTTTTTGACCAACACTATTAACACAAATACCCCTTACACTTTTATAAATTTACAATTAAACAGCATTTTTAATTCTAACAGCACTTAACGGCTTCATTTAACAACCACCGTTAATTTGTACCAAATTTGCAAAAGGTTTCCGAAATAGGGACCAAAAATGCAATTAACTCTAGATATAGATAATGTTTTCCATTTATAAATGTATGTCTTTTTAATTTAATTATTGTGTTGAAATGAACTGGAAAAAATACTAAGCTTAAAGTGATTCATTTTAGAATTACTGATATGGTTTAATGTGAAACAAACTAATAACAGAAGTAATGAGTTATTGAGAGAGACTTTTGTTTAGTATTAGAGCAATTTTGGGGAATAAAGCAATAAGCAAATATGTTCTTAAAAAAAGGCAATGAGCAAATGGGAATTCTGTGGAGGGAAAACACACAAAAAAACTGAAAAAATGGCGCCATAAGCTTAAAGTGATTCATTTTAGAATTACTGATATGGTTTAATGTGAAACAAACTAATAACAGAAGTAATGAGTTATTGAGAGAGACTTTTGTTTAGTATTAGAGCAATTTTGGGGAATAAAGCAATAAGCAAATATGTTCTTAAAAAAAGGCAATGAGCAAATGGGAATTCTGTGGAGGGAAAACACACAAAAAAACTGAAAAAATGGCGCCATGAAGTTATGATGAATGGGACCATGAGAAAATATGAAAGGGACCCAATGTTTGAGATTTTGCATCATTGCGAACATTCTTTTGACTCATTCCACTCTGTCTTAGTTTTGCAATATATATTTTCTTATAATTTCATACAACTTTTATGATATTAAGTTGGAATTGGTTGGCCAACCAAACCACCTACTCAATTAAAATACACAAGACAACATAAAAAATGAAGAAAAAGAAAAAGAAAAAGAAAAGGCGTCAACCTATGTTAGCATATAGTCATCAAAACAATTTCGTCTTTAGATGTTTTCACATTATTAATCAACAATTTAATTATATAACATAAGGCCTGAGCTAATAGCCCTAATAAGCCCCATTTTGAGCCAAATTCATGCTATTCTGACGTCTCTATCTTTAGCGTCAGATTGTGGTGTCGTGTCTTGGCCGTTCTCGAGAATGGTTACTTTTAACGCCGCGTTCTGGGTCAATCTTGGGATGGTGTCTTGAAGAAGATGGCGAAAACGGCTAGACGTGTGGACCCATGTACTTGGATTTTAGCTAACAGTCGGATTTTTTCAAATTTTAGGCCGATTTTTTTTTATCCACCTTTCCTACCACTATATATACATATATACACACAACTAAAACCACCAACATATACACTCTTCAAACACACAAGTAAACATATACACAATTCAAACACACTCTACTATAATGTCGGAGGAGCATTACAAGAAATGAATGGACGCATATAAGACCATCGTATACCGTTAACGTATTTTACTTTTTATCATAATGTACTAGTATTTTTAGTATTTATGTAATGTTTGTTTTATGTTTATGTAATCTTATTTTAATTATGAAAGTAGAAAATGATGTGCCGATAATGTGGCAGTGAGAAGTTGAGAATTTGGTGAGAATAATGATATTTATTGGTATGGTGACATTATTATGGGTAAATTATGAAAGTGAAAAATAATGTGACGTTGACATGACATGCGAGAATGTGAGAATTTGATAGCCTTATTGGCTAAGGCCTAAGATAACCCCATCTTCATGTGTATTATATAGAACGTTTATATTCATGAAACAAACAATATATTTCAGATGTAAGTCATGTAACGGTGTGAGCGTGTGACACTCAAAGATATTAAAAGCTTTGTTCTATGATAATGTATATTAGCAAAAACTCTTAAAACTCAGATTAGATATTTCTCATATCCAACAATTTGACAAGCAAAGAGTCAAACATGGAGTTGTACACTTGTACTCATGTTCGCTCCTTGATGTTCATGGACGAATACGAACTGCAAGTTAACCAATATATAATTAAGAACTTTGTGATGCCAATTAAAATCCTAAAACATCTAAACTCTTAAAGAAATTATGATTTATGAATAGTTAAAAAAAAGAAAACCAAATGTTCTACGTATATAAATGAATGAACCAAAAAGAACACTCACGAGTCACGAATATAAATGAACAAAAAGAGATGTTCGTGTTCATTCATTTAATTATTTTATGTTCGTTTAACAATAGTTCACGTATAAGTTCATTTATGGGCCTAGTAGTTGTACTCCTACTAATATTTCGTGGTTATATACACACATTTTCCCCCCTCCAAAGTATACAAGTGGTGTAACCGGGTTGAGTCGGGATGGGCTAAGTACACACGCAACATCAAAATATAATGACATATATGATACTAGATTAAACCCACACGTTGTGTGGGACTGACTGAATATAAATAAAAAATACAATATAATAACTGATAGTTACATTATTATTCATAATTTATGATATAAAAAACTGTTAGATTACGACTGATACAAACAATATAATTATATATTCTGAATATATGATACACGTCAAATATGTTAAAGCATGACTAATAAAACGTAAATATTTATAAATGATAAAAATTAGATATATATTTTTTAAATATAATATAATAAATACTTTTCAAAAAAATAAACATAATATAATAAACAATCTCATTTGAAAAAAGATAATTATCATTGAATTAATAAAAAAACATAGTATAATGTATATAAATATCTTTATATAGAAAATAGAAATAAATATTGCGAATCATAAGGTTGCGACAGGTCTGGCTACCATCATAGCCTGCAGGCATCAGATGAACTAGGTAGTATACAATGTGTAGCCATGATTTTCAGTCTGGGATCGCCGAAAGTTTTCATAATACTAACAAACTTAAATTAGACTACAAAATTAAATTACACAAGTATGAACTTGCCAATTACCTTTTAACTAACTAAATCCGTAAAAACATTACTAGAAAATTAATTAAGAGTTTTATAGACATTGTGCGGTTGTCATGGTTACCCTTGGCCACCACATTTCTTCGCCGTTGGCCTGCTTATAACGAATACGACACGATGACGCAACATAAGCGATATAACTACAAGCCTGTGTGACTTGCAATACCCTAGATATTATGCAAATAATTCGATGAATTGTTTTCTCAAACTCGTGACCAGGGTAACCTAATCAAAATGAATCTTTCTTTATGTTAATAAATTTTACACGAACTTATAGACAAATCCATACTTCTATTTACATTTTTACGTAACTTTTCATGCACTGGTTATCAACCAATAAATGTAAGAAAGTCCTTAATTAAAAATGAGTTCCACTAAAGTTTACAGATAGAAGATATGATCTTGGTGTTTTTAATTGTAAATCATGAGATGATAGTATTGTAACATCTATCTACTGACGAACTAAGGAATGAGGATATATGCATTTTGTTCAGCTAATGTCAAATGAGTTAATCACATTTGTTACAAACAACCATTTAGGCCTTCATCTTACCGAAACATGTTATCGATCAGTTGCACTAATAAACAAAATATGTTATGAAGTACGAGTATAATTTAATACGTGATTTGTCTCTTGTTAAAGGGAATGGGTTACAACTTTGTATAATGTTATGGAGTTTTGAGCTACATATACTGTATATTGCATGATTTTGTTATTGATAATTGAAATGATTTTGTTATTGATAATTGAAAAGTCAACATATAACTCAGTAGTTGAGCATCCGCTTTACATGCTGGAGGTCTCGAATTCAAGACATGAGAATGACATTTCAAGGAATTTCACAAATAAAGTTCTCTAGTTAATTGCAGGTTTGAGTCCTGCAGAGGGGGCAAAGTTTTATCCCAACTAAATGGCATGCCTTCGGGCGGTTTAGTTGTGGGTTTCTCCTCCTACTAGGTATTGAGGGTGAGGGAGTTTTAAATCGCGGACCCGGTTAAGACAACGTAAGTTAGATCCTCTGTTGCAAGCAAATGATTCACACATTTAAGAAAAAAAGGAAAGAAATGGAAAGTTAAGACTTAACTAACACGAGTATAAGGTAAATATTAATTGGATGTCGAAGAAGGATTTGATTAATTAGAAATGTGTGAGAAATCTTTCTAAATGTGATTTTGCTAAAAAAAATTGTTTTTAAAGTTCGATTTTAAAGCTAATAATACAAAAAGACTAATTAAAACTAACAAGCATTATAAACAAGCGATCATATGACAAATATGATCAGTTAAACATGTTTTCTTTTTAATGAAATGGTCGTAGTAGATTCAAATTGCGAAACATGACTTATCATGAGTATATGGCGTAAGTTAAAATCCACATTTTCTACCTAGATATTTTTTTTTTGATAACAAACAATAAACATTGACTCACTATGGGCATAAATATTCCCCGATTTTATTAAATTGACTGTAAAAAACGACTCATGTTTGGTTGACTCGATTAGGAGATGAGTGTATATATACGTGATCAAGTCAACCCCAATAGTATGTGTAAAACCAATATTCGATTTCATGTTCACTATTCTTGCAATGATCAATTGCCAAAAAAGTTGGTTATCAATACGTGAGGTTCAAATCAATCAGTCAATTATAAGTAAAACTCACTCACAATGCTGGTCAAAATTTGACTCTAGAAGTCAAAATCCACAAATCAGTATTTATAAACTAATAAATGGCAATTAATTAATGAGAAAACATTATATTGTTGATGTGTGCAGTTGTGAGGTTGCAAAATTTGTTTTTAAATTTATAAAGTACAAGTAAATGCCTTTAACTAAAGACACACTAACAGACAATTAACCCAATCAAATGTAGAAGTTCAGGGATGAAAACTGTAATTTTCTCTAATATCTACCTCTTTCATTAATCCCGTAACTTTAACTTTATTTCATTTTGGTGACATCCATACCTACTCAGCTAAGTTAAAATCTAAACCCAAACTATAGCATTTTCTTTTTTAAGGAAAAAAAAAAAGAAAGAGATCGGGGCTAGACTCCCACTCCCTAAGGAAATACTTCGTAAGGTCATCCACAATGGTTCATTTTGAAAAGTTTTTTTACCAAAACAATATGTAAAATGTGTAAGAGCTTTTTATAAAAAAGTCTTCTCCTCCAATGATAAAAAGCTTTTAAAAGCTTGAAGTTAAATATAATATAGGTTTTTTAAGAGGAGAGATGATGAAAAGCTTAATATATATCAAGCTATAGGTTTGATCTTAAACCTATTTTTGTACTATAATTATGTATTTTATTTAACTTTGAGTTTTCAAAAGCTTTTTATCATTGGAGAGTAAAACTTTTTTAAAAAAAAGCTCTTACACACACTTACACACTTTTTATCAAAAAAGCTTTTCAAATTTTGCCATTGTGGATGCTCTAAGAAGGAAGTAAGTGCATCTCCAATGGGAGCTTGATGAAAAGCTTTTTTTGTGAAAAAAGTCTTTAGAAAAGCTTGATACCATTGGGTTGAATGACTTTTTTATGGATAGGTTGAGAATCTTCAAGCTTTTGAACAAAACTTTTTCTAAATCAAGAGACAAAAAAAGCTTTAGAAAAAGCTTTCCATTGGAAAAGATAGCTTTTTTATAGGTTGAAGTTAATGGATTAATGAGGTGACATATAAAAAAACTTTGAAAGAATTTTTACCATTGTGGATGTTCTAAGGTAGCAAATAACAAGTCGAAATTGGCTTGTGCTCTTTGGTCATGGCTTGATAAAAACAAAAGAGTGAAATACTAAAATTTGAGGTGTGTAGCAGCTGGCCTGCTAGGTACCTTCGTCCAGAATGAAAATCCGCTAGAAATGAAAAGCCCAAGGAGAAAGGGCTTTTAGGCCCACTTGACTTCTATGATAGCACTCAATGAGTCAATGGGTGTGAGGAAAATGTGACTGGATTTGAAAGGTTCTGCTCAAAATGTAAACATTTTCTTACGCATTTCAACAAAATGACTTGTTGAGCAATGTTTTCAAAACTAGATCGGACGTTGATCTGGAAAGGAGGATAGTTTAAGGTCTAGTCAATACAACCGTTCAAACCGGATTTGAAAACCGACCCTTTACTTACAGATTTGTACGTATATTTGAAAAGATATACAAAGTATAAACATATATATGAGACCCTTATTTTGAGAACCCATTTTTTTAAAGAACTTTAAGAACTCCTAAATTATGTATTGGATCCCTTCTTTTTTTATTCATTTACATGTGAAACGTTATAAAAATATGTTGTAGAAGAAATTTTTTTTCCAAAACCTTATATATAGCCGTTTGTTTACATGTGAACGAAAACGTGAACATATTCATTCACAAGTTCACAAAAGGCTATTTTGAAGGTTTTTTTAAAAAGTTTCTTCTACAACATACTTTTTTATATCATTTCACATGTGAATGAACAAAAAAAACATGTGATCCAATACATAATTTGAGAGTTCTCATGGTTCTTACAAAAAATATGATTATCAAAATAAGGAAAGTCTATAATTATTAAAACACTAGTTAACCGAATGATTCTAAAACATATTCAACTCAAAACTAGCTTATAACATTGCCACATAGGATTTAAGGCATCTTCATATTATTTTGGCATTATTTATCTATCTTATATAGAGATAGAGATATCCCCCAAAAAATATTAAATAAAGATATATATAAAATCTATAAAATCATGTCGTATTATAAAATATTATTAAATAAAAATAGAAGACGTGCTATATCTTTGAGAAATTATGGGTACTTGCTTTTTAAATATTTGTAATAATTAGTAGTATTAAATAAAAACTATATGTTTGTTATGCTTCAATCCGTATGAAAATGAATACTTCTATTTATAACTAGGTCAAATCTTTTAGGCAAGGATAACAATGTATTTAATTTTTTATAAATATATGTATATATAATATAGAGAAATTATAATAATTCCTTCATTGTAGGAATTTCAATCTTCTAACTCTTTTTATTTTTGTTTTTGATTATAAGAAAGTTTGCTCAACCTGTTGGTAAGTTGCAAATTTTCATCCTTTTTTATCAGTTTTAATTGTGATTGAAGCTATTATTAGTCTTTCCAATTAGTTTTAAACAATTCTGAATAAGAACATAACTGCTACAAGTTTTTTTTAGTTTTTTTAAATATTTACGGATGGTTGAACATGTTATAAGTTTTTAAGTTTTGTAGGTCTTTGACGAATTGATGAAGTTGTTACAAGTACAAGACATGTAAGATACTTTAGTGCTCTTATTTAAGGTTAATCAATTTCTCTTTCTATCATATTAGGTGACCATTACACGTTTGTACTCACTAACCAAGTTATCATTTTTTTTGTTGACATAAATTAAGCTTACATGTCCAAGAGCTTTAGCTCAATGGTCATCAGGATGTGGGATAGAGCCTCTGGATGTGTATACATCACGGGTTCGAGTCTTGCATGCAGGGATATTTCCCCCCAATTATTTGGGTTTCCTCCTGAAAGGTATTTGGGGATGATCGCGTGGCTGCCACTGATTGCAAAAGGTGGTGCCGTGAGTGATCCTAATTGCATTTCAAAAAATAAAAATAAAAAATTAAGCTTACATAATAAGAGTTGCTTTTATGAATTATTTGGAAGTGGTACTTATTAAATTTTCATTGTTTGCACAACATTAATTTCGTCAATGGGTTATGTCCCTGGACACCTGGAACAAGTTTTTCCTTTTAGGCCAGTATGACATCTTACTATAGTTCTTTTGTATATTAAAGAAGCACCGATTAATTTAGTGGTTAAACATGACGATAAACATGATATATGTATGCACATTGTGATTAATCATGTCACTATATTCTACATTTTAATTAGCTTTAATGACATCTCTTGATAACATGCTTTACAATTTACTTTTCATACATTGTTATACTTATATCTAGTATCCGGGTCTACAAAATAAACAATAGTGGTAAAAACTTTATTGAAACACTTAATTTAAATAGCCGCACATCGTGCGGGTAAAATACCTAGTATATATATATCTCTCTCTATATATATATGGAGCTATCAGAAAGTGCTCAGCTCGCCACAGCGTTTTCTTACGTGACATCTTCACTTCTTCGCCATATCAACTTCCACATGAGTATGTTTTGACATGTGGGCATCCATGACAGCTTTATCCTTTCATGTAATTATCTCTTTAATAAAAGAAAAAAGATTATGCGTGTGCTAAGAATAGAACCCTGTCTTGCGTTGGAAAAGCCTGCGCCTTCAACCACTTGATCTATCTTTTGAGTTGGTTAACTCTTCCTACACCTAAAATAAATGAACATTCATTCCAACTATCAATTTGTCACATGGGTGTTTTCTAGAACCATTATTATCATCTTTTTTGGGTCGACATAAATTAAGCTTACATAATATGAGTTGCTTTTTATGAATTATTTGGAAGTGGTACTTATTAAATAATCATTGTTTGCACAACATTAATTTCGTCAATGGGTTATGTCCCTGGACACCTGGAACAAGTTTTTCCTTTTAGGCCAGTATGACATCTTACTATAGTTCTTTTGTATATTAAAGAAGCACCGATTAATTTAGTGGTTAAACATGACGATAAACATGATATATGTATGCACATTGTGATTAATCATGTCACTATATTCTACATTTTAATTAGCTTTAATGACATCTCTTGATAACATGCTTTACAATTTACTTTTCATACATTGTTATACTTATATCTAGTATCCGGGTCTACAAAATAAACAATAGTGGTAAAAACTTTATTGAAACACTTAATTTAAATAGCCGCACATCGTGCGGGTAAAATACCTAGTATATATATATCTCTCTCTATATATATATGGAGCTATCAGAAAGTGCTCAGCTCGCCACAGCGTTTTCTTACGTGACATCTTCACTTCTTCGCCATATCAACTTCCACATGAGTATGTTTTGACATGTGGGCATCCATGACAGCTTTATCCTTTCATGTAATTATCTCTTTAATAAAAGAAAAAAGATTATGCGTGTGCTAAGAATAGAACCCTGTCTTGCGTTGGAAAAGCCTGCGCCTTCAACCACTTGATCTATCTTTTGAGTTGGTTAACTCTTCCTACACCTAAAATAAATGAACATTCATTCCATCTATCAATTTGTCACATGGGTGTTTTCTAGAACCATTATTTTCATTCATTTTTTTCCCCTTTGTTCCTTTCTTCTGTTTTCTTTTATTAGTTTCTTTTTAATTAAAATGACAAGCAAATAGTAATAATATTATTATGTCTAGGTTAATTTAATTTCGTTTTCTTGCATATATGAAGCATTATTAAAAGAGAAATGCTAGATCTTAGCGTTTTATCCCACACAATTGTGTAATTTAAGAGTATGAACGGATTAGTTTGTAATTTAAAAAAATATAATGATAAGTTTGAGATGTGTAACGATCAGTTGCATTAGATCATATTTTTTATATTTTTTTGAGTCATATTAATATCTTTGGTTCAATCTTGTCTTAAAACTGGTGGTCAACCAGATTTCATAACGTTGTAAAATACTTGGTCAATTTTTGTGACACGTGGTTAAGCTTAACACTTTCTCCTTAATATCTTAATATATTCTCCATTAAGGTTGTTACTCAATTCCACATGTCAACATTAGGGCCCTTAACGTGCACGTGGCATGACAAAGCTTTACACTGATTACGAGGAAGACCTTTATGCTTTATGTGCTATTAACCGGACAATAACAATTGTCTATGTTTAAAGTACAAAAGTACATAAAGCAGGTTGAATAAAGTGACTTTATGTCATAGTCGGAATGTTTCTAGCACCTGTCTAAAACATTTTTGCGTAGCCGTACTCAAGAGAACTCATCCCTTAAAAACGGATGTAACACCCGTTGTTTAAAAACCTGGATTTTCAAAACTTTCGCCTAACGGCGTTTATTAATGGCGGAAAAGGATCTCATATAAATCTGCCCATCCGTAACCGGATGAAACCTTTGAAAACATTTGGTGTTACTTAATTGCATCATCGAAATAATAAAAGAAAATCCAAGTCTTGGCACCAACATAAATGCCAAACATTATTACATGATCTTACATCATAATATTGTAAATGAAGTAGCCATACATAAGGCTAAGGGTAGTCTAAGCTTTAAGAACATAGATGCTATCATCTTTAATGTCTCTACCCATCCTTACAAAGCTATCCTTTCTCTAGCTCCGTATGCACCTAATCTGATGGCACAACATTTTCAAAGAGCAAGTGTTAGCTAATAAATTAGCTAAGTAAGATAACATGTATTGAAAACGTTTGCCAATTAAATATATTAACAAAGTCATATCATCATTATGTGTTAATATCACGTGAGCACCATAAACATCATATCATAAGAAACATCATGAACATCATACGCATCATATAGCGTTACACATTAGGAACATCATAATCCTAAGTGTGCCTAACTTTCTTACGTAACTTTCTTTACTTCGTATCTTTCTTTACTTCGTATCTTTTCTTTACTTCGTATCTTTTCTTTACTTCGTATCTTTTCTTTGTTTCTTTGCCTAGACGTAGGCTAAGTGACTTAAGCCACTTACATTGGGATGTGGGGTTGTGTGTAGGCGGTCAAAGACCATACAGGAAGTCCTCACACCCGACATGATGGGTAACCAATAAGGGGTCCATCGGCGTCGTTAAGGAAAGACAAAGTCATTTCCAACTGAATAAACCGTTTATGCCTTTTCGCATTGGTGGTTAGTTACTCCACCCGGAATAAACAAACATAACTATGCCACAAGGAGCAACTCAAGTGACCACGTACGCACCAGCTTTACAACTAGCACGGGTTAAGCTTAACACTACTTTAAATATGCTCGAGACTTCATTATTATGTTAGTTTAGGCTACACTTTCACCTAAACTAACCACTTTTATCTTTCTTTACTTTATCTTAGATTAGGCTACACTTTCACCTAAACTAAGCACATTTATCTTTCTTTACTTTATCTTAGATTAGGCTACACTTTCACCTAAGTTAATCACATAACGTCATTTCTTTAGTTTAGGGCCCTTAGCGTGCACGTGAACATGGCAATCCTAATCAAAGGACTAGTGACTAAGTGATCAAGCCACACATGTAATCATATCATAAACATGTCACCATTTCGTGTTCACATATCAGAAGCATAACATCATATCATGATCAATTAACTTAAACATAACATTGGATCATGATCACATAACATAAACATGGCATCATATCATATTCACACTTCATAAACATATCATCATTCCATGATATGGGAACTTACCTTATGCCTTTGCAACCTGCATATACATGTCATTCATCATAGAAAGGTAAGCATCATATCCCATATCAACCTCCCATAATCCCTTTTACTTTACTTTTAATCATACATAAGCGTTTGGAAAGGTTTTACTTATGAAAACGTGTTTTGTTGTACCACCAGGTGACAAAAGATGTTATCTTACCTTGGTACAGCATATGAACCTGTTATGAACTGATTATAGTGCTTGCTAAGTGCTCCCGACTACCTAGAATGAGTACAAGATCAAACTATAAGCTAAACGAAACGTTTTTGTGAAATCTGGGCACTTGGTGCGCCGCACCTGGAAAGTGGTGCGTCGCACCAATCCTCCAGAAAAATCAAATCATCTAGAGGTGCGCCGCACCTCCCCTTTGGTGCGTCGCATATCGGGCTTTTTAAGAAAATCACATTCCCAAAACTGGGCTATGGTGCGCCGCACCTCCTTTGGTGCGCCGCACCTGGGGTGCAGACCAGCAGTTAAATTTTCAACCTTGTTCCAAACGATACCCATTCGATCTCAAACCCTTAGCCCGACCTGGGGGTATAAAATTGACCCTTCTAATGATACTTCTGATGACTCAAATCAATCAATTGATCTTATAATCCTTTGCATCATGAATCAATCATTCAATCACCCGAATAACATGAAATCAGTGATCGTTTGATCAAATAACCCAACCCAAACCCTATGGCCTGGATTATAAACTCAACTAAGACTCATAAGATCAGAATTCAAAGATAATATTACCTATATTACCTGTAGATGACTTAGAGGATTCAAGATCTAATCAAAACTTGATCAATACGGCACGAATCGATTGAATCTTGAGGGAACTTTGCTTTGGGAGAGGAGGGGATCGGTTGGGGCTTCACACACACAAGAGGGCAGAAGTTTTGTGACAATTAGGGTTGCCTAATTTCCCCTTAACCCCTGGTCATCAACTCCAAATCTTACACTTAAGACCCCTCAACTCTAAAACTTTACTTTCTTAGCTTAACTTTCTACCGGGAGTCTTAACATACTAACAAGCACTTTATAACTTAACTTTACTTTCGTTAATCATCATATTTGTCATTTCATATTAAATGCCTAAGCATTTAATCACATAATCCCATATAGGGCACATAAACATAATAGACCTAACGTTGACTAACGGTCAAGTCAATAAGTCAAACTCGAAAAAGTTTGGGATGTTACAACGGATTTCGGCAAAGCATAAGCATCTGAACCTGGAGAATGTCATGATGATGTGTGACATATAAGCCTGCGTCAGGCTTTTTTTGCAATCATTGTTTCTTAAAAAACATAAGTAGGTTGCTTATTACTACTGCTTGTTCATGTGTGTTGTGTGTTTGTGTTTTTTAATGATCTTCTGTCAAACTTTGATCATCCATGTTGGAACTAATATGATGTTAAGGAGCTTAACGTGATCATATTCCAACACCTCTCACTTGAGCATGTTATATAAAGGCAATAACATTGGTTAGCGTCTAGCAACACGCCAATGCTCCCGAAAATATTTGGCGACGACCCCATTAGGCGACCACCGGGTCGCAACGTGAGCCGTAGGCTGTCTAGTTCGTCCGATGCAACATCCACCCGATCATCGGGTTCGGAAAACGGGTGATTTCGGGGTTTTTGCAGGGCCTATAGGTCTCAAATGCTTATGCTTTGCCGAAATCGTTTTTAAGGGATGGGTTCTCATGAGTACGGCTACGGAAAAATGTTTTAGACGGGAAAACGATGAGCCTGGCTCAAAATATGTACGTCAACGTGAGATCCGAAAGCTGACACGCAGCTAAATTATCTCCACCCACTAATGTCAAATCAATTCGAAGCTTTTTGGGTCACGCCGGGTTTTACCGTCGATTTATAAAAGACCTCGTAGAATGGTCTGAGTTCAAAACCATGTTCTACAAAGAGTTTAGATCGTAAGCGGAGGTGACCAAGTAGGTATAGAGATGTTTAAATTAAAAGAAAATTACACTCTGAAGTTGTCAAAATTTTCACTTGTAGTTTCTAAGTGAAGAAATTACAAATAATATCAAGATGGTTATGCTATTTATTTGGTATTCCTGTTTTGCGTTGATTTGTGTGTTCATGTTGATAGCAAGTTGGTTGTCATATGCATATGCTGACAGTAAGTGCAACGACATATTTTATTGGCAGCATTCAAGCATGGAACACACCGTCATACCCGGCAAGTTTTTCTTGTTCTTTATTTTGCTTGCCGGGTATGATGTGTGTTCCATGCTTGAATGATACCAACAAGAATATGGGCACGACTGATGCGTTTATAATGAATCCGAAATCATAGCAATTTGTTGAGGAGGAGAGTATGCACGAATGGAATGTAAGGAAACATTTGTATTTCAATGGATTTTATTCTTCCTCTTCTTACGACCAACAGTAGTAAACCCATCATCCTTTCTCGATGCATCCATCACTTTAGGTTGCAAAGGACAAAAAGCATAAAATAGTGGGTTAGCACTTTCAATGAAATTGTTTTTTATAGATATAGTTTGATCATCATTTTTAACTAACATATAAAGTTGTTCTTTTTCATACATCTTTTTAAAGCTATATTTGAACAACCATGCGAGTAATTTTGAAGTGTTTTAGGTATTTTGAAGTATATATTCGTCCATTAAACATTACAATTCAAGTTTTTAAATTATTATCAACAATGTTTGTGTCGTATCATGTAAAATCATACGTAGTAAACCATTAAGCTTATGAATGTTGAAGACACTTTGTAAGTTAGAGGTATATTTATTCCATCAATTTATTATATTCATTATTATTGTTGTTGTTATTATTATACTCTCTTATGTTATTTTAAATGTCCTATTTTGACTTTTTAAGTTTTTTTCTTTAAACTTTGACTTTAAATATCTTTGTTTGTATTATATATTATTCGATGTAACTTATATCAATGAAAGTATATTTAAAACTCAATCTATTCATATTTTATATGTCAAGTGTTATAAAATACAAAACAAATATTTACAGTCAAAATTGAAGGCAGGAGACTTGACAAGTCAAATTTGGACAGCTAAAATAGAACGGATGAAGTATATAAATTTGGATTGTTACATATCACGGACTTTTTTCATATAGAGTTTTTATATTAGTTTAGAATTACATATTAAATAATAGTAAATTTTTTTAGTATTGACTTTTACTTTGGCTGATAAATGAGGCAAGACTTGAACTCATTAAATATTTTAATAGTAGATTATCATACTTATATTCTAGATTTAAATTGCTAAATGTTAATAAATTTTCCATGTCCTTTTAGTATATTAAATAGTATATATGTCGCCTTTTCATTTTCAGCTACTTATTAGCAAATAATTACTTAATATGTCTTAAAATTTTTATTAGTCTATAGAATGCATAAGTTTAGATATTGGACTGTGATGAAAAGATCTTTGGTTTGTATGACTCAATGGACAGTATAGGATGTAGCAGAAGTAACACAAGATATTTTCTTTCATTTTTAAATCGACCACATGTGATCATTCACACTATTTTTACATGCTTTTCATTGCAAAATAACCATAGTTGTTGTAATGTAATTGATAATGTAGAAAAATTTTCTTTCATTTTTAAATCGACCACATGTGATCATTCACACTATTTTTACATGCTTTTCATTGCAAAATAACCATAGTTGTTGTAATGTAATTGATAATGTAGAAAAATTTTCTTTCATTTTTAAATCGACCACATGTGATCATTCACACTATTTTTACATGCTTTTCATTGCAAAATAACCATAGTTTTTGTAATATAACTGATAATGTAATAAATAACAAGTCATGGTTCACATAATCACATTCACACTACCAGTGATCATAATGGAAATACATTTTTGGTAACATTATTTTTATTGCATGTTTTTACGATAAATTATGTTAGAAAATACAAAAGACCGGTGCAACGCACGGGTTTCACCTAGTATATATATATCAGTTGAAATTTATTTAAAAAATCACTATACAAATGCCAAGGTTCAGAACACAAGGTCATATGTTCGAATCGTGACGTAGATTTTTAAATTATTTCCTACAAAATTAGATTTGGAAGGAAATGTATTAAAGTAGACGGAAAGATTTCAACAAATCTTAGTTGGTATGTCACTTTGTTGGCATGGGTGTCACACTCAAAACCTCCTAGTCGAGTTCGATTCCGCCTATACATATGTATTTTTCAAAGTTATTTAATATTGGACCGGACTGGTAACAAAATAGCGGTGACCCATCTGGTTCACGATTCGACTGATCGATATGGTTTTCAAGACAATGGTTTGCAGCTCCAACCCTGCCAATACTCAAATCATTTTACTTGTATACATCTTTAGTCACATTAGCTCCAAATGACGATATCTTCACATAAGTGACCATTTTAAAGGCGAAGCGAATATTCCAAGTAAAAGGGGCTTACATAATATACAATGGTATTCATAACTAAATATATATATATATATTGTAAAACAAGTATTAAAGTAAAATAACTATAATGACAAAATAGTCTGGTTGGGGGATTAGTGGGTACCAAATGGTACATGGGATCAGGGGGTTCTATCCAATTACCTTTTTTTTCTTAAATAGTAATTATTACTATATATATTAAAGGAATACCATGTGAATAGTATTTTCTTTGTCTTTATATGCAATTTTGTCATATATACATTATTTGTATTTTCTTTGTTTTTTTTATTTTATGTTATATGATGATATTCGTATATATATTTATTTTTAGTAATTGATTTAATTTTATAATTATAATAACTAGTATATATCTTTTGAGCATTGTACGTTATATCAAATCAATTCTAACAAAGTGATAATTTTTCCAAAGTGTCATTGAACCATCTATATTTACGGATAACGACATTTAATAATACTTTTTTTTTTTTATCATATTAATAAAATTAATTATAAAATTAGACATGACATTAACACACTTTAATATAATGGAACCAAAGATATAGATTTTTAAAATCTTATTATATTTACATTAATTATATTTAAATCTAATTAATAATATTAATATGAACATAAAACTATTAGAATATATATATTAGCTATTATTTTATTGAATATATATTAATTATTATTTTTGATTTATTATATTGAAATTATAGGTTAAAATGTGTAATTTAGTAATGAAGTTATTGGTTAAAAGGTGTAAATTAAACTCAAAATTGAAAGGAAAAGTCAATTGAAGAAAATCGAGAGCTATGATTGGTCGATAAGTTATTTAAACAACTGTCTTTTAGTATATGAGAATATGGTTTATGGAGGGGCTTAACATATCTCTCACCCGGAAACAAAAAATCTCACTTTAGGACGTATCTCATTTTAAATTTCGGCTTATGTTTGGATCTTATTTTTTGCATGAGTGTATGACTGTGTGGATTATTCTCATTCTTACATTTTTTTTTCTCAGCTCCCTTTATTATCATGATTAATTTCTTGTTGATTTTGTTTATTTGGTTTCATTTTTTAGTTGTGTAATGTGACACATAGATTTACTTTAATAACCGTAATTCGGGTTACGTACGGTTATTTTACTAGTTGTACTAATAGCAAAGTTTAAAAAACACGATGGATGAAAAGTCCATATATACATAAAAATATGAATTCACTATTTTGCTACTGTCACGAGTTCTCAGCTTTAGAGAAAACGGTCTTGGATTTAAAAATACAAATTCTCTTTACGACTTTTCACTTTTTGCCATGCATATAACCTATGGGGAAATCGTGTTGACACATATGTGCAGAAGAGGTTTAAGAGGTTTTTAAAACTTGCATTGTTACCTGTCTAAGTTATGCTAAAAAAATAATAATAATAAAATCACAAAATATCATTTTTTACCTCTTAAAAGATACTTTTGAATATATCTATCTATAAACATATAAAGTTAATGCATTTGAGTTTGTAAAGTTCTGTATCTAATATAAGTAGATATTTATTTATGATCTTTATTGATGAGTGAATGCATTAAACAAGGGAGATGAGAAGACACAACATGTATGATATACATAAAAACTCACATGTTAACCCGTTGGGATTTCCATCATTCTTCACAGGTATGTTTCCTTTCCTTTTGATGATTAGTTGAATAATGCTTTCTGAGATTGGTTTTTTTTTTGGGGTTTCTTATTAGTCAATATTAATTATGGAGTTTTATTCTTTTTTTTTTCTAATTATTTCAATTCCAATACGTGATTAGCCTGTTTAAAGCCATCTACAACTTTTTTTTTGTATCAATGAATTTTAGAGATATATCATCTGTTGTTGCATCTTTAAAATGGAACCTAACTTACTTATAGTTTAACATTGATTTGTGGTGGAAAAAAGTTAAGAAAAGCCATAGATTGTAGAATTTGCCCCCTGCACACAAGCTATTTGATGAAATGCCGCAAAGATTTGTAGTAACATGTACCAATACTTTTTTGTGTTTCTCGATAGCTTTGGTTACATGTCTTATGGTTTTGGAATTCGCTTACTTACTACTTTTTGATTTTTTCTTTATGTTGTTCATTTTTGTTATCACGTAATCAACATGTTATCAGTCGGTATTTGTTAATTGCGGTTTTTTATACTATTGGAGGTTTGCACTTTCATATACTCTTTGACTCTTATTATTATCATCAGTCATACATATGTATTGTTGGCTAATGCTACATTTGATCTTTTAAATCTGACAACTCCATGTGTTAGCGTATAAAACAATGGCAATGGTTTCGTGGATCGCCGACATTTATCCGATGAACATTCTGATCATGAGAAAAAAAGGTTTGTTTTTTGTTATGTAAACTTTTTTTATTTGTTAGTATAAGGCAACTGGTCTAGGATAAACAACAAGTATAAGTTTTTTGGCGTAAAATAGTAAAGATCCCATTCTGAGTTAAAAGATACTAATAAAAAAGTTTATATCCTATGCTGGACACATACGCCAACCAATAAACAATACATACGAAATTTTAAAGTTTACAATTACTTTGAGATATATAATTGATTAGTTACTCATGACCTCCATGCAATTAAAAATACACGGACTCTCTAAATTTGTAAGTATCACATATATCTACAGGAGGGTTTGGTAGTTACCTAATTGGCATGGGTGAGGTCGTAGCCAAAGAATCAAATGAAGACAACGCTGCTGAAAATACAAAAAATCCTACTCTCGGTTGGTTGATTGGTTTTGTATTGTCATTAGCTTTGGGCTGTTCTTGGATGTACCTCTTCGCAAGGTAGATACTACACGGATGCTTCATTTAGCACAAACTTGAGTTAATGTACTTAAACAACTTTCTGTATATATATATGTATATTTTACATGAGAACGTGTTGCAGGCTACAAGCATCAATGTGGTCCCAGATTTCCCCGCCAAGGCTCTCGCCACTCAGGTTTGTTAACTTTTTACTAAAATTTGTAATAGTTAGATTGCGGAACTTCTGATTATTGAATAATAAAACGATGGGTATTGAGTAATTGAAGTGTTCAATTGTTTAGAAGCCCTATAAGTACCACTAAGTTTAAGTTGGACATGGTAGAAATTAGCCCATTCTGCTTTTACTTGCCTGCACTCCTAACTAATGTCAACCCCAAACAACTCTAAAGTTAACTGGTTGGTCAAGCAACGAGTCAAACAGGTAAATCTAATACAGCTAGGGTTGCTACTCCCCATCGACACTTAATCTCCATTTCTCTTGAATATCATAACTATCTGATATATTAAATCTGATACCTAAAATAATACCACTGAAATATGACCTTTTCCAAATAATGCTTGCATGGTATTTTGATGCTCACTGACCCGCATTCAATATTTTATTAAAATTTAACCTTTCAAGGGGTCCCAACAAGAGATACTGATAAGAAGTCCCTGTTTTTGTATCCAAAGGTTAAACTGTCCTTTATAGAGTGTGTAAGGGACAACCTGATATAGTTCTCTGTTATCAATTGAGCAAGAAATCTACAGTTTAGCGTTGGATAAAACAAATCAAGTTCATCAAAGTAACTGAAAGCCCATGGGATGGAGGTTGTGTCATTTCTCCAACAAAAACGCAGTTGTTTAGTTACTCCAAAGTCTACATATGCTATATATGTATGTATATTTGTATATGTATTACATTATTATGTGTATGCATAGATTTTTATAACTGTAGTCTATAGTTTTTGATTAATAAATTATAATTTTATCGACACAATATGTCTATACTTATGAGAAACCTTATATCATGTGTATGTATCTGTATATATGTGAATGTGTATATACGTTTGTGTCCCGTCAGAGACTTCTTTGTGATTTATTATGGGCTGATTCTAAAAGAGATTGGGAAGGTTAGGGTGAGAATGACAGGGGCGTGTCATATACATTTGGGGATGACAAGGTTGCTGAATTTCTTGAAAAACATGATCTTGATCATATACATTTGGGGATGACAAGGTTGCTGAATTTCTTGAAAAACATGATCTTGATCATATACATTTGGGGATGACAAGGTTGCTGAATTTCTTGAAAAACATGATCTTGATCATATACATTTGGGGATGACAAGGTTGCTGAATTTCTTGAAAAACATGATCTTGATCATATACATTTGGGGATGACAAGGTTGCTGAATTTCTTGAAAAACATGATCTTGATCATATACATTTGGGGATGACAAGGTTGCTGAATTTCTTGAAAAACATGATCTTGATCATATACATTTGGGGATGACAAGGTTGCTGAATTGCTAACTATCCTGGTTTAGGCTGCAAGTTGATGTGACTGATGGCAGCATGAGCAACGTTGTGGTATTGTTTGATAAAACTGCGAAAAAAGTGGTCTGTCGAACTTCAAAAATCCTGGCGGATGAGCAACTCGAGGTATAGAGACAGTAACAATTGAATTATAAGAGTGATATATGTATCAGTTAAATGTGGTGTTATGGTTTGTTTTGTCTTAGGATACGTCGCTCAATACTCTGTTTTCCCACCTGTGATTGAAGCTCTTATTGGCACCAAGCATGAATTTGAGATTAGAAGCGATACATACTATCATTTTGGTGAATACAAAAGTTTTAGATGTGCAAAGGTAATTAGGACTGTGATGGATGGTCGTACCGCTGAAGTAGTTGATGAGAGCCCGTCAACAAATGCCAATACTGGGCCTTCATCATCGTTGAGTGTGTTGAAGCATGCTGCGTCGATTCCTGCAAAGTTGACTGAACACAAGCTACGAAGTTGTAAGTTGCGACTGTCCATTTGTGTCTGTGTGTCAGTGTGTGTGTGGAAAAAATCTTAATTACATCAGTTATTACATTGTTAATTTTTAACCAGGTTTGGATTTTATTTGAAGAGAACTTGAGGTTTTATTTTAGGTAGTTTTCTATAACCTTTGCAAGTTGAAAATCTGTATATTATACTAAAATATATGAACTTCTTTGACAGTCTATTGTAAGTTTTGCAAAGAGACGGTTCGGTTAGATGAAAGCTGTTAGTCATTGATCGAAATTTGATGGTAGAAGTTGCTTTTAGTAGCCTACTTGATTCCTCAAAAGGGTTGTTGAATCAGATGAAATAAATTTGTAAATATATAGGAATATAGGATTTGCAATCTCAAATGCGTATATGACAATTGAATATAAGAGTAGTCCCTATCACATTTTATATATAGCAGTATAATTTTGCATACATGGGAGGTAGAAGGAAAATGCTGAGGTTTTTTTTTTTTGGCTTTTTGAGCACAGCATGTGGCTAGCCATGAAGTCCACACCTATAAACATGCCCTGAAATGTGTTGCATACCAATAAAAGAGATAGTTAGCTTTGAATATCAAATATGAGATGCCCCTGCAATCTGGGTATACCAAAACCAATAACCTTTTTCTTCCTTGACTGTTCAATGACCATGTTTCTTCTTGCTTTAGCTTTTTACATTCATTAACTATTCTTTACTAAGAGTGTTTCTTGGATCCTTTTATAAATAATGCAAGTGTTTCAAAAGAAAAGTAGTGACTATAATAAAATCTATTACTTCATTACATGACTTTTCAATGTAAACGGAATCTCAAAATCGTGCATTACATGTGTTTTTATCTAGCCGTGCATCGCACGGGAATGCACTCTAGTGTTTTTTATAAGATATGTATGATTTACATGTAAAAAAGATATAATATGTTTTAATGATGCATAATTCTATTGAGAAGTCGACATACAAGTATGAAAGGACTGAACTCGATAAGAGAAAAATACGATTTTTTTTTTACAGCCTTTCCCCACTGCGGCGCAGTGGGGTTGAGCACTCCCACTGCGGCGCAGTGGGAGAATTCTGACCTGCACGAACAAAAGCCCCCACTGCGGCGCAGTGGGGCTGGACACTCCCACTGCGCCGCAGTGGGAAATGTCTGGTCCAGACTTCCAAACTTCATTTTGACACCAAAACTCAACTTGCAATACTTCCAACCCAATTACAAATCTTTCAAATCCATGATTTAGACTTCCAATCTTATAAAACATCGTTACATCATAATCTAACATATAAACATCATTCCAAAAACTTCATTGTCCAACAAATGGGTCATTTGCCCAACTTGGATAATCAACAAAACGATCATGTTTACTTTCAAAAGCTCATGACTCAACCAAACCAAAATTTCCAGAATTTACCAAGAGTTGAGTTAACCAAAATGTCCAAGATAGTCAAGAGCCATAGAGAGGTGGGATAACTAGGTATCTACAACTTTCCAATTCTTGATGGCAATACCTCCAAACTTTCAAAAGCAACTTTCACTACTTCAAGCTCTAATCAACAACCTTAGTTCCTTCTTCCGGAACCGCCTATAAGAAAGATGAAACAACTAAAATATAAGCAAAGGCTTAGTGAATATACTTGCATACATTTATGAACACGAAGGAGGGCAACGCACAAAGGGCTATTACATGTAACCTATGACACCGTCGTGTCATACCTACATGCTCACCTTTGCACTTTAACGCTATACATGGATCCATATAAGCTAAACAAACACAATCAATATCACTATCGGGATTCTTAGGTCCCGGAGGTTCTTAGGCCTCATTCACAAGGGGTTCTCAGGCCCCACTAAATCAACTATCGGGATTCTTAGGTCCCGGAGGTTCTTAGGCCTCATAAACACTATGCCCCACATGGGCTTAACGCCAAATCAATTACCACATATGGACACAACTCAACATCATATGGTAATTGACCCAACGTATACACAAAGGTATGCAAATATACTCACCTCCTCCGCGACTTGAACAATAACTCGATAATATGTCAATGCACAAATACAAGCTTCAACCTATAATCATATCATAAGATGCATAAGCTTTTATTCATCAACTTGACTAGCTCAACCTAGTCATACCTATCAATCACTAGCCTTTTCTAATTCCAAACCCAACCCATTTGTCATTGAGTTACTTTCACTTTCAACAATTTCACTAGGTAGCTCAATCTACCACTTTTATCAACATTTCGCAACTAGTACAAATTCACTTTTCTCATAAATCCATATTATCACATGAGCATATCAATTTCTTAGCCAAACTCATTATACAACTCAATGACAAACTAGGTTATCTAAGAATTTGGGGGAAATTATTCATAAATCAATTTCTAGCAAAATCCCCAATTTGGGTTACTCCAAGAACCCTAATTTTAAAAGAAAAGATAAAACTAGGTTAGGGAATCAATACCTCAGACAACCATGAGCTAATTCAAGACTTTAGATTACAACTTCTTTTCCCCCTTTTTCCTCTAGAAATTTCGGCCACCACCACAATCACCACAAACCCTAACTATTCAATTTCTTGAATAATTGGATATTATAATAAATCTTGTTAATGATAATTCTTTATGGAAGGATGATATGGAATGAGAATTGTATGATGAATTAAGAAGGAGCTGCATGAAGAAATGATGGAGAGCAAATGAAAGTATGAGTCATAGAAAAGAAGTTGGCTGGCACTTCATGGGCTTGCCACGCCCTTTTCTATTTTTGTGGGTATTTTTACCCGCTATCCGCTAAAGTTCCAACTAAATTAACCCCATATCCACAAATAAAATACTAGGAACTTATTTTAATGTCAAAACTGTAAAAAGTTAATTTCTTTACCTAAAAAAAACTTTGGGGTGTTACATAGTAGCAGAGCTGAACCGTTGCTAGTAGTATTGATTGCAGTCAAAATATAGTTCGCAGTTCATAGTTAGCATTGATTGCAGTCAAAATATAGTTCGCAGTTCATAGTTATATACGTTGAATCTGCTAATATTTATTATAATAACAACCAAGTGGACTTTACATTTTAGTAAAAATGGACCCCATATATATCCCCACTTTAACCTTATCCAATCCATTAGAGAGCTTACTACGTTATTTTGTTGTATAAAAAACGGACTCACTACAACAAATATGTCATTTGTTCACACTTGTTTTTTAATATTTTTAAAAAGTGTGAAAATTTTTATAAATTTAATCACATTTATAAGTGTGAAAAAATTATAATTTTTAAAATTTATTCACATTAAGTGTAAAGAAATTAAAAAAATCTCAATATTTACACACTTATACATGTGGAAAAGAAAAGTTCACACTTTCAAGTGTGTAAAAATATGTCAATTGTTCACACTTAAGAGTGTGAAAGTTAATTTGTAACACCTATTTTCTTCACACATGGGGAGTGTGAAGAAACCATGTGTTACAAATTGACTTTCACACTTTTAAGTGTGAAAATATTTGACAATTGTTCACACTTTTAAGTGTTAACATTTTGTTTACACATTTATAAGTGTGAAAAAATTATAATTTTTAAAATTTATTCACACTTTTAACTGTAATTTATTTTTAAATTTTTCACACTTTTAAGTGTGAAAATATTTGACAATTGTTCACACTTTTAAGTGTTAACATTTTGTTTACACATTTATAAGTGTGAAAAAATTATAATTTTTAAAATTTATTCACACTTTTAAATGTAATTTTTTCTACACATTTTTATATGTGATTAAATTCATAAATTTTTTCACACTTGTGAACAAATGAACTTTTTTTTTAGTGACCCGACCTTATCCAATCCATAAGGGACCTAGCCTGTTGAAATTTTGTCTACACTTTTGACGACTTTTACTTGTGAAATTCATCTTACAATAGTAATGGTACGTAAACATGACATGCAGGAAATATTACCCGTGTTAATTTGTTGACTGAGTGGCATAATTTGTAAAGTACATTGTCAACTAATTTGGACCCTAGTGCGTTTGAGTTTTGAACTGATTTATAACTCTACTAGGGTAGATATATAGGAGTGGAGCTCATCATATCTTTATTAGGATGGTGTGACAACATAATATCTATGAAAAAAAGGTAGAATTAGACATTAGTTGCTTTATATATGAGTTTTTCTAATATGTGTTTACAAAGCAAATATTTATAAACTAAGTTAACCAATATTTTTTAAACGATATAAAAACTTTATCCTAAAGTTAATAAACTTTGCACTTCATTAATGTTAATTAAATGTATATATTCATTTGTATTTATAAAGGTTTTGCTAAATACAGCCGATGGCTGTAGTGAAGGTGAATAAAATAGTTGTACACTTAATTATCATAAAATTCAGTATGTGAGTTTTTGATATGAAATGTACAGTTTTTATGCTCGTTATCGACGGCCCTTAGCGCCGTATTTAACATTTCTTTTATAAAATACTTTAATTAGTTTATTTAATGCTTTGAATGAACTACAAAATTTAAAAATAGAAATAATAATACAGGCCAAGTTGTAAACAAAGAAATATAAATGTTGCTATCAATATCAATTATCAACATGCACAACTAGGGATGAGCAAGATTACCGAAATACCCAAACCGAACCGGTATCGGTACCGAAAATCGGTACCGAAAGGGATTCGGTTTCGGTATCGGTTTTGGATATTTGGTGAAATCGGTTTCGGTACCAATCGGTTCGGTACGGGGAAACCGATTATTAGTACCGTACACACCATTAGTTAAATTTCTTATGTTCTGACCGTAGCTTGATTAAAAAGTAAACAAACTGTAATGTCATGATTGTATTATGTGTGCCTAGTGCTAACTCCAAGACTTGCAATACTAACAATTACATATATTTTCCAATTGAAAATGTGAAGGAACAGCATGGCCAAATGGTAGACGAGTAAAAGGAGAAAACATGTAGTATCTAGGATCAAAATGGTGGGGTTGGCTTGAACAGATACGGATTGTTATTAAAAAACTCAGCAGATAATAAGGAATTTGTGTATTATTCAAAAATAATCTCATTTGTGATAGTATGAAAATATGGATCCATTATTACAAAACTCACATGTACTCATACATTTGTAGACTCAAGTAGGTGTTCGTTTTCATATATAACGGAAATAGGTGTTGGTTTTAATATGCACTGTAAACAAAAAAAAATGAATACCTTAATTGTTCGATCTGTAAAACGGTATAGAACCACTAATTACATGGATCAAATGCAATATATGTATCCATGGATTCATACGGATCTTAAGTTTTTAACTTTATTTTCGGTACTATTCGGTATTGATACCGAAAAACCGGTACCGGTACCGTACCCATGTAATCGGTACGGTATTCGGTTCTCACTTTAGTATGTTTTTGGTTTCGGTATTAGTCGGTTTCGGTACGGTTCGGTACCGAAAACCATCCCTATGCACAACAACAAATGGGTAATTTTTACATACATATTTCTTTCCACTTATTTAAAACGATGGACAAACTTATGAATTTAAACCATTGAATTTCAGTGAAGATTTCATCCCATTGAATTTTACAATGAAGAATACTTTATCCCATTGAATTTCAGTGAAGAATTTTTTTTCATTGTTCTCCACCCTAACTTGACCATACGATTGCACACTTCCATCAATGTCCCTAGCATTAACAAATAATCCAGCAAATAAAATCAAGTTGTTTTAAAATGATCTTTGATATAATCAACTTAAGAAATAGCCCTAAGAATTGAACTTAATTGTAACATTGAAAATGAAGTTAAGACCTCAAAAAGAAAAGGGTGTTAGTGTAGTGCAGAGTAATTTGATCATATTTCGAAATTCAAATCGATCCATTAACAACGATATACATTATTTGTATCCTTTTATGCATTCAAAATGCAATGCATATATGTCTCCTCATGTGCTGAAGTTCCTCATGAAACATGGTGATTAAAGTGTATTATGATAAACAAGAATCCTACAATTTGAGAACGGTGGTGTATTATAGCTAGTGTGGTTAAAAAGTGTTTTATAAAAAATCTACCAATCAACAACTATTTGGTTTTTCTTTATAGTTCTTGATCATTATAAAAATTGGGGTGTAAAAAAAAACAAAAAACGCACATTATCAACATCAACAATATATATAATATATATATCAATTCAATACATCCAGCCCTAAAATAAGAACACGGTGAGAATATTTAAAAACTTCATTTTGATGCATTAAAAGTCCATAAAACTAACATAGTGTATAACTAATTATCATTACCTAAGTGTTTAACAACACATTCATCCGTCAAAATCGAGAAAATTACGTTTTTTGTTTTATGCATCTATCTTGAATGCATATTCATCAAAATAAATGCATAAATTTAAAAAGGTGATTTTATTGGTGAGATATGTTTTTTGTAAACTTTTTGTTTGTAAATTGTCTGTAAATCTAACATTTCTATTAATTACTTCTATATTCCTTGTTCGTTTTCCCAAGTTCCTGCCTCTATCAAAAACATGCATGCATGCTAGAACCTTTTAGCCACGCGCCATTGACGACGACGATTCAGCGAGGAGATGTCCTTGCTATAGACATTCAGCAAGGACTTTAAGACATTTAGCAAGGACTTTTGTCCTTACTAAAAGTCATTTTTCTTGTAGTGTGAGGTTTAACGCTTCATCCAATGTATGTATTATGATACAATAATAAGAGCTCTCACAACATCGCCGCGAAGAGCTCCTTATTCGTCTGACCACGTACTAAGCCTGGCTCATGGTCTATTTGTGGTGGTACCACTCGTGGTTGGCATCACGAATAATGAGAGTTGACAACTATTTAAGGGATGAGGCGTTAGTTGCTAAGGGCGTTGGCAACGGACGGAAGGTGGGTGCGTGGTAGGCGTGGCACCACGACGGAACACCGCCGCCAACGTCTCACCACGCGTGGTGGTGAAGAATTGCGTGGTCAAACCACGCAAGTGATCTTGTGCGGGAGACGAAATCGAGGCGTGCGACGGTAATACATATAGCCGTTTGGAATTTGTTTCCTTTTTTTTTTTCATTGTTCTTCACCCTAACTTGACCATACGATTGCACACTTCCATCAATGTCCCTAGCATTAACAAATAATCCAGCAAATAAAATCAAGTTGTTTTAAAATGATCTTTGATATAATCAACTTAAGAAATAGCCCTAAGAATTGAACTTAATTGTAACATTGAAAATGAAGTTAAGACCTCAAAAAGAAAAGGGTGTTAGTGTAGTGCAGAGTAATTTGATCATATTTCGAAATTCAAATCGATCCATTAACAACGATATACATTATTTGTATCCTTTTATGCATTCAAAATGCAATGCATATATGTCTCCTCATGTGCTGAAGTTCCTCATGAAACATGGTGATTAAAGTGTATTATGATAAACAAGAATCCTACAATTTGAGAACGGTGGTGTATTATAGCTAGTGTGGTTAAAAAGTGTTTTATAAAAAATCTACCAATCAACAACTATTTGGTTTTTCTTTATAGTTCTTGATCATTATAAAAATTGGGGTGTAAAAAAAAACAAAAAACGCACATTATCAACATCAACAATATATATAATATATATATCAATTCAATACATCCAGCCCTAAAATAAGAACACGGTGAGAATATTTAAAAATTTCATTTTGATGCATTGAAAGTCCATAAAACTAACATAGTGTATAACTAATTATCATTACCTAAGTGTTTAACAACACATTCATCCGTCAAAATCGAGAAAATTACGTTTTTTGTTTTATGCATCTATCTTGAATGCATATTCATCAAAATAAATGCATAAATTTAAAAAGGTGATTTTATTGGTGAGATATGTTTTTTGTAAACTTTTTGTTTGTAAATTGTCTGTAAATCTAACATTTCTATTAATTACTTCTATATTCCTTGTTCGTTTTCCCAAGTTCCTGCCTCTATCAAAAACATGCATGCATGCTAGAACCTTTTAGCCACGCGCCATTGACGACGACGATTCAGCGAGGAGATGTCCTTGCTATAGACATTCAGCAAGGACTTTAAGACATTTAGCAAGGACTTTTGTCCTTACTAAAAGTCATTTTTCTTGTAGTGTGAGGTTTAACGCTTCATCCAATGTATGTATTATGATACAATAATAAGAGCTCTCACAACATCGCCGCGAAGAGCTCCTTATTCGTCTGACCACGTACTAAGCCTGGCTCATGGTCTATTTGTGGTGGTACCACTCGTGGTTGGCATCACGAATAATGAGAGTTGACAACTATTTAAGGGATGAGGCGTTAGTTGCTAAGGGCGTTGGCAACGGACGGAAGGTGGGTGCGTGGTAGGCGTGGCACCACGACGGAACACCGCCGCCAACGTCTCACCACGCGTGGTGGTGAAGAATTGCGTGGTCAAACCACGCAAGTGATCTTGTGCGGGAGACGAAATCGAGGCGTGCGACGGTAATACATATAGCCGTTTGGAATTTGTTTCCTTTTTTTTTATCCTTTCTTACCTTCCCTATATATATTTACACACAACACATATCAAATTTTACACAAACACATATCATATTTTACACACATTTTTCCTTCAAATTACACACACCTTTCCTTCAAATTACATACACCTTTCCTTCATGGCAAACAACACTACAATGACCCTTTGGGATGCAAAAATGGCGATGCAAAACCACATGCTCAACGACGACAGACACCGATCTGAAGTAAACAACGTCATTCAGAGCGTATCTGACAACAAGGCGGCTTACCAAGCCGAAATCGACCGAATTGAAGCTCCCAATCGGGTTCGTAGCACCGCCGAAAATGAGTATGTTGTATATCTTCGAGGGAAGATCAATTGGTTGGATCAAGTTATTTTCCAGCTTACCGCCGCCTCTTCGACGTTGACATCCACACTAGACCACGGGGTATTCTGGCAAGGTAGTGTCGGTGGTGGTCGGTATGTAGATTACCATACTGACCCGGGGGAGGAGTACATATCTCCTCAACCCGGCGACGTTGTCGGTGTAACACCCGACATTTAAAAATATGGGGTTTCAAAAACTTTCACCTAACGGTGTCAAATTGCGGAAGAAAAGACTTTAAAAGTCAAAACCGATAAAACTGTTCGGTTTCTACGTTTAGTTGGTGTTACATGCAATACCATCAAATAGTTTAAAATGAAAACCCAACGATTGCCCAACACAAAACAACCGTTCAACAATACTACATAAATTCGACATCAAGTACGAAGTGTAATTAAATGTCTAGAGAGATAATCGTCTATGGGTAGCTAAGGTCGTCTGCATGCATCTACCCACACCTCACTTTTCCTTCATCGTCTACCTTCAAGCTAAACCTGAGGGAACAACCACATTTAAGAAACAAGTGTTAGCTAACGAATTAGCTAAGTAAGATAACACTATGTTATTAAAACATTTGTCCAATTAAAACAATCTTCATCATTAGACAAGTTTATTTAGGCACAACACACACCACACGTTCACACATAACTGCATATCAACTTCATATCAATTAGGATGAATCACCCTAAATGTGCCTATCCTGCATTACTTCTTTACACACGTTTAACCACATAACTGCTTTCTACATTGACTGCTTTACTACGTTTTAACTGCTTTACTACATTAACTGCTTTACTACGTTATTAACTGCGTTAATGTGTATCATAAGTTACACCCGACTAGATGACAAACCCCACACGGTTGTACATCAAGCGTCGTTAAGGAATGGCAAGCCAATCCCGGAGTAATCCGTATATGGAGGCGGGTCAGACCCCTCGTATTACTCGCCCTGCATTAAATGACCATGTTGCAAGGAGCCACCCAAGCAACCTACGTCAACGCACTTAGCCGGGCTAGGGCAAGTACGGGTTAAGCTTAACACTTTTCTGCATCAAAGTTTAACGAGCTCGATCCTGCGTTATTTAGTTTAGGTGACTGCATTACCTAAACATTTACTGCTTTTACGTTTTGGGCCCTTAAACGTGCACGTGACATGGCAACTTAGCAAGTCTAGTGTACTAGATGAGCAAGCCATACAAACATGCACATAACAACATAAAACTACATCACACTCCATTACAAGACACTGCATATTACTTCATATCATAAAACTACATTATTCTTCATACATTACACTACATCAACCAATAACAGCATATTCTGCATCTCATAACATCACAAGTTACTGCATATCATAACACTACATTATACTTCATACATAGCACTACATTCTACGTCATATCATAACATGCACTACATTACATATCATGAGGGACTGCATTTCAGGTCTCATGGTCAACTTCATAACCCACAATACCTCCCGTGTAACCCCATATACCCATAACAAGATAAGTTACCAATTGGGAAGTTATAATTATGAAACCATTCTTTTCGTTGAACCCTCAGCGTGACAAAAGTAATGTATCTTACCTCCGAGACGTCCACAAATATCAATCAACTAGTTACAATGCAAGTAACTATGCTCGTCTACCTACAATTAGTGAACAAGCATTAGACAACTACATTCTCACGTTATTAGGGTCATAACTAGACCCCACACACTTTAAAGACTCACTTAAGGTTCAAGTCTAATCTACGTGTCAAAACAATGTTACGGTTCAAAAGTATAAACGTTTTGAAAATAGACTGAGTTGCGCCGCAATGCTCCTCATTGCGCCGCAACTTATCTTTCTGTATTTGGGTTGCGCCGCAACACCACGTTGTGCCGCAACTCGACCCTTTCGTTGCGCCGCAACACACATCGTTGCGCCGCAACTTATCTGTCTGCTTTCTGGTTGCGCCGCAACTAGGCGTTGCGCCGCAACTCCCCCTCGACCTGCACTTTTACAAAAATCGTTTTCACCCCCAATTCGACCCCAAACGACTCCAGGTCTAAAATACAGTTTCAAAACACCATAATCCTTCATATTTAGGCCATTGCAAAGCATTTCAATCATTAATTACACCATACATGACTTTAATCCATCAAAACCACCATTAATCTTCATTAAACGATTTCACCATAACCCTATAATTTATCCTAATGACTCATATAATCAAAAGGACCAGAAATCAAAGAGATATTACCTTCTATACACGTAGATCACACTAAGGATGCAAAACTCTTGACAATACACACTCAAATCACACGTAAGGAAGCTTTTCGGCTTGCAGTTGATGGAGAATTGATAGAGGACTGACTAGGGCTTGTTTAGGAGGAAAGAAATCTGCAAATAATGATCTAATGACACTCCCTAAACTCCTTAACCCGTTTTTGACTTTGCATCTATGTCAAAACTAGCCCCTAGGCTTCCTAATGCTTCATTATTGGTCACAAACTACTTTAATGACCATATACAACATTAATCCTTCATTAAATGTCACTACATTGACATTAATCTTCATATTACACACATTTATACTACATTAATATTTAGGCTTCCAAGCCTCACACATAACACACATTAACTACACATATGCATACAATCTAAAATAGACTTAACGACACACACAATATTGACTTAACGACATTAGTCAACTAGTAAAGAAAAGTTTGGGATGTTACAATTACCTCCCCCTTAAGAGGATTCCGTCCCCGGAATCTCATCATTAAGGAACAACTCGGGATATTTCTCCTTCATTACTGCTTCAGTTTCCCAAGTCAAGCTTTCTCCATGATTATGCTTCCACTTTATTAAGACAAGATCTATCACCTTCCTGCGTAACTTCTTTTGCTTTCTTCCAAATATCGCCACCGGCTTATCAACCATTCTCTTCATTGGGTCAATGCTCACGTCTTGAATTGGAATCACACTTGACTCCTCGGCTAGACACTTCCTTAGGTAGGATACATGGAAAGTGTTGTGAATTCCTTCCAATTCTGGAGGCAATTCCAACTGATAAGCTAGATCTTTTATGCGTTTCAACACTTTTAAAGGTCCAATAAATCTTGGACTCAACTTGCCCTTCTTTCCAAACCGGATAACTCCTTTCCATGGTGACACTTTCAGCATCACTAAGTCACCTACACTAAACTCCATTGGTCTCCTTTTCTTATCTGCATAAGTTTTCTGCCTTTCTCTAGCCACACGTAAAGCTTCTTTAGCCACATTGACTTTTTCAGCCGTAACTTCAACAATTTCAGGACCGGTCAACTGCTTTTCATCGGGTTCCATCCAACAACGTGGAGTCCTACATTTCCTTCCATACAACATTTCAAATAGTGGGATACCAATACTAGCATGGTGACTATTATTATAAGCAAACTCAATCAGCTTCAAATGATCATCCCATGCTCCACCATACTCAAGTACACACGTTCTCAACATATCTTCCAACGTTTGAATAGTCCTCTCACTTTGCCCATCGGTTTGAGGATGATAGGCAGTGCTCAAATTTATTCTACTACCCAACTCCCGTTGAAGACCCTTCCAAAGTTTGAATAGTCCTCTCACTTTGCCCATCGGTTTGAGGATGATAGGCAGTGCTCAAATTTATTCTACTACCCAACTCCCGTTGAAGACCCTTCCAAAAGTTAGACGCAAATTTCGAGTCTCAATCCGAAACAATAGATAAAGGGACTTCATGTTTCGAAACTACTTCATCAATGAATATCTTTGCCAGCTTCGTTAAAGGCACGTCTTGTCGGGTAGCTAGAAAATGGGCACTCTTCGTCAATCTATCTACAATCACCCATATCATATCATTTCCTTTCGACGTTTTTGGTAGCTTAGTTACAAAGTCCATGGTGATATGATCCCATTTCCACTCGGGAACGTCTATTTGATGCAACAAACCATACGGCTTTTGATGGTCCATTTTTACACGTGCACACGTCAAACACTTTGCTACAAAATGAGCTACTTCTCCTTTAATATCCGGCCACCAATAAATCGGCTTCAAATCTACATACATTTTGGTGACACCGGGATGAACCGAATATCTACTTCTATGGGCTTCCTCAAGGATCAATTCTCGGTTACCACCAAGCAATGGCACCCAAATTCGACCCTTGTATGTTTTGAACCCATGGCTATTAGTCTCCATCATAAGACGTTTCTTCTTTCCAATGCTTTCTTTGTCAATGTTATCCTTCATTAATGCCCTCGCTTGTGCTTCTTTAATTCGATCAAGTGGCCCCGACTTGGCTTGAACTTGCATGCTCATCAACTTACAAGAAGAACTTTGCACCTTCCTACTTAGTGCATCCGCCACTACATTGGCTTTACCCGGATGGTATTTGATTTCACACATACGGTTTAGGTAACACACATTCCTAAACCATCACACACATATAATCTAGGTAACACACATTCCTAGACATTCACACACTTTAACCTCATTACGTTTGGATCCTTAAGCGTGCAAGTGACATGGCCACCTAATAAGTCTAGTGAGCTAGGTGTACAAGCCATGTAAGCATGCATATATGACACATCAACTTCATTTCTACATTTCATGCATAATGAGATACTTCATAATACTACATAAACTGCATAATAATACACTACATTAAGCAATACTTCATTTCACTACATTAGGGACTGCAATTAAATCAATCATTTTTCTTCTTAACTTCTCTTAAGGGAAAACTCATTATCTTGAGAAGCAGCCATACGTAAAATTCTGTGCAAACATAGGATCTCCATATCATCTTCACGTCACACCGGCGAAGGCAGTAAGCGATAGAACTGCTGGGAGGTTCACGTGTTAGTTCGCCATTCATTCCTACAATATGAGAAAGAATCTCCACCTCGTCGTTTGTTCTTAGCGGCTTCCACCGTCATTTGAAGAACCTGAACTCCCGTCTTTGGAGCGGCTGCATTCTTTCCTTCGTTCTTCATCAGAGGGCAATCGGCAATAAGATGTCCTGTTTCATGACACTTGTATTAATGATACTATCCTTATAATTAGCTGCAATGTGCCCCAATGAACCACACGTAAGGCTCCCTTTGGTCTTGTCTGAACATTGACCTTCATGTGTAATCTTGCAAGTTGGGCACCACGTGCCACTCTTCTTCTTGTCCTTACTTCTATTCGAATTAGAACTACCTTTAAACTTCTTATTAGAACCCGAAGAACAATGAGCTCTCCTCTTGAACCCCGACTCCTTTTCATCGGCTTTCTCAACAACTTTTCAGATTTGAGGTCATCATCCAACCTCTTAGACTCCTTTATAGTTGTAGTCAAGGTGGTGTGCTGCCTACATAAACCACGTTAATTAGCCGGAAGACCATCACAATAAGCCTCAACTCTCAAGTTCCCACATACTCTTCCAAGAATTTCTCCTTAAATGCACCCCAAGGCATCACCGCTAGTACCTCGGGAGCTATTGACACCGCAGTAGCCCTCCACCAATTACGGGCATTCTTCTTCAGCATTCGAGTTGCACACAAAACCTTCATGTCATCAGGACAATAACATGAAGCAAAGACCACCTCAAAGTCCGCTATCCACTCCCTTGCACCAACTGCATCTTGTGTACCGTCAAAATCCTGAGCACCGTATTTCTGAAACTCTCGTATTTGAAATTGGTAGTACGAGGAGCAACCACTACACGAAGCTCCACCACGTTACCTCCACCATTCACTCCTGCAACAACATTTTCAGGAGCAACCTGCGACCTCACATTAGATGGCTCAGCTTCATTAAAGGGATTAGAGTTATTCTCATCGGTTTGCTCATTCTGACGCAAGTTAGCTTCTCATTTCAGCATCACTTTCGGCCTTTACTCAAGCCAATTTTTCTTCATTCGGATCAACACAGACACAGTCTCACAAACACTCACATGTCGTGATACATTTACAATTACGTTCGCGACCGGAATTTTAACTGTATCCTTCCATGCGTGTACCCGGTAACCCTTATGTGCATCACCTATTTATCACCCTTCAAATATCCAGCATTAGCTCTACTCGTCAACTTCAAGTCCATATTCTTTGAACTAGTAGACTCAACAACAATGTCTACCAATCACTTCACTCTTCACCTACCTTTAAACTTCATTTAACTTCATGTACTTCATAGTCATCATACTCATTTAACCGGCTATAACTTTTCACCGATCTTCACACATTTCCACGCACTTGGGGCATTAGCGTCATTAAAGTTTGCTACATGGTGTTTACTTTTGACAAATAGAGATACACTACATAGAAATCTCCCCAACTTCATTACTTTGTACACCGGTCAACACAAGCATGGCCATACAAACACGTTCGTGTCGTGATACGCTTGCAATTACGTTCCGGACCATAATTGTAATTGTATCCTTTCACTTGCATGTCCGTTACCACATTTATGTATCGCCTTCTCTTCACCAAACCCATTCACGCGACCATCTTCACACGTATAACATCTCACTTCCTTTTCGATCCATGTCACAAACCCCATGGGTTGGACATTAACGGAATACCATCTCACCTATTCCCCCAACATTCCTTCATTTCAAACACTTCACACATAAACTACATCGCACACTTATCAAATTCAGTTGGAGAAATGGCACATCACCTCGTGGACCGTCTATCGTAGCAATAGGATAACTAGTGACGGAGGAGCGAGAAACGGAAGAATAAAGGCTAAAACACATATCCACATATCAATAAACACACATCAAAAAGCCTTAATCCTACACTCTCACTCAATCCCAACCCGTCCTAGAGTACTTCATCTCAAAGCTAGGCACACCTACAAAGCCTAACTTGCCCTACAACGGTTTAAGTCCAATTCCTATGGCACACTTATAGTCATTGGTTCACTTAAACCATTTCTCTGATACCAACTTGTAACCTCCGACATTTAAAAATATGGGTTTTCAAAAACTTTCACCTAACGGTGTCAAATTGCGGAAGAAAAGACTTTAAAAGTCAAAACCGATAAAAACTGTTCGGTTTCTACGTTTAGTTGGTGTTACATGCAATACCATCAAATAGTTTAAAATGAAAACCCAACGATTGCCCAACACAAAACAACCGTTCAACAATACTACATTAATTCGACATCAAGTACGAAGTGTAATTAAATGTCTAGAGAGATAATCGTCTATGGGTAGCTAAGGTCGTCTGCATGCATCTACCCACACCTCACTTTTCCTTCATCGTCTACCTTCAAGCTAAACCTGAGGGAACAACCACATTTAAGAAACAAGTGTTAGCTAATGAATTAGCTAAGTAAGATAACACTATGTTATTAAAACATTTGTCCAATTAAAACAATCTTCATCATTAGACAAGTTTATTTAGGCACAACATACACCACACGTTCACACATAACTGCATATCAACTTCATATCAATTAGGATGAATCACCCTAAATGTGCCTATCCTGCTTTACTTCTTTACACACGTTTGACCACATAACTACTTTCTACATTGACTGCTTTACTACGTTTTAACTGCTTTACTACATTAACTGCTTTACTACGTTATTAACTGCGTTAATGTGTAACATAAGTTACACCCGACTAGATGACAAACCCCACACGGTTGTACATCAAGCGTCGTTAAGGAATGGCAAGCCAATCCCGGAGTAATCCGTATATGGAGGCGGGTCAGACCCCTCGTATTACTCGCCCTGCATTAAATGACCATGTTGCAAGGAGCCACCCAAGCAACCTACGTCAACGCACTTAGCCGGGCTAGGGCAAGTACGAGTTAAGCTTAACACTTTCCTGCATCAAAGTTTAACGAGCTCGATCCTGCGTTATTTAGTTTAGGTGACTGCATTACCTAAACATTTACTACGTTTACTGCTTTTACGTTTTGGGCCCTTAAACGTGCACGTGACATGGCAACTTAGCAAGTCTAGTGTACTAGATGAGCAAGCCATACAAACATGCACATAACAACATAAAACTACATCACACTCCATTACAAGACACTACATATTACTTCATATCATAAAACTACATTATTCTTCATACATTACACTACATCAACCAATAACAACATATTCTGCATCTCATAACATCACAAGTTACTGCATATCATAACACTACATTATACTTCATACATAGCACTACATTCTACGTTATATCATAACATGCACTACATTACATATCATGAGGGACTACATTTCAGGTCTCATGGTCAACTTCATAACCCACAATACCTCCTGTGTAACCCCATATACCCATAACAAGATAAGTTACCAATTGGGAAGTTATAATTATGAAACCATTCTTTTCGTTGAACCCTCAGCGTGACAAAAGTAGTGTATCTTACCTCTGAGACGTCCACAAATATCAATCAACTAGATACAATGCAAGTAACTATGCTCGTCTACCTACAATTAGTGAACAAGCATTAGACAACTACATTCTCACATTATTAGGGTCATAACTAGACCCCACACACTTTAAAGACTCACTTAAGGTTCAAGTCTAATCTACGTGTCAAAACAATGTTACGGTTCAAAAGTATAAACGTTTTGAAAATAGACTGAGTTGCGCCGCAATGCTCCTCATTGCGCCGCAGCTTATCTTTCTGCATTTGGGTTGCGCCGCAACACCACGTTGCGCCGCAACTCGACCCTTTCGTTGCGCCGCAACACACATCGTTGCGCCGCAACTTATCTGTCTGCTTTCTGGTTACGCCGCAACTAGGCGTTGCGCCGCAACTCCCCCTCGACCTGCACTTTTACAAAAAATCGTTTTCACCCCCAATTCAACCCCAAACGACTCCAGGTCTAAAATACAGTTTCAAAACACCATAATCCTTCATATTTAGGCCATTGCAAAGCATTTCAATCATTAATTACACCATACATGACTTTAATCCATCAAAACCACCATTAATCTTCATTAAACGATTTCACCATAACCCTATAATTTATCCTAATGACTCATATAATCAAAAGGACCAGAAATCAAAGAGATATTACCTTCTATACACGTAGATCACACTAAGGATGCAAAACTCTTGACAATACACACTCAAATCACACGTAAGGAAGCTTTTCGGCTTGCAATTGATGAAGAATTGATAGAGGACGGCTAGGGCTTGTTTAGGAGGAAAGAAATATGCAAATAATGATCTAATGACACTCCCTAAACTCCTTAACCCGTTTTTGACTTTGCCTCTATGTCAAAACTAGCCCCTAGGCTTCCTAATGCTTCATTATTGGTCACAAACTACTTTAATGACCATATACAACATTAATCCTTCATTAAATGTCACTACATTGACATTAATCTTCATATTACACACATTTATACTACATTAACATTTAGGCTTCCAAGCCTCACACATAACACACATTAACTACACATATGCATAAAATCTAAAATAGACTTAACGACACACACAATATTGACTTAACGGCATTAGTCAACTAGTAAAGAAAAGTTTGGGATGTTACAGTCGGGTATCCTGAACGCTACCAATACATTCATCGAAACGACGGCGACAGTACTGTGGACTCGGACTATTCCGAGTGTTAGTATTATGTATTTTAATATTATGTAATGTTTTAGTATTATGTGCTTTGTAATTATTATGTACGTTTTATTTTTATTTATTATGTAATGTTTTAATTTAATGAAATTTTAATGTTTAAGTAAAATGAAAATTGTAGTGAGTGGTGAAGTGAGTGGTCGGATGCCAACAAAATTTGGATGAGTGATGAGTGAGTGGTGGAGTTGAGGTGGCATAAGTTGATTGGTTAGAAGTGAGTGGTGTGAAAGGGGATGGAACATGGGATGCCAACTGATGATATACCCTCCCGGCGGTACACAATACCTGTCACATAAAGGAATAGCAACACGCTACGACACAAAGGTTGCTCCGTAACGAAGGCTCCTGCAGAAGATAAAAGAGATAGGAATTGTTCCCCTATAATTCAGGGATTTGATCTTATCATTTAAGGGCGGTAATTATGGGAATTATATTCCTGACCTAAGGCGGAAAAAACCCTAAGGAGGCCCAACTTGTTCTTCAAGATAAATTCCTCCTATAAAAGGAGGATCGGAAGACCTAAAAGGCATTCATCATTGATACGATTTATAATATACACAATCAACATAATTTGCAACACGATCGATCAGATCTGAAACTTATTCAACAGCACGATCATAATCGGCTAAACACTCATACATATTTGATTGGCGTAAAGAGGCACGAACCCTACCTTCGGGGAATCGCCAACAAATAACCAAAAACACCCATTATCCCTTTTCTAAAACCTGATCTCGGTTTGGTGTACAATCATTTGGCGCCATCCGTGGGACCTCAACATCACTTAAATCCAAAAACCCACAATAAGATTTTTGTGCATTCACGCCGCGAGAAATGGTTAAGAAAAATAAAACCCAACCCCTAAAAAACAGGAGATCCTTTTTGACAGTTAACCAGACGACAGTCAATCACTCAGGTCTAACCGAAACCGCGCCGGAAGGCTTTTATTTTCCTCCTCTCGGAGAAAATAAGGCCTCCAGCGACCCTCTAATTATCCAAGCCACGATATTTAATATCGAAGTACGCAGAGTCTACTTAGATAGCGGAAGCGAGTGCGATGTCATTTTTGAACACTGCTTCCTCAAGTTACCAGACGCCATACGAGCCCGAAAATCGGATCCTCGAGGCCCCTAGTTGGATTCTCAGGAGAGCACGCATGGCCCCTGGGGGAGATCGATCTGGACGTCAGCATCAAAGATGGGAAACACGAGAGGACCGAAACATTGGACCTCGTAATAGTACGATCTCCTTCACCCTACAACATCCTTTTAAGAAGGGCTGCAATGCAGCGGTTGAAGATAGTCCCCTCTGTAATTCACAGGCTCGTTAAGTTTCGATCCGAGACGGGAATAGGCACGATCTGCTCATCTTACGAGCAGACAAAACAAGTTAATGATGTGAAAAGAATAGAAGACGGAGAGACACCCGTCCCGAAGGAACAGCAGGGCCAGGAGGATGCAACGAAGATAGTAATTAACCCAGCCTTTCCGGACCAGTCGATCTCTATAGGTACCCAGCTTTCAGACGAATGTAAGCCCAGGCTCCGGAAGCTACTACAATCCAACATAGACATTTTCGCGTGGGAATACACAGATATGACAGGGGTCCCCAGGACCCTGACGTTGGAAGGAAAGTCATTCGTGACGGAGCACCGCCTGAACGAACGAAAGCATATAGAACCTGTTCACCAGAAAAAACGAAGCCTCTCTGCCGACAGAGACGAAGCTGCTAGAAAAGAAGTAGAGGAACTGTTGAAGGCAGGGATAATCAGAGAATCCGCCTACCCAATCTGGATTGCGAACCCGGTGATGGTGAAAAAAGGAGATGGAGGGTGGCGGATGTGTGTCGACTTTACGAACATCAACAAAGCATGTCCAAAGGATTGTTACCCCCTGCCAGAAATCGATTGGAAGGTAGAATCGTTGGCAGAACACAAGCTGAAATGTTTCTTAGATGCATATAAAGGTTACCATCAGATACAAATGGCAGAAGAAGACGAAGATAAGACGGCCTTCTACACGAGTAAGGGAACTTATTGCTACCGAAAAATGCCCTTCGGTCTAAAGAACGCAGGGGCTACGTACCAGAGCCTGGTTGACAAGGCATTCGCCACGCAGATAGGGAGGAACCTAGAGGTATACTTCGATGATATGGTCATCAAAAGCAGGGACGAAGAAGGCCTCATAGAAGACATCCGTGAGACCTTCGGAAACCTACGGAGAATCAATATGAAGCTCAATCCTAAAAAATGCTCTTTTGGCGTAGAAGAGGGAAAATTCTTGGGATATTATATTAGCAACAAAGGCATACATGCGAATCCCTCCAAAGTAAACAAACTGAAACAAGTCTCACCACTGAAGACGATCAAGGAAGTCCAGAGCTTGAACGACAAGCTAGCCGCGCTCAGCCGTTTTCTCTCCCGAGGGGCTGACAGACAGCTCCCCTTCTTCAAAACACTAAAGGGCTGCATCAAGAAGAAGGATTTCGCATGGACGGACGAAGCAAACAAAGCTCTGGAACATATGAAAGAATACATTGCGGACCTACCGACACTAACAACGCCAAAACCAAAAGAACACTCTTTGTATATTTGGCAGCTTCGCCCGAATGTGTCAGCGCTGTGTTGGTAGCCGAAAGGGACAGGCAGCAAATACCAATCTACTTTGTAAGTAGAGTTCTACAAGGTGCCGAAGCTAATTACCCAGAACTGGAAAAACTCGCTCTAGCTTTGGTCCATGCAGCACGAAGGTTACGAAGGTATTTTCAAGCACACCCGATCGTCGTGCTATCCGATAAGCCAATAAAACAAATACTATTGAAACTAGAGAAATCAGGAAGGGTGGCTAAATGGACCATCAAACTGGGGGAGCACGATATAGAATTCAGAGCTAGACATGCAATTAAGGGACAAGTCTTGGCTGATTTCATCAGTGAGGTACACGAAGATAAAAATTCATTGACGCACTCTACGTCACTGGAAGTAACAGGAATTGTCGAAAGTGATATCTGGAGATTATATACTGATGGTGCTGCCAGCTCAGACGGTTGCGGAGCTGGCCTTATGCTGATCAACCCAGAAGACAAAGAATTCACTTATGCGTTGAGGTTTGAGTTCGCGGTAACAAATAATGAAGCTGAATACGAAGCATTACTAGCAGGGCTTCGGATTGCAAGAGATATGAAGATTCGAAATATACGAGTGTACGTTGATTCCCAATTAGTGGCATGCCAAGTGAAAGGAGAATATGAAGCGAAACAAGAAACAACGAAGCTGTATTTGCGAAAAGTGCAAGAATTGATGGAATGTTTCAGCCACTTCGAAATAGAGCACATCCGAAGAAACCAAAACAAAAAAGCAGATGCCCTGAGTAAGTTAGCCTCCCTCACATTCGATCACCTGGGAAAATAGGTGCTAGTGGAAGTTTTGAAAGAAAGGTCATTTGAAGAAAAACAGGTATCGGATCTCGTGGAAGAAGAATGCAGTGGCACCGGCAGAATTCGAAGTATCCACCCACAAGATGCTCAATACGGAGGGAAATTCAGAAGAATTAAGAATTGATCTGGACTTGCTGGAGGAGCGACGAGAGATTGCAGCCATCAGAGAAGCTGCGTTTAAAAAGAAGATTGAGGGATACTACAATAAAAGAGTGAACCCAACAACGTTCAAAACCGAGACTATGTGTTACGGTTGAATAGTGCAAGCAAAAAAGAATACACCAGAAAGTTAGGGCCAACATGGGAAGGCCCATATAGGGTACAGATGGCCTTCGGAAACGGAGCATATAAATTGGAGACACCCGAAGGGGCCCCGGTGGATAGAACCTGGAACAACTCGAATTTATGAAAATTCCACTGTTAAGATTTCCTTTTTCTTTTTAATAAACTATTACTTTGCTTATTTAATAGAAGCAAAAAGTCCCTAGTGCAGAAAGTCCCTCGAAGGACAATGCATATATATATATATATATAAACAAAGAAAGAGACTATTTGTCTCCAATATTCAATAGAGGGTCGCCACCTCAGTAAATGCAAAAACGCGACCAAGTGGGAACAAACTGACAGGGACGCCTGAACAGACACCCCAACGTACGCGAACACATATACACAAACATGGAATAACATAGCATAAAGATGATAGAGTTTGATACATAAATTCCATAACATCAGCAAAACCTAATCAAAACGGGGTTTTACGAGCAAAAAGTCGTATACCCCGGGATTATGAAGATGAGTAATATCATAAATATAGTTACTGTGATAACTTGCCAATTTTAGGATTGCCTGGTCAAAAATTTCTTTCGCCTTCACGTACTCAGGAGAATGTTCAGAATGAGTAGCAGACAACACACCTTTCTTCTTGGTAGCATTCACCACGGAATCAATTAAACTAACTGCTTGTGGGCCTGTGGCAAGCGTCTCACACACATGAGGGATGACCTTATTCACCAGACCATTCACCTTCTCTCGGAGTTCAACGTTTTCAAGATCCTTCTGCAAAAGTTCGTCATGGCGCTTCCCCAACGACACGAAGGTTGCTCCGTAACGAAGGCTCCTGGAGAAGATAAAAGAGATAAGAATTGTTCCCCTATAATTCAGGGATTTGATCTTATCATTTGAGGGCGGTAATTATGGGAATTATATTCCTGACCTAAGGCGGAAAAAACCCTAAGGAGGCCCAACTTGTTCTTCAAGATAAATTCCTCCTATAAAAGGAGGATCGGAAGACCTAAAAGGCATTCATCATTGATACGATTTATAATATACACAATCAACATAATTTGCAACACGATCGATCAGATCTGAAACTTATTCAACAGCACGATCATAATTGGCTAAACACTCATACATATTTGATTGGCGTAAAGAGGCACGAACCCTACCTTCGGGAAATCGCCAACAAATAACCAAAGACACCCATTATCCCTTTTCTAAAACCTGATCTCGGTTTGGTGTACAATCACCAACACTCTAATATTTGAGGGGATGCTATGAATGCTCAAATGTAGTAATGTATATTTTTTTTTAACGGCATGTAGTAATGTACTTAAGAACCTAACATGCTCTATCCCTGTTTAGACACAGCATAAAAAAGTGTCATGAAATAATCCAAAAAGTTTATGCAACTTACCTACAACAAAACAAATGTCAGCGATGCAAATTAAATTCTTTTACCTTGAAGACAAGGAACTAGTAGCAGAGCAGAGCTGCTGTAGAGTTGATTAAGTAGCCTCACATAGTCACATAGTGTTGTGGTCTCCCCTGGCTACTTGTACATTGGTATATAACTGATGACAAATTTAGTTTAAAACAAACAAACTTAATTACGTAGTTTTATTAATTAACATAGGCCGACTTAATTACTAGTTTTATTAATTAACATAGGCCGAATCAGATCTTTTTAGCTCGTTAATTAATAATATCTTCTAATATGTAATAAAATAAAATTATAAGATTATGTAATCTGTATTATACAAAGAAATATAATATATGTACCAGAAATGCATGTTATTTGTTATACGAGTACCCCTTTTTGTTAATTTAATGTTGAACTTTAAATAATGTTTTTACTTTTTAAGTTTTTGGTGTATATAACAAGAAAAACACTTGCAAATCACTTTTCATTTTCATAAAAATACCCATTTTACTAAAATCACAATCATCTATTATTTTAAGTTTTAACTATTTGTTTAATCCAATCATTAACATGTAAAAATACGAGTAAATGTTTTAAAATCCGTGTTGAACCGATAGTTACCCTCTAATTATTTGTTGGTTTAGTTATCGAACATAACTGATTTAAACAAGTGACCAGGGCCGAAATAAATCGATATCCTATCAAAACTTTCTACTTTTTTCAACAAACTTTAAAACTAACATTATTTGCTCATCTTTATAATTGACAACCGTCACAATAACAAAAAGCTTTAAAATCGGTGTTAAGACTACAAATTTATGATGCTTTATCTAGGTTATGTTTAAAATAAAATAACTATTTTTATCTAACTGAAAATCATTGTGTATCATGATAATCTTTTTTCATGATCCAATAGTCAAAATCTTATCTTATGCGTTTTACATTAATACTTGTTTTATAATAAACATTTTCGTTTTATCTATAATCACTTATAATACATCTTAAACCACGTCCCCCCAATCACCACGAATAGTCCAATATCATGATTACCACCGCGTCAAGCGAATATCTATCTAGTTTTTATATAAAATCTAGAGTTAATTACAGAAATCGTCCCTGTCGTGTAACTCTACTTGCAGCTTTCGTCCCTAAGTTTAATAAATTACAGTTTTAGTCCAAAAAACTTTGCTCCGTCAACACTTTTGGTCCTGACCATAAACGACCGTTAAAAGGAGGTCACGTGTCTGGCACGTGATGGGTAATCTCGTAATTTGGCTTCGAGTTATTTACAGAAATCATCCCAATCGTGAACCATCACTTTCAGCTTTGGTCCCTAACTTTTAATAATTAACTTTAAGCCGAATTAGTTAATCTAAATCTAAAAACCCAAAATCTTATCAACATATATTAAAGAGTTAATTGCATTTTTGGTCCCTGTGGTTTATATGTTTTTGCAGGTTCAGGACCTTTTCAGGTTTCATTGCATTTTTGGTCCCTATTTCGGAAACCTTTTGCAAATTTGGTACAAATTAACGGTGGTTGTTAAATGAAGCCTTTAAGTTCTGTTAGAATTAAAAATGGTGTTTAATTGTAAATTTTTAAAAGTGTAAGGGGTATTTGTGTTAATAGTGTTGGTCAAAAAGTTTGTCATGTTGTCACTGAAATATACACGTGATTGTTTTGCAAAATTTTATAAAAAATTATGAGCTCTACAAAGCTAAATGTAAGAAACAATGGCGGTCGGAATGTTCAACAGTTCGCCGGAAAATTCAAAACGCGTCGGTGAGTCCCGAACTATGTATAGATGAATAATAAACCCGACTGGCAAGTACAACTGATCTTGAATGGACAAGTTCAGTTTACGATCCAGATGTGGATAACAAGAAACAATTGACAATATGAATTAATGCAAGAACAAATGGCAGAAACTATATAAAGATATATGTAAATATAATCAAGTAAATAGCATTGAGATACGTTGTTTTCTAATGTATTTGATTTATTGATGTATAAACAAATACAAGGATTGTTGCGGAACAAAGATAAACACCCAAGTGTAAATATCTAAACAATCCCGAAATACAAGTGATCAAGATGACTTGGAAATACTCGTAAGTTTACTTAGAGTATATCTCACAAGTTGCAATGCAATAGTTTCAAGCATTTTGCAAGTTATGAGAAGACTTAGTATTTATAGACAAGGTCTATGATGACATGGACAATGTCGTACAAATGTGGTTGTGAGCATTTAAGGAATTAGGTCATAATTCCTTATATGCTGCACTAGGAAGAGTATATAAGTCACTTGATGTGACTTATAGTACTACGTTCCATACCTATACATTGTACCTTTTATTAATAGATAAATCTATCAACTTGGTAAATGTGTAAGGATAAAGTCTTCCTCGTAATCAGTGTAAAGTGTTGTAAATACTTTAACACTGAGATGCTTCAGTCTTCGATCTGGTAGAATCACTCTGATTGCTCGCTTCTGAGGTGATTCTGTTCTTCATACTTCAGTCTTTGACTTCAGAATGAATGCTTCAGATTTGTCTCGATCTGAACTGAAGTGAAGCTTCAGTGAGGCATCTCAGAATTCTGATAAAACGTCTTCACTAAACTTCAAGCTATTTCTGAACAAATTATACATGGTCGATTCTTGACCTAACAAATTCCCCCTATTTGTTCTGAAATAGTGCATGCATCTCAGACTTCTATCTATACATGTTTGTAAGTCTGAAATACAAGTTTTTGTTTAAGTTGTAAAAATTTCTTAAGTACATCTTATAGATCATTGATGTCTCAGAATTTTACTTGTGTTTTTCTAACCTAAACTTATCATCTACTTATTTGTCACAATTTGCAACTTATATATTACACACTGAAATGAAAGTTACAAATGTAAATATTTACAAGTACATGATAATTCTGAATAGAAAACTACTTCTTGGCAGGCCTTGAACCAGAAGGTGCCTCAGTAGGTTTTCTCTTCAGTGGAGACTGATCCCTTTTACCAAATAGCCTTGCTTCAATTTCTACCTTGGCTTGCATCTTTTGCTGAATTCTTGCTAGCCATGCACCAGTCAAGGCAGACTTAGGCTTTCCTTTTAGAACCTGGATCATCTCCCTGTGCTCAGATATGCCAAACTCATGAACTGAAACTTGAGTATATTCTTCAGTAGCCCTTCCTTCTCTTTTCACAACCAAATCGAACAACTTCAATCCATCAGCCTTAGCAACTACCAGATCAATAATTTTGGCTGGATGCGATCGATGATTCATATAATGATCATACTGATCCTTTTCATGTTTTCTTTGGATCTCAGCAGCATCATCAGAAATTGGTTTGTTTGAAGTATGGACAACATCACGAGAATCTTTCTTTCCAGTCCTTGTTCCAGTTCTGGGCTTTGTTGGTGGTCTGAACAACTCTTTCTCCACATTCTGAACTCCAGCCAGAATCTCCTTTTTCTTTCTGGCCATTTCCATCTCTCTATTTTTCACCAAGTCTTGGATGGACATCTTGAAAGTGAGATGGTCCAGCTTTTGTTCCAGAGGAGAGTAGTTCACCCCATACTCGTAATCCAGCATATCTTTCACAGCCTTCTGCACTCTTGGATCATGCTTGACTTTCTGAAACCTTTCTAGTGAAAGTCCAAGAGATGCAGCATCAATATGGTCAAGGGTTCCCATACTCTGGTGTTGAACCCTTTCCCTTTCCTTGTTTTCACTCCACATAATAAATTGGTTAGAGACTTGCTTCTGCAGAGTCTCTAACTTCTTGCTATCAGCATTAGGATCGTGGAGTGGATAGCCTTGTTCATCAACATTCTCTCCCACAACCAGACCAGAACCTTTAACAACTTCCTTTGGTTCCTCTGTCATCATCAAGGCTTTTCCCTTATCTTTTCTACCAGCTTCAGAAATCTGAACTCGTTCCCCCTGAACTGAGGCACTTTCAGATGGCACCTCAGTTTGCTTCTTGGTTGCTTGAATCATCTCTTGAGTACTTGCCAGCAAACCAATAGGCACACCTCTTCCCCCTTTGGGAATCTCTGAAGGCATTCTTGCATATAGATCAATAGTAGATTTGAGTGCCTTCAGTGGTTCCCAACTCTGTTGTTCTAGACACTCACAAATGCCTTTAGCCATTGTAGCAAACTGAGACTTTAGTCTAAATGATGAACTAAGGTTCAGTGCTTCTTGATCTTTCAAGTCTTTAAGCATCTTTCGATCTTCATCAGTGAAGGATGCAGGGGGAGGAGGAGCAGTGACAGGTTCTTTCTTCAGAAAAGTTAAGATTTCCTCCAATTGCTTTGACTGATTCTGAACTGAACTTTCAAGTGTGGAAACTGAATTTTTAACTTCATTTACAGCCTTTTCCACCTTGTCATTTGTATCCTTGGTCAGTTCAACAATCATCAATCTGACCTCTTGTCCAACTTTCTGAGATATAGACTCTGAAATCTGAGCAACAAGATTCTGAGATAGCTCAGACTTCAGATCTTCAACAACACTAGCACTCACAGAAGCCCCAAGTTCTTTTTCATTAATGCTTGGCTTCTGTACCATCTCATGTACTTCACTTCCTATAGCCATAACCTCTTGCTTCAACAGCTCAACTCCAGATGTCAAGTTCGCAACAACTGAAGCTTGAACATCTCTCTTAGTCAATCTGAAGGCTTCTCTGATTGCAGAGCTCACCTTATTGCATGTCATCACCAACTCATTCAATTTCCCAACCACTAGCCCTTCATTTCCTGCAACTTTGGTCAACTCAGTGCCAAGAAACATCTGAGCACCTTTCATATCCGCCAAGGAGCTAGTGTTGGCAGTTAGAGAACTGGTTAAGTCCTCCACCCTACGAATAAGGCCTTGGACTTCGGTTTGGTTTCTCTCTAACTGTGCTTCTATATTGAAAGGAGGTGGGGGTTGTGCAGAAGCAGGAGCCACAAAGGGTAAACTACCCAGCCCTTGTAAAACTTTGTTCATTTGAACATCTGTAGGACTCTCAGATTCAGTCTCAGAATCTAGATCCTTTTCTGAAGGGGCATCATAATTTATTGGTGGTGGTACATGGTGAATTTGTGGGTGTAAAAATTGAAGTGAAGGTTTGAAAGAAGGATCGGTTACATATGCGGGTATGGTGCCAGGTGGAAAGATAGGATTTTGGTGAGATGGTGGTGGTGGAACATATGGCTCGTTATCTGGTTGGATTTCTGGGGGAGGAGGGGGGAGGAGGAGCAGTGACAGGTTCTTTCTTCAGAAAAGTTAAGATTTCCTCCAATTGCTTTGACTGATTCTGAACTGAACTTTCAAGTGTGGAAACTGAATTTTTAACTTCATTTACAGCCTTTTCCACCTTGTCATTTGTATCCTTGGTCAGTTCAACAATCATCAATCTGACCTCTTGTCCAACTTTCTGAGATATAGACTCTGAAATCTGAGCAACAAGATTCTGAGATAGCTCAGACTTCAGATCTTCAACAACACTAGCACTCACAGAAGCCCCAAGTTCTTTTTCATTAATGCTTGGCTTCTGTACCATCTCATGTACTTCACTTCCTATAGCCATAACCTCTTGCTTCAACAGCTCAACTCCAGATGTCAAGTTCGCAACAACTGAAGCTTGAACATCTCTCTTAGTCAATCTGAAGGCTTCTCTGATTGCATAGCTCACCTTATTGCATGTCATCACCAACTCATTCAATTTCCCAACCACTAGCCCTTCATTTCCTGCAACTTTGGTCAACTCAGTGCCAAGAAACATCTGAGCACCTTTCATATCCGCCAAGGAGCTAGTGTTGGCAGTTAGAGAACTGGTTAAGTCCTCCACCCTACGAATAAGGCCTTGGACTTCGGTTTGGTTTCTCTCTAACTGTGCTTCTATATTGAAAGGAGGTGGGGGTTGTGCAGAAGCAGGAGCCACAAAGGGTAAACTACCCAGCCCTTGTAAAACTTTGTTTATTTGAACATCTGTAGGACTCTCAGATTCAGTCTCAGAATCTAGATCCTTTTCTGAAGGGGCATCATAATTTATTGGTGGTGGTACATGGTGAATTTGTGGGTGTAAAAATTGAAGTGAAGGTTTGAAAGAAGGATCGGTTACATATGCGGGTTGGTGCCAGGTGGAAAGATAGGATTTTGGTGAGATGGTGGTGGTGGAACATATGGCTCGTTATCTGGTTGGATTTCTGGGGGAGGAGGGGCGTTTGCGAGGATGGGGGCTGGCTCAGAATCAGATTGATTCGCCTCCAATAAGCCCTCGTCAAACTCAAATTCAGCAAGAGAATCGAGATTCTCCTGAAGTGGCTCATCGTCATCCCAGAAAGCATTCACTTTTGCGATCTGGTCAGATATGCCCTGGTTTGGGTCACTAGTACCCGCACCAGATTCTGGTTCAACATCTGCAGAAGCAGGTGCATCGTCACCAGATTCAAAAATTTCAATTATAGGTACACTAACGGGTCCCACATTCTTTTGTGGCCCACTTAGTAACCTTTCTGAACCAGCTAGTGTGGCTGAGACAGTTTTAACAAATACCTGAATCATAGCAGAGGAGAGTTCAGGTTCATCTCCAGTAATTGTTGCCTTAGAAAAGTCTCTGCTATATTCTGGTACAGAAGCTTCTGGTCCAGCTTCATCATAAGCTTCTCCAAGTATATCTTTAAAGCATAAGCTCAGAAATCTTGGGAATGCAACGTGTAGACTTCTCTTCCCCTTTAACTTTGTGATCAACTGAGCGAAGAGAATCTCAGCAAAGTCCACTTGCATCCCATTCCATATATAGTACCCCATCTCTACTTGAGGTAAAGAAAGTTGGTCCAACCCTCCATGGTTGCCACCAAGACTTTCAACAATTTGTGTCCAGAAGAACCTCCAGCAAGTACCAAAACCAGACATGAAAATATGCCCAGAGGTCTTCAAATTTCCATTATCATCCTCCATATCACCATGACCGGTGGCGACAAGAACCTCCCTAAAATTTACTCCTTTGAGTCTTTTCACAAACACCTGGGGAGGTTTGAGGTAGTTCAGATGAAGGGAAGTTCTGAACCCCTCAAGAGTGATGACACACTTCTTGGTGCCTTCATTGAGAGTGAAGGAGATGGATTTTTCATCCTTACTCACCACAGCGGTGTACCAGAATTCAAGCAGGTATAAGTGATACATTGCTTGAGGATTTGCGGTCAACGCATAATGGAAGGGGGATTCCTCCCAGAACTTATTGATCCTTCCCATTAGCGTTTCGGATTTCACGTTTAATTGAGCCAAAAAGTTGCTCATGTTAAAACGTATTTGTGATGGAGTGAAATCCTTTGGCCATGTGGCAGATGTTTTTACATCACTCGAAGGAATATATTCAAAGTTAATGAGTGATTTATGTGAGGAAGAAGATGATTTAGCCATTTTGAGATTTGAAAGTGAAAGTGAAAGTGAAAGTGAAAGTGAAAAATGAAAATGAAAAGGAATATGAAGAGCTGTGAATTTTGAGAGTAAAGAAGAGAGAGATTGATGAAAGTGAAATGAAAGTAAGTAAATGAAAGTGAAAGTGAAAGTGAAAGTGAAAGTGAAAGTGAAAGTGAAAGTGAAATGAAAGTGAAATGAAAGTGAAAAAAGTTGCTCATGTTAAAACGTATTTGTGATGGAGTGAAATCCTTTGGCCATGTGGCAGATGTTTTTACATCACTCGAAGGAATATATTCAAAGTTAATGAGTGATTTATGTGAGGAAGAAGATGATTTAGCCATTTTGAGATTTGAAAGTGAAAGTGAAAGTGAAAAATGAAAATGAAAAGGAATATGAAGAGTTATGAATTTTGAGAGTAAAGAAGAGAGAGATTGATGATTAGAGAGTAAATGAAACGAAGTAAATGAAAGAATGAATAAGGAATTTGTATTTAAGATGGAACAAAAGGATTTTTCCAATTTAAAACAATTTCTGGGGTCACGTCCGCATTTAATGCAGAGACGTTTGAGGGACCCCACCCTGTACACTTTTTCATAAAAAGTACTCATTTTCTTCTCTTTTTACGGCGCCACTTGTGTGATACATAAGCATGACCAATGCTAAGTTAAAAACCTAGTATGCAGTATGCCACGTGTACACACAATTGGCCAAGTATCAAAAATATCTTGAAAAGATTTTTGTATTTCAGTGATGACAAAACAAATTCTGAGCATGGTCAGTTTCAGAAAAATCTGAACCATCTCAGTCATTAAAATTCAACTGAAAATATTTTGTATTTCAGTGATGACAAAACAAATTCTGAGCATGGTCAGTTTCAGAAAAATCTGAACCATCTCAGTCATTAAAATTCAACTGAAATATTTTGATATTCTGAAGTGCTTCAGTTAAATACATTTTTCTGAGCAAAAGGTTCCCCCTCAGAAGGAAGGTTTATTTTATAGTTTGAAAAATGTTTAACATTCCCCCTGAAGTGATGATCCATGAATTAATAAGTGCCAAGATAGTATCACTAAGGCGTTCGATAGCTAGGCGAGCAAAAATTAAATGGATCGCTCAGACTGGTGAACCAGATCAGTGTCACAAGGCGTTCGATAGCTAGGCGAGCAAAAATTATATGGATCGCTCAGACTGGTGAACCAGATCAGTGTCACATAGGCGTTCATAACAAGATTACCAGTCTAAGGATTTAACATACCCAACTCACTGACTAGATGTTTAAAGGTTTTGACATCTAAAGGTTTTGTAAAAACGTCAGCGAGTTGCTTATCAGTGGGAATAAAGTGCAATTCAATATCTCCTTTCAGAATATGATCACGAATGAAATGATACCTGAGATCGATGTGCTTGGTTTTCGAGTGCATTACAGGATTGTGAGATATGGCAATGGCACTGGTGTTATCACAAAAGATTGGGGTCTTTGTGTAAGTAACACCATAATCAGTCAGCTGGTTCTTCATCCATAGAATCTGAGCACAACAACTCGCTGCAGAGATGTACTCAGCTTCTGCAGTGGATAGAGATACTGCAGTCTGCTTCTTACTAGTCCAGCTTACTAATTTGCCACCAAGGAAATGACACCCACCAGTGGTACTTTTCCTGTCTATCTTGCAACCTGCATGATCAGAATCTGAATAACCCATTAGATCTAGACTGGAGCCTTTGGGATACCAAAGACCCAATCTGGGGACACCCTTAAGGTATCTGAAGATCCTTTTAACAGCATTTGCATGTGCTTCTCTGGGATCAGACTGAAATCTAGCACAAAGGCATGTTGCAAACATTATGTCTGGTCTACTTGCAGTTAAATACATCAGTGAACCAACCATACCACGATATTTTGTATGGTCCACTGGTTTTCCATGTGGATCAGAATCCAAAGTTAATGGAGCAGAAATTGGAGTATCTTTTGATGAGACTGAATCAAATTGATATTTCTTTAGTAAATCTCTGACATATTTTTCTTGGTTAATGAAAATACCATCTTCATTTTGTTTTACTTGAAGTCCTAGAAAATATGTCAGTTCTCCCATCATACTCATTTCATACTCAGAAGACATGATTTTTGAAAAGTTTTTACACATCTTCTCATTAGTAGAACCAAACACAATATCATCAACATAAATTTGTACTAAAAGGATATCACTTTTATCATGCAATATGAACAAAGTTTTATCAATTGTACCTCGTTTAAAACCATTTTTAAGAAGATGTTTAGTAAGTGTATCATACCAGGCTCTAGGTGCTTGTCTCAGACCATATAAGGCTTTGTTCAGTCTGTACACCCAATGTGGTCTTTCTTCATTGATGAACCCTGGTGGTTGATGCACATACACAACTTCTTTTAGATCGCCATTCAGAAATGCACTTTTGACATCCATTTGATAGACTTTAAATTGATGATGAGCTGCAAAAGCTAAGAAAATTCTAATAGCTTCAAGTCTAGCAACTGGTGCAAAAGTTTCATCAAAATCGATTCCCTCTTCTTGTGCATATCCCTTTGCAACAAGTCTTGCTTTGTTTGTAATGACGTGACCATCTTCGTCCATCTTGTTTCTGAAGACCCATCTTGTCCCAATTGGTTCCTTCTTCAGGTTACTGGGACAAGGAACGAGTTCCCATACATCGTTTCTTCTGAATTGGTTGAGCTCATCTTGCATGGCTTCAACCCAGCTTGGGTCATTCATAGCCTCGTCAATCTTCTTGGGTTCTATTAGAGATAAGAAGCTGACGTATAAGCATTGATCGCTTGTGGCTCTTCTGGTCTGAACCCCTCTACTGGACTCTCCAAGAATTTGCTCGATTGGATGTGCTTTTGTCCATTTAGAGTATTGACCAGGGTGAGAAATGATATCAGTGCAAGAACTTTTCTGAGTAACTTCAGGAGGAGCTTCAGAGAATACATCTTCAGCTTCTTCTTCTTCCTGCATATCATGACTTGCATCATGAAATTCTTCAGATTGAGGTTACTCAGTGGAGTCTGACATCATTGGAGTAGCAGCATATACATCTGATCCAATGGTTAGTTCAGAAGGTAGTTTGAAACTAACTGGAGGATAAAAAGGAATGTTGCTTGACTTGTTTAAATCTGGTTCTGAACGGAGATGTTCAGAAACATGTTCAGGTGACTGATCAGATTCTGCAGTGGGATCAGAGTCACCAAAACTGATTGGACTTTCTGAGGGTGGTACAGGAATGGAATCTTTAAAGATTGCAGAATTGGATTCATCAAAGGTAACATGAATTGACTCATCAACCTTTTCAAGTCTCTTGTTAAAGACTCTAAAGGCTTTGCGAGTTGATGAATATCCTAGGAAGTACCCTTCATCAGCTTTAGCATCGAATTTTCCAAGCTGATTAGAGTTATTCAGAATGTATACTGGACACCCAAATACATGGAAGTATCCAATATTAGGCTTTCTGTTTCTGAGCACTTCATAGGAGGTCTTCTTATGTCTCTTGACATAGATAGATCTGTTCTGAGTGTAGCAAGCAGTTGCAACAGCTTCAGCCCAGAAATTCTTGGGAAGACCAGATTCATTTAGCATACTTCTAGCAGCTTCAATCAGCGTACGATTCTTTCGTTCTACAACACCATTCTGCTCTGGTGTGTGTGCTGAGGAGAAGTTCTGAGATATGCCAGTTTCAGTGCAGAAGGACTCCAGAATGGCATTTATCTGAATTCAGTGCCATTGTCACTTCTGAGCTGACAAACTTTTCGCTTGTACTTGAGCTCAATTTGTTTGATGAGAGCAATGATTTCAGCAGCAGCTTCACTTTGGACTTGAGGAAAATCACCCAGCAATATCTTGAATATTCATCTACGATGACAAGGGTGTACTTCTTTCCTGCTCTGGTCTGAACGTTCACTGGTCCAAAAAGGTCCATGTGAAGCAAGTGAAGAGGTTCAGTTATACTAAAGCTTTGCTTTGTTTTGAATGAAGCTCTTTTCTGCTTACCCATTTCACAACCTGGACATGGCTTGTCTTTATTGAAGGACATAGAGGGTATCCCATCAACAAGTTGTTTTCTTGACAACTTATTAATGTTTTTGAAGTTCAGATGAGATAACCTCTTGTGCCACAACCAGTTTGTGTCTACATCAGCCTTTGTGTAGAAACATTGTTCAGAGATAGATGGATTCATATCAATGACATAAATGTTTCCCTTCCTTGGTGCAACCAGAACTACCTTTCCATCTCTGTTGAATATGGTGCCTTGTGAAATATCAAATAAAACCTTGAAGCCATCATCACATAGTTGACTGACACTGATCAGGTTATATTTCAAACCATTCACATATGCAACACGTGTGAATTTGACTTGACCATTATTCACAACACCATATCCCTCAGTTTTTCCATTTCCATCATTTCCAAAAACGATTGAGGGCCCCTCTTGCACCCTATATTCCTCCAGCAGGGTTTGATAACCAGTCATGGTTCGGCCAGCAGCACTGTCCAGAAACCATATGTTCTTCTTTCGGTCTCCCTGCACACAAACAAAGATTAGTTCTTTTTGGGAACCCATCTATGGATGGGTTCACTAGACTCTCCCTTAGCAGTCTTAGATTTCTTTGGTATATGAGGAACAGATGGGTCAAATGGGATTTCAGTCATTATCTCAGTTGACACAAACGTTGTTGGTTTGATGGAGTGCTCAACCTTTTTCTTCTCAGATTTTTGCTTGATTTGCTTAGAAAAAGGTTTTGCATTTTGTTTAGGTTGTAGAGGAGTGGTTTCAACATTTTTTAAACGTGCATTACAACTCTGCACTTGTCTAGCCAATAGTTGAAATTGACTTTCTAACCTTAACAAAATAGATTCATCATTAGACACCTGAGCCTTACCAGAATCTGAGGTAGAGGGCTCAGTGGGGGAGAAAGTTTTCTTCTTCTTTAGTCCTTTTGGAACCTTAGATGAAGTCTGAGGAGATGGCTTTTTGGTTTTAGCCTTCTTTTCTGAACCAGTTGTCTGAGCTGTTTCAGAATTTTCCTCAGATTGTTCCTTGACCTTATTAGTCACAATTTTTTGTTTGCCAACTTTAGGAAAAGTAATTTCCGGTTTCATTTATTTTGGAAGTGCATCTAAATCAGTGATTATAGATGCCATGTGAAGATCACCAGATTCATATGCTGTTTTTTGATTTGCAAAAGTGTTTTTAATTGCAGCATCTGGTTTTGGTGCACTCATCCAAGATTTGATTATTTTTGTTCTTTTTCAAGGATGGTTTTTAGTTCTTCTTTTTCCAACTCTAAAGTGGCAACCATTGATTGATAACTTTTTAGGGCCAGATGAACATCTTTCAGTTCCTTTAATCTGGCCTGACTGGCGTTCAGTTCAGAAGTATTATTTTCAAACATTTTTAGACTTTCTGAACGCACTGTCTCAACAAAAGAGATGTCAGCCTCTAAAAGAACCAAAAGGTCCAGTTTGTGTTCCTCATCTTCTTCATAGCCAAAATTACTGACCTTTTTCATCACTATATCCACCCAGCGGCCAGATTCAACATCAGTTTTGACCAAATGACCTTGGTCTTCTTGTGCCATGAAACACATATCCCTAACTTCCTCCTCATCATCAGATGATTCATCGGAGTCTTCCCACTTTTCAGTCTTGGCAATCATGCAACTGTTGCTCGAGTTGTCTTGTGCCAAAAGAGCCATATGAGCCTTCAACTTCTTGTATTTGGCCTTATAGCTGTCATCAGACTTCTGAAAAATAGAATGGTTAGGAGCAGATTGTGATGATGAAGGTTGACTAGATCTGCATTCCTTCATGAAATGTCCTTTCTTGCCGCATTTAAAGCATTCAAGATTGGACTTATCAATAGAAGCGCTGGAAGCAAAGGGTTTGCCAGATCGATTTGATTTGGCCTTAAAACGATTGAACGTTTTTAGCCAGCATGGCAACCAGATCATCATTGTCATCCTCATCACAATCATGAGTGACATTAGCAGAGACACCAGTTTTTAACATTTGAGAAACCATCTTCTTCATTGAGTCAAAAATATCACTCTCAGAAGATAGTAGAGCAGTGCTTTGTGGTTCAGAATACTGAACCGTACCAGAACTTGTCGAAACATGGTTCTTGGCATCCTGCTCAGCCAAAGCTCTTTCAGCTTTGTTCTCTTCAGTATACCTAAATGCTCCATAAAGGGAAGCAAGAGTATGACTGTGTAATGTTTTGCCTTGTCTCAAGACCAAGATTAGATTTTCCCATTTTGAAGGTAAAATGTCACAAAATTTTTCTAACAAAATTTCTTTGTCTTTAGTTACTCCCAGGGCTTTCAGTTGGTTTACCAGATTTGTGAATCTGATATAAGTTTGGGTTAAGGACTCCCCAGGAATAGCAAAGAAAGACTCATATCTTTTGTTTAAGGCAACTTTTCTTGTGACAATAGTCTCATTAGTGCCTTCAAACTGTGTCAGTAGTTCCGCCCACATTAATTTAGAATTTTCGAGTAAAACAAGGGTGGGCATAAGGGTTTCTGGAACTGCGTATAAAATCATATTTTGTAACTTGGTATCCAAGTCAACAAGTCTATGATCTTCCTCTGACCAATGATCCTTCTCCTTAGGTGACTGCCTAGGAGTCCCATCGGCATTTCTGACGACAGTTGATGCATTCATAGGGACAAAGGGTCCATCTTTTAAAATGTCTGGTAAATGTCTTTCAACACCAGCAATATACTTAAGTAAGCACGCTTTCCACGTTTGAAAGTTTTCACTGTTCCCATCAAACTTGGGAACAGGATTAGTTGGAAAATGTACGTGAACATTGTGTGAGGGTATATTGTTGTTGATGATAGGGGGTGGGGTAGCATTATTAGGGTCAGGTCGTTCTTGTTCAAATTCAGCCATCTATGCAGATCAAAAGGTTAATGAATTTATCAAATTCAACCTTGAGGCTCTGATACCAATTGTGAGTCCCGAACTATGTATAGATGAATAATAAACCCGACTGGCAAGTACAACTGATCTTGAATGGACAAGTTCAGTTTACGATCCAGATGTGGATAACAAGAAACAATTGACAATATGAATTAATGCAAGAACAAATGGCAGAAACTATATAAAGATATATGTAAATATAATCAAGTAAATAGCATTGAGATACGTTGTTTTCTAATGTATTTGATTTATTGATGTATAAACAAATACAAGGATTGTTGCGGAACAAAGATAAACACCCAAGTGTAAATATCTAAACAATCCCGAAATACAAGTGATCAAGATGACTTGGAAATACTCGTAAGTTTACTTAGAGTATATCTCACAAGTTGCAATGCAATAGTTTCAAGCATTTTGCAAGTTATGAGAAGACTTAGTATTTATAGACAAGGTCTATGATGACATGGACAATGTCGTACAAATGTGGTTGTGAGCATTTAAGGAATTAGGTCATAATTCCTTATATGCTGCACTAGGAAGAGTATATAAGTCACTTGATGTGACTTATAGTACTACGTTCCATACCTATACATTGTACCTTTTATTAATAGATAAATCTATCAACTTGGTAAATGTGTAAGGATAAAGTCTTCCTCGTAATCAGTGTAAAGTGTTGTAAATACTTTAACACTGAGATGCTTCAGTCTTCGATCTGGTAGAATCACTCTGATTGCTCGCTTCTGAGGTGATTCTCTTCTTCATACTTCAGTCTTTGACTTCAGAATGAATGCTTCAGATTTGTCTCGATCTGAACTGAAGTGAAGCTTCAGTGAGGCATCTCAGAATTCTGATAAAACGTCTTCACTAAACTTCAAGCTATTTCTGAACAAATTATACATGGTCGATTCTTGACCTAACACGTCGGGAAAACGAAATTCATGATTTCTCCCTCCTTTCTTCGAGTAAAAACTCGAAACTGATACCAATCGACTCATAATTCCACTGCGCACAAATCCTGACAAAAGTGAACTTCAGAAACCGTCGCCGGAAAATATGACAATTCACCGGGAAACTTAAATTTGTGATTTCTCCTTTGTTTTTACGAATTAAAACACGAAACCGGTACCAAAACGCTCAGGTTGCATTCCGCACAAACCCAGCCTTTTATTCTGTTAAAAAAAGTTTGCAGAAAAAATTTTTATTTTTCTTTTTTTTTAAATAAAAGAAATGGATATAAAAGCAATAAAAGGAATAAATTGTGTTAACTGGACAAACTTTTTGACTAACACTGTTGACACAAATACCCCTTACAATTTTAGAAATTTACAATTAAACACCATTTTAATTCTAACAGCACTTAACGGCTTCATTTAACAACCACCGTTAGTTTGTACCAAATTTGCAAAAAGTTTCCGAAATAGGGACAAAAAATGCAATTAACTCTATATTAAACTAAATCTTATATACAAACTTTTAATAAATCACAAATTTTTAATAAATTACAGTTACCGGGTTTGGAGGGGAATGAGGAGTTACCGGGTTTAGAGTCACCGGAGACGACGGTGGTTGTGAGTCACCGGAATCTGTCGATTACTCACTTTCCGATGAGGAGTTACCGGGTTTGGAGGGGAATGAGGAGTTACCGGGTTTGGAGGGGAATGAGGAGTTACCGGGTTTGGAGGGGAATGAGGAGTTACCGGGTTTGGAGGGGAATGAGGAGTTACCGGGTTTGGAGGGGAATGAGGAGTTACCGGGTTTGGAGGGGAATGAGGAGTTACCGGGTTTGGAGGGGAATGAGGAGTTACCGGGTTTGGAGGGGAATGAGGAGTTACCGGGTTTGGAGGGGAATGAGGAGTTACCGGGTTTGGAGGGGAATGAGGAGTTACCGGGTTTGGAGGGGAATGAGGAGTTACCGGGTTTGGAGGGGAATGAGGAGTTACCGGGTTTGGAGGGGAATGAGGAGTTACCGGGTTTGGAGGGGAATTACAGTTACCGGGTTTGGAGGGGAATGAGGAGTTACCGGGTTTAGAGTCACCGGAGGCGACGGTGGTTGTGAGTCACCGGAATCTGTCGTAGCTTCCATAGTAACCCCATCACTCACTTGAATCCGATTTCGAAGTTATTAGGAGACGCGGGCTTCAATTTGTTTAATGCTTTCCTAATTTCCTCACGCACACATGTATTTATAGTAGCATTCACATAGTCACATCTCATTCTCTTTTCATTTGTCGTGTCTCACGAGCAGTTTGTGTGATTTATTAAAAGTTTGTGTATATTATTTCTAAAATTTTGTATATAAGATTTAGTTTAGTATATGTTGATAAGATTTTGGATTTTTATATTTAGTTTAACAAATTTGGTTTAAAATTAATTATTAAAAGATAGGGACCAAAACTGAAAGTGGTGGTTCACGATAGGGACGATATCTGTAAATAACTCGAAGCCAAATTACGAGATTACCCATCACGTGCCAGACACGTGACCTCCTTTTAACGGACGTTTATGGTCAGGACCAAAAGTGTTGACGGAACAAAGTTTTTTGGACTAAAACTGTAATTTATTAAACTTAAGGACGAAAGCTGCAAGTAGAGGTCCACAACAGGGACGATTTCTGTAATTAACTCTAAAATCTATCTAAGAAGTAAAGTTGATATATATTAGGTATGTGTTTGCAATATGATAATGTTACTAGATCTTATGCTGTATCAAATACAAGTTGTTTTATGACATTTTTAAAAAAAGAAAATTGTTAAATATGTAAATTTAAATGTAAAAAATATAGGTAAATCAAATTAAGGATATAATTTGAAAAAACATTGTAATATTTTTTTGTAAACTATATTGTTTATATTTTTTATCTCACATTTGTTGGTTATCATCATCTTATAAATATACTTTTCGATTAATCACGAGACATCGCTACTTACAATTGTACGTACTTTAAAGCGGGACATTGTAAGTACAAACTAACTTTTGATAAAAATTAAAACAAAATTTTCAAATAACTATATTATATTTATTTAAAATCCATCAAAATACCATTACTTCAAATAGCTTGTGGGTGTTAAGCCAAGAGAGCCACGACAATTGGACTTTTTACATCTACTCTACTTATGTCAAAGATTACGAGTCGTATGCCCGCGTAATGCGGCGACAATGGTGGTAGCGGCGCGGGGTGGCGGTGGCGGCGGCGGCGACAGGTGATGGCGGTGACGGGTGGTGGAGGCGGCAATGGTGGTGAATTTAAAAGTAATTGATGTTAATAGAGGTAGTGTAATTATTTTAAGGATTGGAGAATTTATGTTGTAAATTATTTCATTAAGGGTATTATAGGTATATTAGGTGGAGTTGTTTAAGTTAATGAATAAAGGAAAAAGATGTTTTAAGTAGTTCAATTCCTTATTTGAGATTTTTAAGGGTGAGTTCCCTTTTATAAATTATAGATAAGATATAAGCTCATAGTGGTAAGCACAAGTCTTGGTCAGTGTTACATTAGAAAATTCGCTCCTAAATATTTCTAACCATAATTATATACAATATTTTTTAACCCACTGCTAATCAATCATAAGTCTAGGACTTCTTTTTTTCTGTTTATAGTGTAATACAAAATTAAAAAAACTACCCCTTGCTCCGTAATATTGATTGCAGTTAAATTATAGTTCGCAGCTCAATGTTGTATAGTTGAATGAAGGTCCGTATGGGCCCTATAGTCACGTGGACTTTCGAATTGTTTTGTTAAATGGGCCCGTTTAGAACTGAATTCCCACTTTGACTTTTTGAGCTTAGAAACGTCATTTCCAATTGTATGTTTACTAGTGTTATACCCGGCGTTGGCCGGGGATAACCAAATATTTAAAAAAAACAAAAGGAATATACTAAAACCAAAAAATAAAAAAGAGAACAAAAAAAAACAAAAGGAATACGAAAACTAAATGAAAACGTTATAAAAAAACAAATATTACATGTGAAAAAGATATAAAAACCAAATGTTTAAAAATAAAAACGAATATATAATGCAACAAAAGAAAAAGAGGAAAAAGAAATAGGATAAAAAACAAAATATATAGCATTTGAATAAAAATATAGCATTTTAAAAAGTTATAAAAGAACAAAATGTAAAGTGTAGAAAAAAAGGTATAAAAAAACAAATGTTAAAAAAGATTTAAAAAAACACAAATTATATAAGGTTAGGGGGTAAAAATAATAAAAAAGAAACGGGAGGGGCAGAAAAGAAAAAGGAAAAAAAAGAGGGGGCAAAAAAGAAAAAAAAAAAGAGGGGGCAAAGTGAAAAAACAAAAAAGAAAAACCAAAAAAAAGGGGGGGAAGGTTTCGAACAGGCGCCGACACAAACCACTCCACCAAATATCACCTTTGTTTTTTATTTGACAAATATGATATTTAACTTAATACTGCATATAAGGACAAATAAACTACTGTTCACGCGAATTTATTTTAAATAGGTAATAATATATAAACAAAAATTGAAAAATAAGATATTTTTATTCTTATAATTTCTAATATCCAAGTTTATAGATTTTTCTTCTGTTTTAACTTTATCAACGAATTGAATAACTCACTAAATAATATCGATTTTTAATGGGGTTGATGGTCCATTGTTAAGGTTTTTGACATTGGAAGAATCCGTCTGGGTTTGAGCCTCTCTTTTCACATTTATGCGGATGAATTAATAAGGGATTTTCAAGAATCATGAATTCTACTGTTCTATCTCAGACATTATTGTAATGTAGGAGTAGGAGTAAACGTAAAATAATATGTTGTTCCAAAATAAAAATAAAAAATATCGATTTCTATTTATTTATATTTCAAGTTATTCATTCAATCAGATACCTACTCTTGGCTAGTTTTTCCTTTGTCATCTGTCTTTGCAATTCCTATCAAAACAACAATCAATATTAAACTGTGTTAAAAACATGCACGTACCTAGTATGTATACATGTCACTAAATCACTAATCCAAATCACTAGTCAACATATACGTCCATGTCACTAATCCAAATCAAGAAATCGCACGATATTTTTCTAGCCATACATACATCGCTTATAAAACCGATCTATATATTCACTTTGCCATCGCAAATGATTCTAGATGAAGTATATAATCTCCGGCTTTCACCACCTTCACTTATGATTGTGATAATACTACAACGTATATGCCCTAATTCAATTAACACAAAAGAAGTTTTATTTTCTTTTCCTTCGTTCAATATTTTGTCTAAAAGCACCATCCATGTCATTAAGAACACTATATATATCTATATAATTGATGGGTTTTGAATATTATTACATAATCTTGAATATTAAAGTATTTATTTGAAGTTTTAGTCTTTGTTTTTTCAGTTCTAGATATGAAATATAATACATATATACATGTCCTTGATGATAAAATGAGGGGGAGTGTTAGAATGTGTGGGATCAGATTCAGTATCATCACTTCCCGAGTCCAAGAGATCAAGACCTGAAGCCCAACTAATTAAAGTCGGCCCATGATTAGGCCCAGAATTAGTGTTGCCCTAAGTTTCCTTAAACCGTGTTTTCATTCTTATATAAACAGATATTGTGTAATCGTTTTTGATATGAATAAAAAACCTAAAATTGATTCCATTCTTTGAACATGGTATCAGAGCCCTAAATCAACTGGGCATCATCATCTACCGTTTTTTAAACTCCTCGAATTGTATCACCTAAATCGATACCTAAGCCACCATGGCCGGAGAAGAGGCCGACGGCTCCGGTAACGACTTGGCATTACAATTAGCCAATCTTTTGCAAAACAACAATCACTAATCTCCAAATCCCAAACTATCCGACAATCTCCAAATCAATTTAAAGCTAAACAGTACCAATTACTCCTTATGGACCCGTATGATTCGGGTAGCCATAGGTGGTCGATCAAAAAATCTTTTATCACACTTAACCGAAAAACCACCAGAAAAAATAACAACTGAAAAGTATGAGTCATGGGAACAAGAAGATCTGATTGTGTTCTCATGGCTCATTCAAATTATTGAACCAATATTAGCCGGAAATCTTACCGAATTTTCCACCGCTAAAGAACTCTGGGATGCTTTAGTTATCACTTACAGCAGTGGGAAAGACAAGCTTACAAACTTTAATCTGCACGTCAAGGCCAACGAGCTCAAGCAAAGTGACAAATCACTCGAAGATTTTTGGATTACACTTCAAGGAGTCTGGGGTGAAATAGATCGGCACGATCCAAACCCAATGACATGCCCTGAAGATATCAAAACTTATAATAGAATCCGATCCGAACAAAAATTATTTCAATTTTTGAACGGATTAGATCGGAAGTAAGAATCAACCAAAAGAGAGATTCTCAGAACCGATCCAATTCCGGCGGCTGAAGCAGCTTATGCCACCATACGAAAAGAGGCCGCTCACCAAAAGATTTTGGGAGCAACCACCTCTGACATCAAAGGAGCACAAGGCATAGCCACCGGTTTGATGGTAAAAGAAGGAGATGGATTTGGGTTAGCCACCAAAAGATTCAATCGGGTTAATGATAAAAAACCCATGGTTCAAGATGATAAATCCGATCTCTTTTGTGATGAATGTGGTATGAACAAACATACCAAAGATCAATGTTTCCAGTTAATCGGTTATCCGTCATGGTGGACGGAAAACAAAAAGGGCCGACGATACAACCCATTAGAGAGAGAAAAACCCTCTACCGCTCGGACTAACCCCACCAAAGAAAGCAGTAGCAGAGATGGCCGGAGATCAGAGAAGGGATTTGGTGGAGTAGCGGCGGCTGAGGGAGGAGATGGGATGAATTTTTCGGTGGTGGATGGTAAGGAGAGAGAGTTCACACTCTCAAAGCAACAACCACACAAATAAATATTTTCCAAAAATAAAACAATGCTGGCCACTAATAAAACAATGTTTTCCAAAAATATCTTCATATAATCATACTGATTATGTGGAAAACCCTAATGGGCTAGGTGTTGGGGTCAAAAAGACTTATGGGCCAGGAGATATAAGTGGGCCAGGAGATATAAGTGGGTCGAAACCCATAGCATAAATGGGCCAGAGATATATGTGTAAAACCCTAATGGGCTAGGTGTTGGGGTCAAAAAGACTTATGGGCCAGGAGATATAAGTGGGCCAGGAGATATAAGTGGGTCGAAACCCATAGCAGAAGGATTTGTGGCCCAATCTGATCAATCTAAAACAAATGGGTCTTGGATTTTCGATTGTGGTGCTACCGACACTATGACTTATGATATATCAGATTTTTCTGTTTTTTCAAAACCTAGAAAGACACATATTCGTGCTGCTAATAAAGGAAAAATGGATGTTATGAATGGATGATCTGTTATGATTTCTCCGAACATCAATTTAACTAACTGTCTTTATGTTCCATCTTTGTCTCACAAACTTTTGTCAATAAGTCATGTGACAAAAGAACTTAATTGCTCAGTTCTCATGCATCCAACCTTTTGTTTGTTACAGGATATCAGGATGGGACGGATCATTGGGCGTGGCACTGAGAGAGAAGGACTGTATTATGTTGATGAAGTTACTGAAAGTGGGACTGTCATGCTTGCTCATGGAACTAGTGAAAGAAAAGCATGGTTATGGCATAGAAGATTGGGTCATCCGTCAGTTAGTTATTTGCATATTTTATTTGTAACATCCCAAACTTTTCTTTACTAGTTGACTAATGCCGTTAAGTCAATATTGTGTGTGTGTGTGTGTGTCGTTAAGTCTATTTTAGATTTTATGCATATGTGTAGTTAATGTGCGTTATGTGTGAGGCTTGAAAGCCTAAATATTAATGTAGTATAAATGTGTGTAATATGAAGGTTAATGTCCATGTAGTGACATTTAATGAAGGATTAATGATGTATATGGTCAATAAAGTAGTTTGTGACCAATAATGAAGCATTAGGAAGCTTAGGGGCTAGTTTTGACATGGAGGCAAAGTGAAAAACGGGTTTAGAGGCTTAGGGGTTGTCATTAGAGAGCCATTATGCAGATTTTCTTCCTCCTAAACAAGCCCTAGCCGTCCCATAGCATCCTCCATCAATTTGCAAGCCGAAAAGCCTTCCAACGTGTGATTCAGGTGCGTTTAATCAAGTGTTTCGCATCTCTAGTGTGATCTTCGTGTATAGAAGGTAATATTTCATTGTTTTCAGGTCCTTTTGATATTATGAGTCATTAGGATTAAATATTGGATTATGGGGGAATCGTTTAACGAAGATTAGTGGTGGTTTTGATGGATTAAATTCATATATGCTGTAAGTAATGGTTGAATTGATTTATAATGATTTGTATATGAAGGATTTTGATGTGTGAAAGTCATGTAATTGATTTAGAGGCACTTGGATCTGGTTTGGGGTGTAATCGACCAACATTGTGCAGAATCACATCGAGTTGCGGCGCAACTATGTTGCGGCGCAACTCACCAGTTTTCAGAAAAGTTAGTTTTGAACCGTAACGTCGTTTGTCATGTAGATTAGACCTGAAACTAAAGTGAGTCGTTAATGTGTGTGGGTCTAGTTATTGATCTTAATGACGTGAGTATGTAGTTGTCTAATGATCGCTTACTAATTATTGGTAGACGAGCATAGTTGCTTACACAGTGACTAGTTGTGATTGTTGTGAACTATGCCGAGGTAAGATACACTACTTTGACACGCTGGGGGATTCAACGAAAAGCTGGTTTCAAATCATAAATACTTCCATTTGGTATCTTTATATTGCATGTGGGCATTTGGGGTTACCCGGGAGGTATTATGGGTTATGTAGTTGACCATGAGACCTGAAATGCAGTCCCTAACGTAGTGAAATGAAGTATTGCTTAATGTAGTGTATTGTTATGCAGTTTATGTAGTGTTACAAAGTATCTCATTATGCATGAAACGTAGAAATGAAGTTGATGTGTGATATATGCATGCTTACATGGCTTGTACACCTAGCTCACTAGACTTATTAGGTTGCCATGTCACTTGCACGTTTAAGGATCCAAACGTAATGAAGATAAAGTGTGTGAATGTCTAGGAATGTGTGTTACCTAGACTATATGTGTGTGACGGTTTAGGAATGTGTGTTACCTAAACCATATGTGTGAAACCGAGCTCGTAAATATAATGCAGGGAAAGTGTTAAGCTTAACCCGTACTAGTCTTAGCTGGACGAGTGCGTTGACGTAGTTTTTGATTGGGTGGCTCCTTGCAACATGGTCTTTATAATGCAGGGCGAGTAATACGAGGGGTTTGACCAACCTCCACATACGGATTACTCTTGGATTGGCTTGCCATTCCTTAACGACGAAGTATGACTAGCCTTTTGGTGAAGCATCTAGTTGGGTGTGACTTATGTTACACTTATATGCAGTTAACGAAGATATGTGTGATAATGTGTGAATATAAAGAAGGATAGGCACATTTAGAGGATTCACCCTAATTGATATGAAGTTGATATGCAGTTATGTAGTGTTACAAAGTATCTCATTATGCATGAAACGTAGAAATGAAGTTGATGTGTGATATATGCATGCTTACATGGCTTGTACACCTAGCTCACTAGACTTATTAGGTTGCCATGTCACTTGCACGTTTAAGGATCCAAACGTAATGAAGATAAAGTGTGTGAATGTCTAGGAATGTGTGTTACCTAGACTATATGTGTGTGACGGTTTAGGAATGTGTGTTACCTAAACCATATGTGTGAAACCGAGCTCGTAAATATAATGCAGGGAAAGTGTTAAGCTTAACCCGTACTAGTCTTAGCTGGACGAGTGCGTTGACGTAGTTTTTGATTGGGTGGCTCCTTGCAACATGGTCTTTATAATGCAGGGCGAGTAATACGAGGGGTTTGACCAACCTCCACATACGGATTACTCTTGGATTGGCTTGCCATTCCTTAACGACGAAGTATGACTAGCCTTTTGGTGAAGCATCTAGTTGGGTGTGACTTATGTTACACTTATATGCAGTTAACGAAGATATGTGTGATAATGTGTGAATATAAAGAAGGATAGGCACATTTAGAGGATTCACCCTAATTGATATGAAGTTGATATGCAGTTATGTGTGAACGTGTGATGTGTGTTGTGCCGAATAAACTTGTCTAATAATGAAGATTGTTTTAATTGGACAAATGCTTTAATAACATAGTGATATCTTACTTAGCTAATTCGTTAGCTAACACTTGTTTCTTAAATATGGTTGTTCCCTCAGGTTTAGCTTGAAGGACTAGATGATGCAGGAATAAGAGTGAGAGTTGGGTAGATGCATGCAGGAGGACTTAGCTACCCATAGACGATTGTCTCTTTAGACATTTATTTACATATCGTACTTGATGTCGAATTTATGTAGTATTGTTGAACGGTTGTTTTGTGTTGGGCAACCGCTGGGTTTTCATTTTAAACTATTTGATGGTATTGCATGTAACACCAACTAAACGTAGAAACCGAACAGTTTTTATCGGTTTTGACTTTTAAAGTCTTTTCTTCCGCAATTTGACACCGTTTGGTGAAAGTTTTTGAAAACCCATGTTTCTTTTAAATGACGGGTGTTACAAGTTGGTATCAGAGAATTGATCCTTGAGGAAGCCCATAGAAGTAGATATTCGGTTCACCCCGGTGTCACCAAAATGTATGCAGATTTGAAGCCGATTTATTGGTGGCCGGATATTAAAGGAGAAGTAGCTCATTTTGTAGCAAAGTGTTTGACGTGTGCACGTGTGAAAACGGACCATCAAAAGCCGTATGGTTCGTTGCATCAATTAGACATTCCCTAGTGGAAATGGGATCATATTACCATGGACTTTGTAACGAAGCTACCTAAAACGCCGAAAGGGAATGATATGATATGGGTGATTGTAGATAGATTGACGAAGAGTGCTCATTTTCTAGCTACCCGACAAGATGTGCCTCTAACGAAGATGGCAAAGATATACATTGATGAAGTAGTCTCAAAACATGGAGTTCCTTTATCTATTGTTTCGGACCGAGACTCGAGATTTATGTCAAACTTTTGGAAGGGTCTTCAACGGGAGTTGGGTAGTAGAATAAATTTGAGTACCGCCTATCATCCTCAAACCGATGGGCAAAGTGAGAGAACTATCCAAACATTGGAGGATATGTTGAGGACGTGTGTACTATAGTATGGTGGAGCATGGGATGATCATTTGAGGTTGATTGAGTTTGCTTACAACAATAGTCACCATGCAAGTATTGGAATGCCACCATTTGAGATGCTCTATGGTAGGAGATGTAGGACTCCAAGTTGTTGGATAGAGCCCGGTGAAAAGCAAATCACGGGTCCTGAAATTATAGAGATCTCGGCGGAGAAAGTTAATGTAGCTAAAGAAGCTTTACGTGTGGCAAGAGAAAGACAGAAAACATATGCAGATAAGAAAAGGAGACCGATTGAGTTTAATGTTGGTGACTTAGTGATGCTGAAAGTGTCACCATGGAAAGGAGTTATCCGGTTTGGAAAGAAGGGCAAGTTGAGTCCAAGATTTATTGGACCTTTCAAAGTGTTGAAACGCATAAAAGATCTAGCTTATCAGTTGGAATTGCCTCCAGAATTGGAAGGGATTCACAACACTTTCCATGTATCCTACCTAAGGAAGTGTCTAGCCGAGGAGTCAAGTGCGATTCCAATTCAAGACGTGAGCATAGACCCAATGAAGAGAATGGTTGATGAACCGGTGGCGATACTTGGAAGAAAGCAAAAGAAGTTACGCAGAAAGGTGATAGATCTTGTCTTGATAAAGTGGAAACATAATCATGGAGAAAGCTTGACTTGGGAAACTGAAGCAGTGATGAAGGAGAAATATCCCGAGTTGTTCCTTAATGATGAGATTCCGGGGACGGAATCCTCTTAAGGGGGAGGTAACTGTAAAATCCCAAACTTTTCTTTACTAGTTGACTAATGCCGTTAAGTCAATATTGTGTGTGTGTGTGTGTGTCGTTAAGTCTATTTTAGATTTTATGCATATGTGTAGTTAATGTGCGTTATGTGTGAGGCTTGAAAGCCTAAATGTTAATGTAGTATAAATGTGTGTAATATGAAGGTTAATGTCCATGTAGTGACATTTAATGAAGGATTAATGATGTATATGGTCAATAAAGTAGTTTGTGACCAATAATGAAGCATTAGGAAGCTTAGGGGCTAGTTTTGACATGGAGGCAAAGTGAAAAACGGGTTTAGAGGCTTAGGGGTTGTCATTAGAGAGCCATTATGCAGATTTTCTTCCTCCTAAACAAGCCCTAGCCGTCCCATAGCATCCTCCATCAATTTGCAAGCCGAAAAGCCTTCCAACGTGTGATTCGGGTGCGTTTAATCAAGTGTTTCGCATCTCTAGTGTGATCTTCGTGTATAGAAGGTAATATTTCATTGTTTTCAGGTCCTTTTGATATTATGAGTCATTAGGATTAATTATTGTATTATGGGGGAATCGTTGAACGAAGATTAATGGTGGTTTTGATGGATTAAATTCATATATGGTGTAAGTAATGGTTGAATTGATTTATAATGATTTGTATATGAAGGATTTTGATGTGTGAAAGTCATGTAATTGATTTACAGGCACTTGGATCTGGTTTGGGGTGTAATCGACCAACATTGTGCAGAATCGCATCGAGTTGCGGCGCAACTCTTAGTTGCGGCGCAACTCATGTTGCGGCGCAACTCATGTTGCGGCGCAATCTGTTGCGGCGCAACTCCATGTTGCGGCGCAACTCCATGTTGCGGCGCAACTCCATGCTGCGGCGCAACTCCATGTTGCGGCGCAACTCACCAGTTTTCAGAAAAGTTAGTTTTGAACCGTAACGTCGTTTGTCATGTAGATTAGACCTGAAACTAAAGTGAGTCGTTAATGTGTGTGGGTCTAGTTATTGATCTTAATGACGTGAGTATGTAGTTGTCTAATGATCGTTTACTAATTATAGGTAGACGAGCATAGTTGCTTACACAGTGACTAGTTGTGATTGTTATGAACTACGCCGAGGTAAGATACACTACTTTGACACGCTGGGGGATTCAACGAAAAGCTGGTTTCAAATCATAAATACTTCCATTTGGTATCTTTATATTGCATGTGGGCATATGGGGTTACCCGGGAGGTATTATGGGTTATGTAGTTGACCATGAGACCTGAAATGCAGTCCCTAATGTAGTGAAATGAAGTATTGCTTAATGTAGTGTATTGTTATGCAGTTTATGTAGTGTTACGAAGTATCTCATTATGCATGAAACATAGAAATGAAGTTGATGTGTGAAAGTCATGTAATTGATTTAGAGGCACTTGGATCTGGTTTGGGGTGTAATCGACCAACATTGTGCAGAATCGCATCGAGTTGCGGCGCAACTCACCAGTTTTCAGAAAAGTTAGTTTTGAACCGTAACGTCGTTTGTCATGTAGATTAGACCTGAAACTAAAGTGAGTCGTTAATGTGTGTGGGTCTAGTTATTGATCTTAATGACGTGAGTATGTAGTTGTCTAATGATCGTTTACTAATTATAGGTAGACGAGCATAGTTGCTTACACAGTGACTAGTTGTGATTGTTATGAACTACGCCGAGGTAAGATACACTACTTTGACACGCTGGGGGATTCAACGAAAAGCTGGTTTCAAATCATAAATACTTCCATTTGGTATCTTTATATTGCATGTGGGCATATGGGGTTACCCGGGAGGTATTATGGGTTATGTAGTTGACCATGAGACCTGAAATGCAGTCCCTAATGTAGTGAAATGAAGTATTGCTTAATGTAGTGTATTGTTATGCAGTTTATGTAGTGTTACGGAGAATCTCATTATGCATGAAACATAGAAATGAAGTTGATGTGTGATATATGCATGCTTACATGGCTTGTACACCTAGCTCACTAGACTTATTAGGTTGCCATGTCACTTGCACGTTTAAGGATCCAAACGTAATGAAGATAAAGTGTGTGAATGTCTTGGAATGTGTGTTACCTAGACTATATGTGTGTGACGGTTTAGGAATGTGTGTTACCTAAACCATATGTGTGAAACCGAGCTCGTAAATATAATTCAGGGAAAGTGTTAAGCTTAACCCGTACTAGTCTTAGTCGGACGAGTGCGTTGACGTAGTTGTTGCTTGGGTGGCTCCTTGCAACATGGTCTTTATAATGCAGGGCGAGTAATACGAGGGGTTTGACCAACCTCCACATACGGATTACTCTTGGATTGGCTTGCCATTCCTTAACGACGAAGTATGACTAGCCTTTTGGTGAAGCATCTAGTCGGGTGGGACTTATGTTACACTTATATGCAGTTAATGAAGATATGTGTGATAATGTGTGAAAATAAAGAAGGATAGGCACATTTAGAGGATTCACCCTAATTGATATGAAGTTGATATGCAGTTATGTGTGAACGTGTGATGTATGTTGTGCCGAATAAACTTGTCTAATAATGAAGATTGTTTTAATTGGACAAATGCTTTAATAACATAGTGATATCTTACTTAGCTAATTCGTTAGCTAACACTTGTTTCTTAAATGTGGTTGTTCCCTCAGGTTTATATTGAAGGACTAGATGATGCAGGAATAAGAGTGAGAGTTGGGTAGATGCATGCAGGAGGACTTAGCTACCCATAGACGATTGTCTCTTTAGACATTTATTTACATTTAGTACTTGATGTCAAATTTATGTAGTATTGTTGAACGGTTGTTTTGTGTTGGGCAACCGTTGGGTTTTCATTTTAAACTATTTGATGGTATTGCATGTAACACCAACTAAACGTAGAAACCGAACAGTTTTATCGGTTTTGACTTTTAAAGTCTTTTCTTCCGCAATTTGACACCGTTAGGTGAAAGTTTTTGAAAACCCATGTTTTTTTTAAATGACGGGTGTTACAAGTTGGTATCAGAGAATTGATCCTTGAGGAAGCCCATAGAAGTAGATATTCGGTTCACCCCGGTGTCGCCAAAATGTATGCAGATTTGAAGCCGATTTATTGGTGGCCGGATATTAAAGGAGAATTAGCTCATTTTGTAGCAAAGTGTTTGACGTGTGCACGTGTGAAAACGGACCATCAAAAGCCGTATGGTTTGTTGCATCAATTAGACATTCCCGAGTGGAAATGGGATCATATTACCATGGACTTTGTAACGAAGCTACCTAAAACGCCGAAAGGGAATGATATGATATGGGTGATTGTAGATAGATTGACGAAGAGTGCTCATTTTCTAGCTACCCGACAAGATGTGCCTCTAACGAAGATGGCAAAGATATACATTGATGAAGTAGTCTCAAAACATGGAGTTCCTTTATCTATTGTTTCGGACCGAGACTCGAGATTTGTGTCAAACTTTTGGAAGGGTCTTCAACGGGAGTTGGGTAGTAGAATAAATTCACAAATGAACCTGTTTTTTCAATCCAAAGGAATAATTCATCAAACCACTTGTCCCCACACTCCCGAACAAAATGGTGTGGCTGAACGGAAAAATAGGATCCTTTTAGAAATGACTAGGGCACTTATTATTGAGTCCTTAGTTCCTAAAAGTTTTTGGCCCGAAGCTTTAGCTACTGCTACCTACCTGATCAATCGTCTCCCTACAAAGATTCTAGATATGAAAACCCCTTTGAAAGTCCTCTCTGAGTTTCATAAATTCCCATCAGTTCTTACTTTGCCTACTAAAGTTTTTGGATGTATGGTTTTTGTTCATATTCCAAAATCATATCGTAATAAACTCGAACTGTGTGCTGAAAAATGTGTATTTGTGGGATATGGGGTTAATCAAAAAGGGTATAAATGTTATAATCCTAAAACTCATCGTATGTTTACTACGATGAATTGTGATTTTTTGGAGACCAAGTACTTTTACTCTCAAGAAATCAGTGGTCAGGGGGAGGAACAAAGTGACACACTGAGTTGGCTTCAATATTCATCAGAAGTTCAGTCCCCTACCTCTTCAGAAGTTCAGACTCCAGATAAAGAATTACAATCCTCCTCTCAAAGTGACAACCCAAATCCAGACCTGATATCCGAGGTAAGTAGTTCTGAACCAAGCCATACTTTGAATAATATGGGAATTCCAGCTAATGAAGTGCAGGAAAATGTTAATGGAGAGTCAGAAAATATAGAAGAAGTAACCCCTCCAGAAAGTGCTCCAGAAAGATATGTTCTTCCACCAAGGTCTACCAGAGGAATTCCTGCAAAGCGATACTCTCTAGAAAAGAGTTCTCGGTCTACTAAGTATCCGGTAGACAAATTTGCTAATATTGCAGAAGGTTTGTTCTCTAAAGAAGCAAAAGCATTTGCAGCAAAACTATATTCAGAAGAGCTCCCGTCAGATGTAGAGCATGCCTTGAAGTTAAAAAATTGGAAGGATGCTATGGATAGTGAAATGGAGGCTCTTATAAAGAATGATACATGAAAGAAGTGTATTCTTCCAAAAGGAAAGGATCCAGTAGGGTGCAGGTGGATATATACCATCAAATATAAACCAAATGGGGATGTAGAAAGATATAAAGCAAGACTTGTTGCCAAAGGGTACACTCAGACTTATGGCATTGACTATTCAGAAACTTTTTCTCCAGTTGCAAAACTAGATACAGTAAGGGTTCTTTTCTCAATAGCAGCAAACCAGGGGTGGTCTCTTTGTCAGTACGATGTGAAGAATGCTTTTTTGCACGGAGAATTAAAGGAGGAAGTATATATGGATCCTCCTCCAGGTTTTTCCCGTAATTTTAAACATGGGGAAGTTTGTAGGTTGAAGAAGTCCTTGTATGGACTTAAACAATCACCTAGAGCTTGGTTTGGAAGATTCACTCTGGCGATGAAGAAATATGGATATCAACAAAGCAATTCTGATCACACGTTGTTCCTTCGTCATAGAGGGGATCTTGTAACATGTCTAATAATTTATGTTGATGACATGATTATCACAGGAAATGATGAAAAGGAGATTGATCAACTAAAAACAGCTTTGTTTGCAGAATTTGAAATGAAAGATTTGGGAGATCTGAAGTATTTTCTTGGAATAGAAGTTTCAAGGTCTAAACGTGGAATTTTTATTTGTCAGAAGAAGTATATATTGGATCTTTTAGCTGAAACAGGAATGATTGATTGCAAGCCTGCAGACACACCTATGGTCATCAATCAGAAGTTGTTTATAAAGACAGATGCTAAAGCCACTGATAAAGATAGATATCAAAGGTTGGTAGGGAAACTTATTTATTTGGCGCATACCCGTCCAGACATAGCATATGCTGTTGGAGTGGTTAGTCAATTTATGCACTAACCTCAGGAAGATCATATGGATGCAGTTCTGCGAATTATCAGGTATCTTAAAGGGACTTCAGGTCATGGGGTGTTATTTAAAGCTAATGGTCATCTCAAGATTCAGATATATACAGATGCAGATTGGGCAGGAGACAAAGGTAATCGAAGGTCAACTTCTGGATATTTTTCAATGGTAGGTGATAATTTGGTTACATGGAAAAGCAAAAAACAAAAAGTTGTCTCTTTGTCAAGTGTGAAGAATGCTTTTTTGCAGAAGAAGTATATATTGGATCTTTTAGCTGAAACAGGAATGATTGATTGCAAGCCTGCAGACACACCTATGGTCATCAATCAGAAGTTGTTTATAAAGACAGATGCTAAAGCCACTGATAAAGATAGATATCAAAGGTTGGTAGGGAAACTTATTTATTTGGCGCATACCCGTCCAGACATAGCATATGCTGTTGGAGTGGTTAGTCAATTTATGCACTAACCTCAGGAAGATCATATGGATGCAGTTCTGCGAATTATCAGGTATCTTAAAGGGACTTCAGGTCATGGGGTGTTATTTAAAGCTAATGGTCATCTCAAGATTCAGATATATACAGATGCAGATTGGGCAGGAGACAAAGGTAATCGAAGGTCAACTTCTGGATATTTTTCAATGGTAGGTGATAATTTGGTTACATGGAAAAGCAAAAAACAAAAAGTTGTCTCTTTGTCAAGTGCTGAAGCTGAGTTTAGAGGTATAACAAGAGGATTAACAGAAGCATTATGGTTGAGAAAGCTTGTGTCTGAAATTGGTTTTGCTCCCAAAGAAAGCATTCGAATCATGAGTGATAATGAAGCTGCTATCCAGATATCAGAGAATCCAGTTCAACATGATAGAATCAAGCATGTGGAAGTTGATCGTCATTTTATAAAAGAAAAATTGGAGAGTGGGATCATCAAGTTACCTTTTGTTAAGTCTGAAGAACAGCTTGCTGATATTCTAACCAAAGCCGTGGGAACATCTATGTTTCATAAGTGTCTAAGCAAGTTGAATTTTGGTAATCCCGATATTCAACTTGAGGGGGAGTGTTAGAATGTGTGGGATCAGATTCAGTATCATCACTTCCCGAGTCCAAGAGATCAAGACCTGAAGCCCAACTAATTAAAGTCGGCCCAGAATTAGTGTTGCCCTAAGTTTCCTTAAACCGTGTTTTTCATTCTTATATAAACAGATATTGTGTAATCGTTTATGATATGAATAAAAAACCTAAAATTGATTCCATTCTTTGAACAGTTTTATTTTAATTATGGGTATTTTACTTGCTAGCTACACTATAATTCATTCTTTTTTTATTTAATATTTCATAAAATTACCAACTTCATATCAGGAAATCTGGCGTTTTCTTCATCTCGTTTATTTTATGAGGCATCACCAGTGTCGGCTTAAGGTTTTTGGAGGCTTTAAACGAGATCAATTTTGTGGACCAAGGTCATTAGCATATAAATTAAAGAAAAAAAAAGATGTAGCTCGAATTATGTTATTAAACTACTAGTAATAAAAAGATGCATATGTTGATGCAAACACCAATAAGGGTGTTACCGCAATGCAAATTACGAGTATATAATAGTACTTAGTCCAAAGTCCAAAGTCCAAAGATTAAGTCTAGTACACAAAATATTGATGCCCTAAAGCCAAAGTCCAAAGTCCAAAGTCCAAAGTCCAAAGTCCAAAGTCCAAAGTCCAAAGTCCAAAGTCCAAAGTCCAAAGTCCAAAGTCCAAAGTCCAAAGTCCAAAGTCCAAAGTCCAAAGTCCAAAGTCCAAAGTCCAAAGTCCAAAGTCCAAAGTCCAAAGTCCAAAGTCCAAAGTCCAAAGTCCAAAGTCCAAAGTCCAAAGTCCAAAGTCCAAAGTCCAAAGTCCAAAGTCCAAAGTCCAAAGTCCAAAGTCCAAAGTCCAAAGTCCAAAGTCCAAAGTCCAAAGTCCAAAGTCCAAAGTCCAAAGTCCAAAGTCCAAAGTCCAAAGTCCAAAGTCCAAAGTCCAAAGTCCAAAGTCCAAAGTCCAAAGTCCAAAGTCCAAAGTCCAAAGTCCAAAGTCCAAAGTCCAAAGTCCAAAGTCCAAAGTCCAAAGTCCAAAGTCCAAAGTCCAAAGTCCAAAGTCCAAAGTCCAAAGTCCAAAGTCCAAAGTCCAAAGTCCAAAGTCCAAAGTCCAAAGTCCAAAGTCCAAAGTCCAAAGTCCAAAGTCCAAAGTCCAAAGTCCAAAGTCCAAAGTCCAAAGTCCAAAGTCCAAAGTCCAAAGTCCAAAGTCCAAAGTCCAAAGTCCAAAGTCCAAAGTCCAAAGTCCAAAGTCCAAAGTCCAAAGTCCAAAGTCCAAAGTCCAAAGTCCAAAGTCCAAAGTCCAAAGTCCAAAGTCCAAAGTCCAAAGTCCAAAGTCCAAAGTCCAAAGTCCAAAGTCCAAAGTCCAAAGTCCAAAGTCCAAAGTCCAAAGTCCAAAGTCCAAAGTCCAAAGTCCAAAGTCCAAAGTCCAAAGTCCAAAGTCCAAAGTCCAAAGTCCAAAGTCCAAAGTCCAAAGTCCAAAGTCCAAAGTCCAAAGTCCAAAGTCCAAAGTCCAAAGTCCAAAGTCCAAAGTCCAAAGTCCAAAGTCCAAAGTCCAAAGTCCAGAGTATGAAGTAATGTTTTCGGGATATTTTCTTCATGAACTTTAAGCTGGTATAGTAATATCGAGAATAAAGATTAATCTTAGAAAGGAAACTCGCTCCCTAAAGAATCATCAATTAGAGGAAACCTATTGTTAATATACAGGGGAGGCCTAGAGGGTGTGCAAACCCGATTCTCGGCCGGGGCATAATTTTGAGGGGCATAAATTTTCGAATTTTTTTATATATATATTATATATATAATGTAATGCTAAAAAGATGTGTTATAATATAAATATATATTTGATTACACATAACTTGAGGGGAATTGAAGATAAAGAACTTAAGTTGTCATGCCACCTTCTTGAAAATGCACTCAGGTTTGAAGAAAGATCGGATATTGATGTTGATGAACTTTATATGGAGTTGAAGTTATTTGACACGTCACAAATTGATGAACTTCACAACCCTATAGATGTTTTAAAGCGTTTGAAAGAGCTTTGTTATTTCCCAAATGCAACCATTGCATACAGAATATTATTAAGTATTCCAGTCAGAGTTGCATCTGCAGAAAGAGGTTTTTCTAAGTTGAAGTTATTGAAATCTTATTTACGATCAACAATGTCCCAAGAAAGACTTAGTTGATTGGTCATGATAGCTATCGAGAACGAAATCTTAGAGAACATAAAGTCATAAACTGTGAAGAGCTAATCAACCAATTTGTTATGAAGAATGCTAGGAGATTTCACGAATCCTCGGGTAAATAAGTTACTATGTATGTAATTCTAAAATTATGATCTTATTATGCATATATAATTTTTTGTTATAATGCTAGTTATCATTTAAAAAAAAATGTTTATATATTTGAATTCGGTAGAAGTTAGGGGCATTTTTCTCTTAGCTCGGTCGGGGTGTTTGAATTCTCAGGGCCGCCATAATAGTGACTTTGTTGAGTTTCCTGTAATCAATGCACAGTCTTATGATTCCGTTTTTTTATCGATGTAGTCAATTATCTATACTTCTATACTACTATATAATAATGGGTTTATGGCACCGGAGTGTAACAACCTATGACTAAATGGATGTAATGTAGTGACCATTCAAACTGGCTATCTGATGTAAGTACCTTCCATTTTTGTTCTTTTAATGTATCCTACCGGGTAACATCCTATTTGTAACCGGTAATGCCACGTTGGACGTAAAAAAAATAGGGATTAAGGCACCGGAGTGTAACCAACTATGAGCGAATGGTTATGTAATGTAGTGACCTACGAAATTGTTAAATTGATGTAAGAACCTCTCTGTTTTGTTTACTCGATGTATGCTACGGGGTTACTCTGACGAATTTATACATAGCTCATCTTCTCCGGCTAATTTCTGGCACTATCTTCGGTAACAACATTTTTTTCAGGATAGCAAATGTGAAATTGTATATATATATACGAAAACTGTAAGACCATCCACCATCCATTTTGTCGGTGTTAACAACCCACAACCGTAACCATGACCGTCGTCATATATGTGTGTTTTTTTCTTTTTTGTTAAAGATCTGAGTTTTTCTTGTTAAAAGGTATGGGTTGTTGATAATGATGTGTGGCCGGAAAAAATACGAGTCGCCGGAAAAATGAGTTAAACGGGAATTAAGGTCACTACATTACATAACCATTGAGTCATAGTTGGTTACACTCTGGTGCCATAATCCCAAATAAAATTAACATTGTTACCGGCTACCAGTACAACAGGTGAACTGGTACATTAAAAGAATAAAAATGAGAGGTTCTTACATCAGATAGCCAGTTTGAAAGGTCACTACATTACATAATCATTGAGTCATAGTTGGTTAAACTCTGGTGCCATAATCCCTATAATAATTCTACACCACGGGTATATTTTTATGTGTATGCAATATTGTCATTTGATTATCTATACTTCTATACTACTATATAATAATTCTACACCCCCGTTATATTTTTATGTGTATGCAATATTGTCATTTGATTATCTATACTTCTATACTACTATATAATAATTCTACACCCCCGTTATATTTTTATGTGTATGCAATATTGTCATTTGATTATCTATACTTCTATACTACTATATAATAATTCTACACCCCCGTTATATTTTTATGTGTATGCAATATTGTCATTTGATTATCTATACTTCTATACTACTATATAATAATTCTACACCCCCGTTATATTTTTATGTGTATGCAATATTGTCATTTGATTATCTATACTTCTATACTACTATATAATAATTCTACACCCCCGTTATATTTTTATGTGTATGCAATATTGTCATTTGATTATCTATACTTCTATACTACTATATAATAATTCTACACCCCCGTTATATTTTATACTCTTAGCATAAAATTCAGGAGTTGCACTTTTAATATGAAATATACAATTTTTTATGCACATTAACAACTTTTAGGGTTGTATTTAACAATTTATTTTAGTTATTAATAGGACTGTAAACAAACCGAACGAACACGAACGAGACCTTGTTCATGTTCGTTCGTTTAACTTCACGAACGGATAAACGAACATAAATGGTAGTTCATGTTCGTTCATTTAACTTCATGAACGGTTCACGAACATAAATGGTAGTTCATGTTCGTTCGTTTAACTTCACGAACGGATAAACGAACATAAATGGTAGTTCATGTTCGTTCGTTTAACTTCACGAACGGATAAACGAACATAAATGGTAGTTCATGTTCGTTCATTTAACTTCACGAACGGATAAACGAACATAAATGGTAGTTCATGTTCGTTCATTTAACTTCATGAACGGTTCATGATTGGATAAACGAACATAAAAGGTTGTTCATGTTCGTTCGTTTGTGTTCATGAACGAATGTTCACGAACTCAAACGAAGAAATACTAATGAACGAACACAAACGAATGAACAAAAATATAGTTATAAGTATTAGACTTTAGATTCAAGATTATAAAGTATCCACTTGTAACATCCGTGAGTTTTGACCGTTTGACTTTACGTGTAATTTGACTAACAATTTAAGTTAATGAAGAATTCGGGTCGTTTTGTGATTGAATGACAATGTGGTATGTTAGTCGGGTCGATAGTTTGACTTAAACGTGTTTAAATGTAGAACGAATTGTATTTTGGCTTGAGAAAGGAAACGGGTCAGCCCGTGGGTCATCCACGACCCACCAGCCCCTTTATGACCCATCTCATCCTCTAATCTCATTCATTCTTCATTTTCTTATCCCTTTATCTTTTTCTCTCTAAGTGTAAAGACAAGACCAACCCATCTCATTTCTTCTCTTCTCTAGCATTACTTGGTGTTTTAGATTTGGTTTAACTCGAGAATCATCATCGTCTTCATCTCATTATCGTCTAAGCAAAGGATTTCATTTCTTAGTTCAAGGTTTTACCCATTTTGCCATAATTCGGGTTCTAGCTCGAGAAGGAGGTTTTGGTAAGTCAAATTCATCCCATTTTCATCTACTTATGTTTATTTACTTGTTTCTAATCAAACCCAAGTCATTTTGGGTCACAAGTCGGGTTAAAACGAAATTAGGGTTAAACTAGGGTTTTGGAATGATTTGGAAGTGATTTTGATGTTTTGGGTCGGATTTGTGGATTGGGTTATGTGTACTTATGCTTGATGGTGCTTATTTATGCTTCAAAACAAGTTTAAAGCTCTTGTAAATCGTTTTGGGGTGATTTGGGTCGAGTTTGGGGGGTTTTTGGCTCGTTTTCTGCACTTAAGAACTGCTGTTGCAGGTGCAGGGATTTGTCCCACTGCGGCGCAGTGGCAAGATGCCTCACTGCGGCGCAGTGGATTTGTCCCACTGCGGCGCAGTGGCAAGACTTTGCCTCACTGCGGCGCAGTGGCTATTTTCTGACCTTTTGCACCGTTTTGCCTCACTGCGGCGCAGTGGCAAGGCAATGCCTTGACTGCGGCGCAGTGAGATACTTCTGGGAAATACGCGCGTCAGTTTTCAAACGTTAATAACTTTTGAACCGTAAGTCCGTTTTGTGATTGAATGACAATGTGGTATGTTAGTCGGGTCGATAGCTTGACTTAAACGTGCTAAACCAACTTGTTTAAGATTGTAGAGTTGACATTATGGTATTATGATGTATATTTATAGGTTGTGGACGTGTGGATCCCAATACTCGCTTGTAACCTTATACTAGCTTATTTGCCGGACAAGGTGAGTTCCGTAGCTCCCTACTCAATTGAGATTCGGGCTGAAAAAGTGTACACATACGTGTTTGTTTGATTGTTTGGTTGATTTGATTGATGGCTTAATGATTGTTTTATTGATTGTTGATTGATGGATGGTTTTAATTGATTCCACGATTGTTTGATGGATTTACGCATATGATTGTGATATTGTGATTATTTAGGATAGTCGTTGTGAGTCCCAAAATATATAGATGATTAACAAACCCGACTGGCAAGTACAACTAATCTTGATGGACAAGTTCAGTTTACGATCCAGATAAGGATAACAAGAAACAATTGACAATATGAATAAAGTAAGAACAAATGGCAGAAACTATATAAAGATATATATATAAATATAATCAAGTATATAGCATTGAGACACGTTGTTTTCTAATGTATTTGATTTATTGATGTATAAACAAATACATTAGATATATATATATATATATATATATATATATATATATATATATATATATATATATATATATATATATATATATATATATATATATATATATATATATATATATATATATATATATATATATATATATATATATATATATATATATATATATATATATATATATATATATATATATATATATATATATATATATATATATATATATATATATATATATATATATATATATATATATATATATATATATATATATATATATATATATATATATATATATATATATATATATATATATATATATATATATATATATATATATATATATATATATATATATATATATATATATATATATATATATATATATATATATATATATATATATATATATATATATATATATATATATATATATATATATATATATATATATATATATATATATATATATATATATATATATATATATATATATATATATATATATATATATATATATATATATATATATATATATATATATATATATATATATATATATATATATATATATATATATATATATATATATATATATATATATATATATATATATATATATATATATATATATATATATATATATATATATATATATATATATATATATATATATATATATATATATATATATATATATATATATATATATATATATATATATATATATATATATATATATATATATATATATATATATATATATATATATATATATATATATATATATATATATATATATATATATATATATATATATATATATATATATATATATATATATATATATATATATATATATATATATATATATATATATATATATATATATATATATATATATATATATATATATATATATATATATATATATATATATATATATATATATATATATATATATATATATATATATATATATATATATATATATATATATATATATATATATATATATATATATATATATATATATATATATATATATATATATATATATATATATATATATATATATATATATATATATATATATATATATATATATATATATATATATATATATATATATATATATATATATATATATATATATATATATATATATATATATATATATATATATATATATATATATATATATATATATATATATATATATATATATATATATATATATATATATATATATATATATATATATATATATATATATATATATATATATATATATATATATATATATATATATATATATATATATATATATATATATATATATATATATATATATATATATATATATATATATATATATATATATATATATATATATATATATATATATATATATATATATATATATATATATATATATATATATATATATATATATATATATATATATATATATATATATATATATATATATATATATATATATATATATATATATATATATATATATATATATATATATATATATATATATATATATATATATATATATATATATATATATATATTGTGGCTCAGTGGAAAGGTTCTGTCTTTTGCATCATTTAGCCTCACTGCGGCGCAGTGGCAAGGCAATGCCTTGACTGCGGCGCAGTGAGATACTTCTGGGAAATACGCGCGTCAGTTTTCAAACGTTAATAACTTTTGAACCGTAAGTCCGTTTTAGTCGTATGACCTATCGTTGGAATCGTGAGAGAGCCTAGTTTCTTGTAGTAACACTAATTTTGTATGAATCTTGTTCCATTTCTAAAAATGTCGAGTCAAATGCATCTTTTTCTTACTCGTTAATGTTGTAAATGTGTCTAGGAGTTTGTGACTTGACTTAAACGTGCTAAACCAACTTTTTTAAGATTGTAGAGTTGACATTATGGTATTATGATGTATATTTATAGGTTGTGGACGTGTGGATCCCAATACTCGCTTGTAACCTTATACTAGCTTATTTGCCGGACAAGGTGAGTTCCGTAGCTCCCTACTCAATTGAGATTCGGGCTGAAAAAGTGTACACATACGTGTTTGTTTGATTGTTTGGTTGATTTGATTGATGGCTTAATGATTGTTTTATTGATTGTTGATTGATGGATGGTTTTAATTGATTCCACGATTGTTTGATGGATTTACGCATATGATTGTGATATTGTGATTATTTAGGATAGTCGTTGTGAGTCCCAAAATATATAGATGATTAACAAACCCGACTGGCAAGTACAACTAATCTTGATGGACAAGTTCAGTTTACGATCCAGATAAGGATAACAAGAAACAATTGACAATATGAATAATGTAAGAACAAATGGCAGAAACTATATAAAGATATATATATAAATATAATCAAGTATATAGCATTGAGACACGTTGTTTTCTAATGTATTTGATTTATTGATGTATAAACAAATACAAGGATTGTTGCGGAACAAAGATAAACACCAAAGTGTAAGTATCTAAACAATCCTGAAATACAAGTGATCTAATTGACTTGGAAATACTCGTAAGTTTACTTAGAGTATATCTCACAAGTTGCAATGCAAAGTTTCAAGCATTTTGCAAGTTATGAGAAGACTTTGTATTTATAGACCAAGTCCATGATGACATGGACAAGATCGTACAAAGTGGTTGTGAGCATTTAAGGAATTAAACTATAATTCCTTACATGCTGTACTTGGAAGAGTGTATAAGTCACAAGACGTGACTTATGGTACTAGGTTCCAAGCCTATACTTTGTACCTTTTATTAATAGATAAATCTATTAACTGGATAAAGGTGTAAAGTAAAAGTCTTCCTCGTAATCAGTGTAAAGTGTTGTAAATACTTTACACTGAGATGCTTCAGTCTTCGATCTGGTAGAATCACTCTGATGCTCGCTTCTGAGATGATTCTCTTCTTCATACTTCAGTCTTTGACTTCAGAATGAATGCTTCAGATTTGTCTTGATCTGAACTGAAGTGAAGCTTCAGTGAAGGAATTCTGAGACATCTCAGAATTCTGATAAAACGTCTTCACTAAACCTCAAGCTATTTCTGAACAAATTATACATGGTTGATTCTTGACCTAACAAATTCCCCCTATTTGTTCTGAAATAGTGCATGCATCCCAGACTTCTATCTATACATGTTTGTAAGTCTGAAATGCAAGTTTTTTTGTTTAAGTTGTAAAAATTTTCTAAGTACATCTTATAGATCATTGATGTCTCAGAATTTTACTTGTGGTTTTCTAACTTAAACTTATCATCTACTTATTTGTTACAATTGCAACTTGTATATACAAACTGAAATGATAGTTACAAATGTAAGTATTTGCAAGTACATGATAAATCTGAAGAAGAAAACTACTTCTTGGCAGGCCTTGAACCAGAAGGTGCCTCAGTAGGTTTTCTCTTCAGTGGAGAGTGATCCTTTTTGCCAAACAGCCTGCTTTCAATTTCTACCTTGGCTTGCATCTTTTGTTGAATTCTTGCTAACCATGCACCAGTCAAGGCAGACTTTGGCTTTCCTTTCAGAATCTGGATCATCTCCCTATGCTCAGAAATCCCAAATTCATGCACTGAAACCTGACTATATTCTTCAGTTGCCCTACCTTCTCTTTTCACAACCAAATCAAACAGCTTCAATCCATCAGCCTTTGCAACTACCATATCAATGATTTTGGCTGGATGCGATCGATGGTTCATATAGTGATCATACTGAACCTTTTCATGGTTTCTTTGGAGCTCAGCAGCATCATCAGAAATTGGTTTGATTGAAGTATGGACAACATCACGAGAATCTTTCTTTGCAGTCCTTGTTCCAGTTCTGGGCTTCGTGGGTGGTCTGAACAGCATCAGAATGAATGCTTCAGATTTGTCTTGATCTGAACTGAAGTGAAGCTTCAGTGAAGGAATTCTGAGACATCTCAGAATTCTGATAAAACGTCTTCACTAAACCTCAAGCTATTTCTGAACAAATTATACATGGTTGATTCTCGACCTAACAGTCGTACATACATGGAAGTCGGTTATGCCTTCAAAGGGTTTTAGATGTGGTGCGAAGGCTGCGGGTGACCCTATATATAAGCATCTAGGACTCGTTGAAAGTAGAATCCTCATAAGTGTATGTACGTATAGTTTGGTTGGATTGATGGTTTTGATGATTGATGGACTCGTGATTGAGACAACACGCATGCATAATGATATGGTTATTGATGAGATGCACACACCCCCAATCTATGGGAAACGTGAGCGATAACGTACGCACCCCTTTTGTATGGGAAACGTGTGCGAGGCCGTTCGCTCCCCGGGGAACTTAAACACGCATATGTATTGATGAGACACACACACCCCCAAGCTATGGGAAACGTGAGCGGGAACGTAGGCACCCCTTTTGTATGGGAAACGTGTGCGAGGCCGTTCGCTCCCCGGGGAACTGGTGCACTTTTGATGATTGTTGAGAGACACATGATATACACTCATGCATTGCTTGATCATGCCGCATGCACATATACTTTATGTATCCTTATTGCTTCGCATACTCATTGATGTTGGTATTACTTATGCATAATTGTGACACGCATCCCTCATTCTTGTTGATACACTATTGGTTTGTTATGTGACGAGGTTTACTATCGGTTTACCTATTTGCTTGACTTTGTGCCTTATAAAGGCTACTTGTAAGACATTACTTACTCTTCCTTATACATATTGTGATTGCTGACGATGGTTCCTTGTGATCCATTACTACGAACTCACCAACCTTGTGTTGACTATGCTTAGTACACTTTTCAGGTAACCAGGTTAATCCAGGGCGTGGAGTTTGATTGTTAGCTTGCTGTTGAACCCGGACTTGGACTTATATGGATCAAGGATCCATTTGCCTTCTTTTGCATTGTACTTAGAATCGTTAGCCATCTTATGATGTTCTGTTGTGATCTTTGATGATGACATGCTCTTTATGTATTTTGATGATTGTTGAGAGACACATGATATACACTCATGCATTACTTGATCATGCCGCATGCACATATACTTTATGTATCCTTATTGCTTCGCATACTCATTGATGTTGGTATTACTTATGCATAATTGTGACACGCATCCCTCATTCTTGTTGATACACTATTGGTTTGTTATGTGACGAGGTTTACTATCGGTTTACCTATTTGCTTGACTTTGTGCCTTATAAAGGCTACTTGTAAGACATTACTTACTCTTCCTTATACATATTGTGATTGCTGACGATGGTTCCTTGTGATCCATTACTACGAACTCACCAACCTTGTGTTGACTATGCTTAGTACACTTTTCAGGTAACCAGGTTAATCCAGGGCGTGGAGTTTGATTGTTAGCTTGCTGTTGAACCCGGACTTGGACTTATATGGATCAAGGATCCATTTGCCTTCTTTTGCATTGTACTTAGAATCGTTAGCCATCTTATGATGTTCTGTTGTGATCTTTGATGATGACATGCTCTTTATGTATTTTGATGATTGTTGAGAGACACATGATATACACTCATGCATTACTTGATCATGCCGCATGCACATATAATTTATGTATCCTTATTGCTTCGCATACTCATTGATGTTGGTATTACTTATGCATAATTGTGACACGCATCCCTCATTCTTGTTGATACACTATTGGTTTGTTATGTGACGAGGTTTACTATCGGTTTACCTATTTGCTTGACTTTGTGCCTTATAAAGGCTACTTGTAAGACATTACTTACTCTTCCTTATACATATTGTGATTGCTGACGATGGTTCCTTGTGATCCATTACTACGAACTCACCAACCTTGTGTTGACTATGCTTAGTACACTTTTCAGGTAACCAGGTTAATCCAGGGCGTGGAGTTTGATTGTTAGCTTGCTGTTGAACCCGGACTTGGACTTATATGGATCAAGGATCCATTTGCCTTCTTTTGCATTGTACTTAGAATCGTTAGCCATCTTATGATGTTCTGTTGTGATCTTTGATGATGACATGCTCTTTATGTATTTTGATGATTGTTTATCTTACTGTATGGATTCACTGAATCCTTTATTTGCATTTAGTTCATGTTCTACATTAACCCCACCCTGTGCTATATGATTTCCGTGATATACTGAGCCTTGGCTTGGGGTGTTACAGAATGGTGGCCCATGCGTGGTCGTAGAGAATTAGGCGGTTTGTCCTAGACTACGGCTTAAGTTAAAACTCTTCATATAGCATGCATGGTTAGGAAATTTGTGTGGAACGTGAATTTTGTGAACCCTAGAAGGTGTATATAGTGAGTTCGTAGTTAAGACCACTTATGTGATGGCTTGAATTCAACGTGATGAATGTGGAATGGGTACAATGTGGTTAATGTGTGCATTGATTGAAATTGATTGTCATTAATATGGATTGTTGTTACTGATTGATGTTTGTTGGATGCTTTAGAGCAAAATGAAGTTATGTTATTAACTTTGTATAATATTGTGGCAACCCTAAAAGAACCCGATCAACTCTTTTATGGCCACCCAATATTATAACAAGTTAATAACATCATGGATTGCGCATGCATGGCTTAGAGTATAATAAGGAACCGATATGCTTAATGGAAGTTGATTAGGTGGAGGGTTAGCCATTGGTACACCCTGTATACATACTCGGTCAATAACTAGAGGGCATATCGAATTCGGATTATACTTTAAACCACTTGTGTTAGTTGACTTGTTTTAGTTGCTTGTAATGAGATGTGTGGAACACGAGTATTTGGTTTGATGGTGGACAATTGTTGTGAACTTAGCACGAGAACATGATAGATAACGATTACTTGAGAACTTTGATATGTTGTCCTTAGCATAGTGATATGAAACACGTATGATAGGTTGGTATGATAGCACAATATATGACAGTTAGTTGAGAATATTTATATGTCGGCTTTAGTAAAAGACAGTGAACGTGTGTAGTGTGTCGGCGTTAAAACATTGACTACTAATGCGGCTAACCTGAGAGAAATTGTGAAGCAAACCCCCGGGTCATAAACTTTAGAACTATTACTATGATTGGATTTGGTAGTGGAATGACATGTTGTCTAGTATGATTAACATATAGATTATGCATGTGTGTATGTATGTATGCCCTATAGTGGTCACATTGATGCTGTAAACGTTTTCGTTGTTGCCCGACTTAAACGTGTTGATAAACGGTTAGGATACAATGTGATAAATATGTTGATATGCACCCTACGGGAGTGTCAAAGTTGTAAGCATCTTAACTCCCATGTATTATAAACGGATGATATTCCAACACAAATGATGTTAATTGTAATCGGTAAACAATAGGGATATGTTGCTTAATGGTATATGAAATTGAACATGTATGAGACATTGTTAAACTTGGTTGTAAGCATGATATAACGTAGTTGGTAATACACGTGTAAAAATGTATTAGTAGATGGACGATTGTATGAATGAAGTTAACAAGTTAGTTTTATTGTATGATGTGTTGACATGACTACTTGAATTAACGATAAACAACAGTAGTGAACTTGACATGGTAAAATGATAAGTAACAATCCCATAGGATTCTAGCACTCTTACATTAGCTTGATGATATGAAATAAGTATATTACATCGGTAGAGAACAACAAGTCATAATAGACAGACTAATATGTGAGAGCATTAGCTACTTGTGTAACTAATATGTGAGCATGGTGAGGCTAACTAATATGTGAGAGCATTAGACGTAACTAATATGTGAGAGCATTAGACGGTAACTAATATGTGAGAGCATTAGACGGTAACTAATATGTGAGAGCATTAGACGGTAACTAATATGTGAGAGCATTAGACGGTAACTAATATGTGAGAGCATTAGACGGTAACTAATATGTGAGAGCATTAGACGGTAACTAATATGTGAGAGCATTAGACGGTAACTAATATGTGAGAGCATTAGACGGTAACTAATATGTGAGAGCATTAGACGGTAACTAATATGTGAGAGCATTAGACGGTAACTAATATGTGAGAGCATTAGACGGTAACTAATATGTGAGAGCATTAGACGGTAACTAATATGTGAGAGCATTAGACGGTAACTAATATGTGAGAGCATTAGACGGTAACTAATATGTGAGAGCATTAGACGGTAACTAATATGTGAGAGCATTAGACGGTAACTAATATGTGAGAGCATTAGACGGTAACTAATATGTGAGAGCATTAGACGGTAACTAATATGTGAGAGCATTAGACGGTAACTAATATGTGAGAGCATTAGACGGTAACTAATATGTGAGAGCATTAGACGGTAACTAATATGTGAGAGCATTAGACGGTAACTAATATGTGAGAGCATTAGCTACTCCTTAGCTTAATGATATGAAATGAGTATGTTATATCGGTATGAGAGCATTAGCTACTTGTGTGACTAATATGTGAGCATGGTGAGGCTAACTTTCGAGTCAACACGTTACTTACCTTAAAGGTAATGGTGGGACCAAGAAGGAATGCGACTAGCCATAGCGATGAGCCGGATCTGGCAACCGCGATTGCCCAAGCGGTAGCAAACGCCATACCTACTATCGTAGCCCAAGTCACGTCAAGCCTTCAAAGAAGCAATGAAACACGTGAAGCTAGAGTAAATATGGGCAATGAGGAGGTGTTAAGTAAAGCCTCATTAAAAAGGAAAGGAATTGGAGAATCTAGTGAGGCCAGGAAGGCGAGTAGGTTTGACCCCAACGGCCATAATAAAGGTAGATACAGGGTGGCGGTGGGACCGGTGAAGAAAGCTTATGTAGGACCTCATCCGTTATGTGAAAGATGCAACAAGCACCATCCCACGAACGTTCAATGCAGGGCGTGTTATAATTGCAAACAAGTTGGGCACATGTCAGGAATTGTAAAACACCGAAAGCGGCACCATTGAATGTAACACCTCTTCAAATCATTTATCCCCAAACCAACCACCCTCAGAGCCAACAGGGTATTTGTTTTGTGTGTGGTAGCCCCGACCACTATAGAAATGCTTGTTCAAGATGGACCGAACCACAAGCCCAAGTAGCGACTTCTCATAATCAACTTCAAGTTGCCATTCCTACCCAAGACCACGACGAACCAAGCCGTCAGGTGCAACCTCGAGGACGAACCTTGGCGGGAGATGCTAATGAAGCCCGCAACGACCCGGAAGCGGCGATAGGTACTTTCCTTTCTCCTCGACCACTACAACTCAATGTTATTCGATTCTAGGACCGGTTATAGTCTTACTTTCTCTTACTAGACTTCCTTCATTAACAAACATCTGTAAGCTTAGATCTGGATTTCTATCTTTTAAATGGTTTGTGATGCGCTAGATAGGTCTAGTTGAATTACCTGGCAATGATGGTTGACTTTAAATGATATTAAGCTCTTCATTAGCCCTATGCTCCTGGAAATTTGGAACTTTGAAATTTTTTGCAAGTATGGATTGGATGACGGTGATGAATACGGTTAGTGGTAGTAGTAAAGAGTCAACTAAAAACGTCTTTGTGTAACGGTAAGGTTCTTAGGGTCCCATGTAAGTCTTCAAACTCAAGCGTCCTTAGAGCTACCGTCTCAAGAATCTGAAAACTAACGTCGTCTCTGTTAATCTTGAGTCTCCCGAGGCTTTTCCGGACGACTTACCGGGCTTGTCCCATCTCGATAACTTAAATTTCGTATATGCTTAACTTCCTAACATCGCGCGCGTAGTCAAAACACTTATGGACTTCTGAGATGTGAATAAGCGTGTAGTGAAAGACCGGGAGAGAGATTTGAAGGAAAACAAATTGTAATGGACTTCGCCATGAAGTCGCCGACGACAAGAAGTGATCACGATACGACGAAACCGGTAAAATTTGACAACTTGGCACATTAGTATGTAGAAGAAATGGGTTAGGTGCACGAAGATTCGATTTCTATCATTTCGGATAAAGAAAGTCGCTTAACTCCAATTCAGGGAGCCATCCAATGAGCAACGGGTACTCAAACCGACTTGAGACTTGATCACATGTGAAGAGAATGTGCTTATGACCCTGACGGAAATCTTGTGCAATGACGGGTGTTACGCGAGTATTCGAATGTCACCGACCGAAGCACTGAGTAGAGATGTTACTCTCCACTGGGACGAACCAAGAATCAAAGAAAGCCAATGTAGCGGGCCGGGAATAGTAACTGGAATGACAAGAACAACTTCTCAAGATAAGAGAATAGCCCAACTAGCTCGCATGCTACGAAAGAAGTATGCCGATGTGAGGCGGAGACCGTTAGAGTTCGAAGTGGGTGATTTTGTACTTTTGGAAGTATCACCGTGGAAAGGCGTCATCCGATTCATGAAACGAGGCAATCTCGGGCCAAGGTATATTGGTCCTTCCAAGATCATCGAACGGGTTGGAAAAGTTGCTTATCGATTAGAATTACCACAAGAGCCTAGAGGTGTACATGATGTGTTTCATAATTGTAACCTATGCAAGTGTTTGGCGGACCCTACGCATCATGTGCCCATGGACGAGATTAGAGTGGATTTGAAGCTTAATTTTATTGAAGAGCCGGTAGAGATATTGGACCGTCAAGTCAAGAAACTCAAGAATAAGCGCTACACAATTGTTAAGGTTAGATGGAATGCTAGACGCGGAGCCGGGTTCACTTGGGAGCGAGAGGATCGTATGAAGACTAAGTGCCCACATTTGTTTATCGATTAGTGATTTGTTGAATTTCGGGACGAAATTCTTTTGACGGGGGAATAATGTAACATCCGTGAGTTTTGACCGTTTGACTTTACGTGTAATTTGACTAACAATTTAAGTTAATGAAGAATTCGGGTCGTTTTGTGATTGAATGACAATGTGGTATGTTAGTCGGGTCGATAGTTTGACTTAAACGTGCTTAAATGTAGAACGAATTGTATTTTGGCTTGAGAAAGGAAACGGGTCGGCCCGTGGGTCATCCACGACCCACCAGCCCCTTTATGACCCATCTCCTCCTCTAATCTCATTCATTCTTCATTTCCTTATCCCTTTATCTTTTTCTCTCTAAGTGTAAAGACAAGACCAACCCATCTCATTTCTTCTCTTCTCTAGCATTACTTGGTGTTTTAGATTTGGTTTAACTCGAGAATCATCATCGTCTTCATCTCATTATCGTCTAAGCAAAGGATTTCATTTCTTAGTTCAAGGTTTTACCCATTTTGCCATAATTCGGGTTCTAGCTCGAGAAGGAGGTTTTGGTAAGTCAAATTCATCCCATTTTCATCTACTTATGTTTATTTACTTGTTTCTAATCAAACCCAAGTCATTTTGGGTCACAAGTCGGGTCAAAACGAAATTAGGGTTAAACTAGGGTTTTGGAATGATTTGGAAGTGATTTTGATGTTTTGGGTCGGATTTGTGGATTGAATTATGTGTACTTATGCTTGATGGTTCTTATTTATGCTTCAAAACAAGTTTAAAGCTCTTGTAAATCGTTTTGGGGTGATTTGGGTCGAGTTTGGGGGGTTTTTGGCTCGTTTTTCTGCACTTAAGAACTGCTGTTGCAGGTGCAGGGATTTGTCCCACTGCGGCGCAGTGGCAAGACTTTGCCTCACTGCGGCGCAGTGGCTATTTTCTGACCTTTTGCACCGTTTTGCCTCACTGCGGCGCAGTGGCAAGGCAATGCCTTGACTGCGGCGCAGTGAGATACTTCTAGGAAATACGCGCGTCAGTTTTCAACCGTTAATAACTTTTGAACCGTAAGTCCGTTTTAGTCGTATGACCTATCGTTGGAATCGTGAGAGAGCCTAGTTTCTTGTAGTAACACTCATTTTGTATGAATCTTCTTCCATTTCTAAAAATGTCAAGTCAAATGCGTCTTGTTCTTACTCGTTAAAGTTGTAAATTTGTCTAGGAGTTTGTGACTTGACTTAAACGTGCTAAACCAACTTGTTTATGATTGTAGAGTTGACATTATGGTATTATGATGTATATTTATAGGTTGTGGACGTGTGGATCCCAATACTCGCTTGTAACCTTATACTAGCTTCTTTGCCGGACAAGGTGAGTTCCGTAGCTCCCTACTCAATTGAGATTCGGGCTGAAAAGTGTACACATACGTGTTTGTTTGATTGTTTGGTTGATTTGATTGATGGCTTAATGATTGTTTTATTGATTGTTGATTGATGGATGGTTTTAATTGATTCCACGATTGTTTGATGGATTTACGCATATGATTGTGATATTGTGATTATTTAGGATAGTCGTACATACATGGAAGTCGGTTATGCCTTCAAAGGGTTTTAGATGTGGTGGGAAGGCTGCGGGTGACCCTATATATAAGCATCTAGGACTCGTTGAAAGTAGAATCCTCATAAGTGTATGTACGTATAGTTTGGTTGGATTGATGGTTTTGATGATTGATGGACTCGTGATTGAGACAACACGCATGCATAATGATATGGTTATTGATGAGACGCACGCACCCCCAATCTA
>CM067169.1:78995821-79083321 GCA_034093135.1 Erigeron breviscapus | reverse complement strand
GTTTGTTGCAGGAAGAATCACAGATCCTGCACTCATAGATGAAGATTATGACCAAATTGATCCAGATGATGTTGAAGAGATGGACTTAAAATGGCAATTGGCTATGATCACAAGAAGAGTGCAGAAATTCATGAAAAGGACAGGACGACCTCTTACTGGAGGCACTCAGGGCTTTGACAAGTCAAAGGTTAAGTGTTACAACTGTGATGGATTTGGTCACTTCGCTAGAGAGTGTCAACGACCAAAGAGGGATGTCAATACTACACCTACGCGACAAGACAGAAGTGGTAATCGTCCATATAATCAGAATGCAAATAGAGCACTTGTGTTGACTGAAGATACTGCTGCTAATGACAAGGCCATCGTAGCTGTTCAATCTGATGGTTCTTATGTCTGGAATCTTCCACAGGACGAGGCCAATAATGCTTATTTGGCTGAAATTGTTGATGATATGGCTCATATTGTGGACTCTCCTGATGACTTTCTTGACACCACAGTTTATCATAATGATGAGCATTTGTATGAAAATGCTCAAAGTTCGAAAGTGGAAAGTTATGCTGAGGGTGTTTATGATACTGATTCCGAATCTGAAGATGAGTTCGAAGATGATAAGAACCAAGAGGAAGTAAAAGCTACTGCAGAGGTAAAAGCTACTGAAGTTAATGAAGATTTTTGCTGCTGAAAAGGTCGAGAAGACAATTGAAGAGCAGATGAAAGATTTTGAGATTCCTGAAGGGATGACTGTCGATGACTTTGTTGCCTACATGGCCGATTGTAAAGAAGCTGACCAACAGGTATCTTATTCCTTACATACTATTGTTCATGTTTGTAAAATTGTGAATAAAATGTATGATGAAATTGAATCGAAAAATAATCAAATTAGGAATTTAGAATATGTTGTTAATGCTGCACAATCAGAGAGAGATAGGCTAATTAAAAAGGATTTAACTGTCAATGATAAAGAAAGATTTTTCAAGGAAAAGATTAAGTCCTTAGAGTCTGATCTAAGTGCAATGAAGGACAAAGTCAAACAGTCAGTAGCTGTAGAAAGAGTAGGTGGTGAAGCTTACTCGTTGTTAGCAAAGAAATGTGCCTCTATTGAAAAAGAACTAGCTGATGCTAAGATAGAGATTTTGGACTTAAATGCTAAATTAGATTCTGCTAGGCATTCTGAACTGTTAATGCATATGAACAAATTTGAGGATTCTTCTACTAAGAGTCTAGACCCAGTTAAGATCTCTTATAAAGATGTTCCTCCACCTTTCAACAACAATTATACCTCCGTTGAACCCAACATTCCTGAAGTTTTACTTCAATCTAGTACTGAAGCTAGTAAACCAAAAGACTCAATTCCAGAAGTCAAGCTGTCTAAGGAAACAAAAGAGTCTGTAGGAGGTTTCTCTCAACCTAAAAAGGAACAGAAACTGAAAGGTATTGTTCAGAATAAGTCTAATTCTTTTGGTCAGAAAGATAGTGTTACACACTTTACTCTTCACAAGAGTCATAGGGTATACACTGAGTTAGAATTCCCTTTAGATTCTATTGACCCCAAAAGAATTGATAAAGTCTGGGATGTGACTGTTGAGGACATGAAGAAATTAAGTCAGTCACGTCTCACTCCTTTGGCTAGGCAGACTAAACCTAGAAAATCTGAGGATAGATCAGCTGTTGATGAAATAGCTACTAGGACTTTGAAGCAAATCCTTATGCCTGTACTTAAGAAGTCTTCAATAGGTAAGGATGAGATGGATGATGCTAGAAAGTCTAGGAATTCACCAATTAAACGTGACTCTGATGATACTAGAAAAACAAGTAAGACAGTGGACACTAGGACTAAAATTGATTCTGTAGGTACCGATAAAAAGGTAGATACAAAGAAAAAGGTCAAGGTCCTTTCTTGTTTTGCGTGTCATGAAAAAGGTCATGTTTACAGTGTTTGTCCTAATAGACCTCGGAGATCAGGTTCTCCTTCAAAGGCTTCAACCTCGGAAGGAAAAAGAGGGTTGGGTAATGATAAAATGGTTAATGAGACTAAAGTTCAATCTTCTCCAAAACCTTTTACTATACCTCAACGAAGAGAATCTTCACCAAAAGGTTTTACAGGAAATGTTCATAGGAATTCAACTCAGAAAAGGAAAGTATCTCCTGAATCTAGGAGTATATCACCTAGAGAAGATAGATTCACAACCCCCTCTGGGAGTTCGAGTCAGTCTCAAAGTTGTAATTCATTTTATGACCGGGTTCATTCAAGTGTTCGACCTTCTTTTGGCCCCCATTCTCCTAGAATTTCTCCAACGAGAGGTCCGAAGACTTCTCCAGTGAGAAGACAAGAGGAGAAACGTGTTCCATCCAAGGCTTCTAGCAATGGATATTGGACTGAGCTTCTTCTCAAGGATGAGAAGGGACGACCCAAACCAATGAAGGTTTGGGTCCCACACGAAAACTAACTTTTCTCATTTTATGTGCAGGGAGTTCCTAGGAAACCAATTCATTTGTGGTACCTTGACAGTGGATGCTCCAGGCACATGACAGGGGACAAGAAGCTCTTGTCCAATTATGTTGATATACATGGGTCATATGTTAGTTTTGCTGGATCCAAGGGCGGTAACATCACCGGACAAGGAGATGTCGTCAATGGACAACTTACTCTAGAACGAGTAAACTATGTGGAACAACTTACTCATAATCTTATGAGTGTCTCACAGATCTGTGACAAGGGCAACAATGTTCATTTCACAGAAAAGGAGGCATTCATCTTGAAGCCGGGTTTCGTTATTCCTGAAGAATGGATTATGCTCAGAGCTCCTAGGAAGAGAGACATCTATGGTTTAGTTTTAGGTGTTGATAATCCAAAGGAGTCCCTTTGTTTGTTGAGCAAGGCCAATGAGTCGGAATCTCTCCTATGGCATCGAAGAATGGGACATATCAACTTTCGGAAGATGAATGAACTTATCAGTCTTGAATTAGTTGAAGGTGTTCCGGTAAAGAAATTTGGGATGGAAGATAAATGTGTACCTTGTTTGAAAGGGAAACAACATAAGAATCCCCATAAATCAAAGGTGCAAAATTCTATATCCAAACCATTTGAGTTACTTCATATGGATCTCTTTGGTCCTGTGAACATCAGAAGCATTGGAGGGATGTATTATTGTTTGGTGATCACTGATGATTACTCAAGATTCTCATGGGTATTCTTTTTGAAGACCAAGGATGAGACTGCTGCTCGATTTATGGATTTCATTAAACAAGTCGAGAATGTCCATGAGATTAAAGTTAAGAGAATCAGGAGTGACAATGGCACTGAGTTCAAGAATCATACGATTACTGCATTTTGCTTGACAAAAGGAATTCAACATCAATTCAGTGCACCTTATGAGCCACAACAGAATGGAGTAGCTGAAAGGAAGAACAGGACATTGATAGAAACAGCCAGGACGATGCTTGCTGATTCAGGGCTTCCTATTACTTTCTGGGGAGAGGCAGTGAATACAGCTTGCCACATTTTGAATCGGGTTTTAACTGTTAAACGGTTTAAGAAGACTTGTTATGAGCTATTGCACAACAAAAAGCCTAATTTGCAGAATGTTGAGCCGTTTGGTGTTCCGTGTACTTTTCTGAAAGTTCTTCCTCAAGGGAAATTTGATGCTAAATCTGAGGAGGGATTCTTTTTAGGTTATGTGCCAAGTACACCGATTCGGCGTGTGTACAATCAGAAAACTGGCAAAGTCGATTTTGGTACAAATGTCGTAATTGTCAGTCATAAACCTGCTGTGCACATTGGTCCTGCTAATAACTTTGATTATGATGGTGTTTTCACTTCTTTTCGTGGTCCTGTTTCTTTTACAGGTGTTCCGATTGTTGAAGATGTAGTTACACTACATGATCCAATTGATGGTGGGCCGGTTCCAGTTTCCACTCCTGCTTCCTCTCCATTCGTTGAGCCTGCTTCCAAATCTGGTGAATCTAGTGGGACAAAAGAAGCAGACTCTACTTTAGATACTGCTCCTAAAAATCTTACTGATCCTTTACATATACCGCTACCTGATGATCCTTTCTATGATACTGATGACACGGAAGGTGAAAATCAGGAAGAGCCTAAAACTCCAGAACATCATGTGCAGACAAACTTGGGAAGTGATCTTACGGTCGATAAGGTTCCTCAGACAAGAGTCAACAAGGATCATCCAGTAGATCAAATTATTGGTGATGCCTCTGCCTCTACTCGCACGAGGAATCAGCATAAGCAAATGTCAAGTATGTTTGCTGAGGTTAAGGATACTGGGGCGATTACTTGGTACTTGTACTATTGCTTCATCTCTCAGGTTGAGCCTAAGAATGTTGGTATGGCTCTTAAAGATCCGTCATGGGTTGAGGCGATGCAAGAAGAATTGGCTCAGTTTCGGAAGCTTGATGTATGGAAGCTAGTTGACTTACCTCATGGTGAATCTCCTTTATCTACGCGATGGGTTTTCCGTTGTAAAAAGGATGACAAAGGTGTTGTCACTCGCAATAAGGCTCGGTTGGTAGTTAGAGGATTTGAGCAACAAGAAGGTTTTGATTACGATGAGACTTTTGCACCTGTAGCTAGACTAGAAGCTATTCGATTATTTCTGGCATTTGCTAGCTATCAAGGTATAAAGGTGTATCAACTTGACGTAAAGAGTGCCTTTTGTATGGAGAAATTAGAGAAGAAGTGTACGTAGATCAACCTCAGGGGTTTGAGGATCCAGATTTTCCCAATAGAGTATATCGTCTTGATAAGGCTCTATATGGTTTACATCAGGCTCCTCGATCATGGTATGAAAAACTGTCTACTCATTTGCATGAAAATGGTTTTACTCGAGGTTCTATTGACAGCACGTTGTTCATCAAATGGAAAGGGAAGGACTACTTGCTTGTACAGGTTTACGTTGATGATATCATTTTTGGTTCATCTGATAAGGCCATGTGCAAGGAGTTTGAGCAGAGCATGAAGGCTAAGTTCGAAATGAGTGCTATGGGGGAATTAACTTTCTTCCTTGGATTACAGGTGGATCAACTGAAGGATGGGTTCTTTATTCATCAGAGCAAATATGTTCAGGATCTTCTCACAAGGTTTCGAATGACCGATGCTAAAGATGCAATTACTCCCATTCAGACTAATCATGGGCTGTGTCCTGATAAGGTTAATGATCCAGAAGTCGATGCAACTCAATATCGGGCTATTATTGGTTCCTTGATGTATCTGACGGCTTCACGTCCAGACATTACCTTTGCTGTTTGCATGTGTGCTAGATATCAGGCTAATCCGAAAGAGTCACATATGAAAGCTGCGAAAAGGATTCTTCGTTATGTGAAGGCCAAGCCTCGTCTAGGGCTTTGGTATCCCATGCATGGTTCCTTTGAATTCAAAGCTTATACTGATTCGGATTATGGTGGCTGCAGTTCGGATAGGAAATCAACGTCAGGTGGATGTCAACTTTTAGGGGGGAGAATTATATCGTGGCAGTGCAAAAAGCAGACATCTGTTGCACAGTCTACCTGTGAAGCAGAGTACATAGCTGCTGGTCAATGCTGTTCTCAGGTACTTTGGATACAGCAACAATTGCGCGACTATGGTATGGATATCTCTGACTCTCCTATTTGTATTGATAATAAGTCTGCCATAGATATTACCAAGAATCCGAAAAACTTTAAAGTCACCAAGCACATTGATATAAAGCATCACTTTTTGCGTGACTGTTTTGAGAAAAAGCTTATTCATTTAGAAAAGGTTGTTACTGATGATAACCTTGCTGATCTTTATACTAAAGCTTTTGATAGACCTCGTCATGAGTTGTTATATCAACTCAATGGTATGAAGAATGCCGAGTAGTTTCTCTCAAAGAACTTAAAATTTTTTTTTCGAGTCTTTGTAGTTTAAGTCGTACATAGATAGAGTCATTAAAATACAAAAAGAGCTGTTTTAGTATAAGTTTGTATATATCTAGTGTCTGAAAATCCAAAAATATAATAAATGAAGTAAGGTCACTGCACTAAATGATTAGACGTGACGATACTTTAGCTTTTAAGCCTGTTTAATCGTAATATAAATGCTTAGTTCAGTGATACCATTATATGATGTATCGATAGGCACAAAGTACCAAAGTTTCCTTATAATCTGAACTTAAATATATACAATGTTCTTATGGGAAACGTATTCAGATATATGGCTGAGAATGCTTGTTCTTAAATTAGACAAGTCCTTTAAATCTTATGAAAGATCTTGCATTGTAATTATGTATATTTGGTCTTTATAAAGAAGGTCTCGGGTACATATATGTGTATGTATTGCTTTTTCGGATGTATATTTGTGACAAGATATGCAAATATCAAAATAAATCAGTTGAAAGTATGAAGCTAATGTGGCCTTTGAGATTCGAACAAGTAAGTCCTTGGGGTGTCTTTGTATACCTAGCCTACCTAAAGTTTCCAACTTGGGATAGGTTGTCAGAAAGTTCGCTACACGGGTCTCATAGAAAGTCACGGGTTTTCATAAGTGCTTTAAAGTTAAATTAATGTCACAAATATGCAAATATCAAAATAAATCAGTTGAAAGTATGAAGCTAATGTGGCCTTTGAGATTCGAACAAGTAAGTCCTTGGGGTGTCTTTGTATACCTAGCCTACCTAAAGTTTCCAACTTGGGATAGGTTGTCAGAAAGTTCGCTACACGGGTCTCATAGAAAGTCACGGGTTTTCATAAGTGCTTTAAAGTTAAATTAATGTCACAAATATGCAAATATCAAAATAAATCAGTTGAAAGTATGAAGCTAATGTGGCCTTTGAGATTCGAACAAGTAAGTCCTTGGGGTGTCTTTGTATACCTAGCCTACCTAAAGTTTCCAACTTGGGATAGGTTGTCAGAAAGTTCGCTACACGGGTCTCATAGAAAGTCACGGGTTTTCATAAGTGCTTTAAAGTTAAATTAATGTCACAAATATGCAAATATCAAAATAAATCAGTTGAAAGTATGAAGCTAATGTGGCCTTTGAGATTCGAACAAGTAAGTCCTTGGGGTGTCTTTGTATACCTAGCCTACCTAAAGTTTCCAACTTGGGATAGGTTGTCAGAAAGTTCGCTACACGGGTCTCATAGAAAGTCACGGGTTTTCATAAGTGCTTTAAAGTTAAATTAATGTCACAAATATGCAAATATCAAAATAAATCAGTTGAAAGTATGAAGCTAATGTGGCCTTTGAGATTCGAACAAGTAAGTCCTTGGGGTGTCTTTGTATACCTAGCCTACCTAAAGTTTCCAACTTGGGATAGGTTGTCAGAAAGTTCGCTACACGGGTCTCATAGAAAGTCACGGGTTTTCATAAGTGCTTTAAAGTTAAATTAATGTCACAAATATGCAAGTACTTGGCATTATGCAATGTTAAGTATATTTCCGTACGTGAGTCAAGTTATGTCGCTTTCCGCGTGAGGAATCACCGACCTGTCACCGCTGACTTGATTCTTAAAGACTTTCTCACTTTAATCACCAAATGTCTTAATTTTAGTGCTTGTTTCGATTGTGAGAGTGTATCTGAATATGGGGCACATAAGTTCGCAAACTAAAATTGTGGCATGAGTAACTTACTAGGTTACATGGTGACTGTCCTTGGCTCAAGTAATACGAAAGTGCCACAAACCAAAAAGGAGACTGGAAGTACCGAGTGTTTAAGAGGACAAACATATTGGTAATCGTTTTTGGATCACTGTTCATAACTAATAATAAGAGAATTGTTTCTCGCAGTCAGGCTTATGTAATTGCTAAACTGATCTAGTCAGCAGTAACCAAGCATCATGTAAATAATGAATAAATGATGAATAAATTCAAGTTAATTAGTGTATAGCTTAGTTTATTATTCTGTTATTTTTATTCTGAGTTATTTTTCTTTTTATTGAGTCAAAATAGTATTTTCATAAGTTCTTATTGCACGAGAGATTCTATTTGAAATTCTGAGTATATGTTTTACCGAATTCATTAATGAGAATTCTTTATGAGGTTGTGTGGTTTGTTTAAAAAGAAGATTTTCTAATATGGACATTAATTTGTTTAAGTTTAGAAAATGATCTTTCAAGTGTTATGTGAAAAGTCACAGTGTTTGAAATTTCACAATTTTAAGTTGTTACAAGTTACGAATTTAATTAATAACTTGGTGACATTTTAGGGTTTGACAATGAAATGACCTCCCTTGATCTTTTGTTAGATTCATTGTTATTTCGTATTTGTTAATCTTGATTTTGTATGTTTTTAGCTTGAATTTTCTGCATCACTATGTTTTGTTCTCAATACGTTAATGAGTTTTTGCCAAGTGTGCAGTATTCAGGTTAAGAAGATAAAGTTGGAGTGCTGTTTTCTGCAAATACATTGTTATTCATACGGATGATATCGTAGAAATATGATTCTTGGTGTGTAGTGACAATAGATGTGTTGCAGATATGAGCACGTGACGGAGTAATACATGAACGTGTTTTTGGAGTAGTTATTTACTTTAACAATTCATGTATTTAGTGAAAATAATCAATGTGATACTTGTTATTTTGAATTTTCTATCTTGACTTATGACATGACTCCGGAAATTTTATAAAGTTCTTTATTGGATTTTGGACTACTCATTGTTTGTTAGTTTTGTAGACGGCATCTGATACGGGACTTAAGTGTTTCAAGATGGTTTGCCGTCAAGCAACTCAGTGATTAGTGAACTGTTCTCCGTCTCATGGTCATGGTTGGTAACTCCGTATGTATGATGATTGATTATTTTCAGGTTCGCAGATGGTTGTTTTTAAAATTTTGGATATTTACTCACGATTGTAATGTTCGTTGTATACTTACATTATGATGATGATTTTATATGATGGAAATTCATGGTACAAGGCATGAGCAGGTTGATTTTAACGAGTTTTTGCTTTGTACAGGATTAGATAAAGGGTCGTATTGTGGGAAATTAGTGATGGACAATCTGAAATTTTCTAAGTTTAAACTGATTTCTCATGGACTTGGCTGAATCTGGAATCTTATTCTAACTTCGTTCTGATTGTTCTAACGAAGATATCATTTATCTTCGTTCAAATAGTTAGAAATTTATGGTTTGACAATGAAATGACCTCCCTTGATCTTTTGTTAGATTCATTGTTATTTCGTATTTGTTAATCTTGATTTTGTATGTTTTTAGCTTGAATTTTCTGCATCACTATGTTTTGTTCTCAATACGTTAATGAGTTTTTGCCAAGTGTGCAGTATTCAGGTTAAGAAGATAAAGTTGGAGTGCTGTTTTCTGCAAATACATTGTTATTCATACGGATGATATCGTAGAAATATGATTCTTGGTGTGTAGTGACAATAGATGTGTTGCAGATATGAGCACGTGACGGAGTAATACATGAACGTGTTTTTGGAGTAGTTATTTACTTTAACAATTCATGTATTTAGTGAAAATAATCAATGTGATACTTGTTATTTTGAATTTTCTATCTTGACTTATGACATGACTCCGGAAATTTTATAAAGTTCTTTATTGGATTTTGGACTACTCATTGTTTGTTAGTTTTGTAGACGGCATCTGATACGGGACTTAAGTGTTTCAAGATGGTTTGCCGTCAAGCAACTCAGTGATTAGTGAACTGTTCTCCGTCTCATGGTCATGGTTGGTAACTCCGTATGTATGATGATTGATTATTTTCAGGTTCGCAGATGGTTGTTTTTAAAATTTTGGATATTTACTCACGATTGTAATGTTCGTTGTATACTTACATTATGATGATGATTTTATATGATGGAAATTCATGGTACAAGGCATGAGCAGGTTGATTTTAACGAGTTTTTGCTTTGTACAGGATTAGATAAAGGGTCGTATTGTGGGAAATTAGTGATGGACAATCTGAAATTTTCTAAGTTTAAACTGATTTCTCATGGACTTGGCTGAATCTGGAATCTTATTCTAACTTCGTTCTGATTGTTCTAACGAAGATATCATTTATCTTCGTTCAAATTAGAAATTTAATGATCGTTTAATCAAAACGAACTTAGTACTATCTTCGTTCAAGTTCAACTAACGAACTTAATGATCGTTCTACAAAACGAACTTATACTATCTTCGTTCAAATAGTTAGAAATTTATGGTTCCCTTAATTCAAACGAATTTATTCTTCGTTTCTTTATCTTCGTTTGAACAAATTCGTGACCGGATACCTAACCCGACCCATGTTGATCCACTTCACTGTATATATATATAAGAGTTCTTTTTCGTTTTAGGTTTTTATACTTTCAAAAATTTCAAACGAATATAACTCTTTCCAGCACCTATATCTAATCATTCCAAATCACTTTCAATCACTCGATCCTTTGATTTTTGTTACAATCAGTATTGTTACTAGTGATTTTGGTATGTTTTTGTTCCATTTTCTTCACAAATTTCAATTTAGATTGGTTGATTTTGCTCTACTTTCACATGAACTCAATCGGTTTTTTCTATATTTTTGGGATTAATTTCGTTCATGATTTTAATCCTTTAGATCGTTGATTCTTTTGTAAAAACGAATGGGTTATGTGTAATTTACTCAATTCTAAAAAGTTGTGTACTTCATTGTGTGCAAAATCGAATGATAGACAATTTTATCTTTGAATTCGTGATGATCTGTATCACAGAGTGCTCAAACGAAGTTAATTACTTGAAAACGAAGTTAATTACTTGAAAACGAAGTTAATTACTTGAAAACGAAGTTAATTAATTGAACACGAACTTAGGAATTAATTGAAAAACGAACTTAAGATTCAGTTAACGAACTTAAGATTCAGTCTAACGAACTTAATGATCGTTTAATCAAAACGAACTTAGTACTATCTTCGTTCAAGTTCAACTAACGAACTTAATGATCGTTTAATCAAAACGAATTTAGTACTATCTTCGTTCAAGTTCAACAAACGAACTTAAGATTCAGTCTAACGAACTTAATGATCGTTTAATCAAAACGAACTTAGTACTATCTTCGTTCAAGTTCAACTAACGAACTTAAGACCAACTTCGTACAGATTCTCTAACGAATTTAGATTCTCTAACGAACTAGATAGTCTAACGAACTTAATTGAACACGAACTTAGGAATTAATTGAAAAACGAACTTAAGATTCAGTCTAACGAACTTAATGATCGTTTAATCAAAACGAACTTAGTACTATCTTCGTTCAAGTTCAACTAACGAACTTAAGATACGAACTTAAGATTCAGTCTAACGAACTTAATGATCGTTTAATCAAAACGAACTTAGTACTATCTTCGTTCAAGTTCAACTAACGAACTTAAGACCAACTTCGTACAGTTTCTTCTAACGAACTTAGATACTCGTCTAACGAACTTAAGATTGTCAAACGAAGTTAATTCCTTGAAAACGAAGTTAATTAATTGAACACGAACTTAGGAATTAATTGAAAAACGAACTTAAGATTCAGTCTAACGAACTTAATGATCGTTTAATCAAAACGAACTTAAGATTCAGTCTAACGAACTTAATGATCGTTTAATCAAAACGAACTTAGTACTATCTTCGTTCAAGTTCAACTAACGAACTTAAGACCAACTTCGTACAGATTCTTCAAACGAATTTACATTTTATTTTCGTACAGATGTACTAACGAACTTATACTTCGTTTCTTTTGTCCTTACGAATTAAAGTTCGTCTGACTTAAGATTGTCTAACGAACTTAAGATTCATCTAACGAACTTAAGATTATCTAACGAAGTTAATTATCTTGAAAACGAAGTTAGATTACACGAACTTAGGAATTAATTGAAAAACGAACTTAAGATTCAGTCTAACGAACTTAATGATCGTTTAATCAAAACGAACTTAGTACTATCTTCGTTCAAGTTCAACTAACGAACTTAAGATTCAGTCTAACGAACTTAATGATCGTTTAATCAAAACGAACTTAGTACTATCTTCGTTCAAGTTCAACTAACGAACTTAAGACCAACTTCGTACAGTTTCTTCTAACGAATTTAGATACTCTTCTCGTACAGATGTACTAACGAACTTAAAGTTCGTTAACGAACTTAGTATTAGTCTTACGATTCAAGATTCAACTAACGAACTTAAGATTCAGTCTAACGAACTTAAGATTCAGTCTAACGAACTTAAGATTCAGTCTAACGAACTTAAGATTCAGTCTAACGAACTTAAGATTCAGTCTAACGAACTTAAGATTCAGTCTAACGAACTTAAGATTCAGTCTAACGAACTTAAGATTCAGTCTAACGAACTTAAGATTCAGTCTAACGAACTTAAGATTCAGTCTAACGAACTTAAGATTCACTAACGCACGTTCAAGGCTGTCATTTGTGTTCACTTATTCACCAAGACTAGTAAGGCAGTATATCGATGATTTTTGGATGTCTGCTCATGAAGTTGTGGTCAATGGTCATGTTTTCGTACGTGCTACCGTCAGAGGAATCACATTCGATTTCAATGCTGCAATTCTTCGTGATATTTTGCATTTAGGTGCAGAACCAGAGGAAGCAGTAGAAATGACTTATGAGTTTGATCTTATCTGTCGATGCTTTCAGCGGATGGGTTATGTTGGTGCAATTAAACTTCCTTTTGATAAAAGTGGGTTTCAAGGAAGATGGAGATACCTAGCATACGCATTGTTGGTTTGTTTAAGCAATCGTAAGGCTGGCTTTGATCAATTATCTGCACAGATTTCGTCGCAGATGGTAGCTTTGGTCTACAATCGACCGTATCCGTTTTCAACTTATTTTTTTCAAGAGTTTATTGATCAGATTAATGCCAGAGGACGAAAAAGATTTTTGTTGTATCCTCGGTTTGTTATGGCGATTGTTCGACACTTCTGTCCAAATTTGGCATTTGATCAAGGACCACGCTATGTCCTACATGCATGGCCTGCTCGTTTGTTTGCTGATCTTGTGGCCAATACTAGCAACGTGGCTGGTCTTAATGATCCACCACTTTTTGGTCATTTGATTGATCCAAACTATCGTTCTCGTCTTGAGAATGATATGTTTGTGGATGCTGCTGAAGATTCTGATCATGATGATACAGAACGTTCTGATAGTGGTTCTGATGATGATTCCGATGATGATTCTGATCATGATGATACAGAACGTTCTGATAATGGTTCTGATGATGATTCCGATGATGATTCTGATCATGATGATACAGAACGTTCTGATAATGGTTCTGATGATGATTCCGATGATGATTCTGATCATGATGATACAGAACGTTCTGATAATGGTTCTGATGATGATTCCGATGATGATTCTGATCATGATGATACAGAACGTTCTGATAATGGTTCTGATGATGATTCCGATGATGATTCTGATCATGATGATACAGAACGTTCTGATAGTGGTTCTGATGATGATTCCGATGATGATTCTGAAGATTCTGATCATGATGATACAGAACGTTCTGATAGTGGTTCTGATGATGATTCCGATGATGATTCTGATCATGATGATACAGAACGTTCTGATAATGGTTCTGATGATGATTCCGATGATGATTCTGATCATGATGATACAGAACGTTCTGATAATGGTTCTGATGATGATTCCGATGATGATTCTGATCATGATGATACAGAACGTTCTGATAATGGTTCTGATGATGATTCCGATGATGATTCTGATCATGATGATACAGAACGTTCTGATAATGGTTCTGATGATGATTCCGATGATGATTCTGATCATGATGATACAGAACGTTCTGATAATGGTTCTGATGATGATTCCGATGATGATTCTGATCATGATGATCAGAATTCTGTAGTGTTCTACTATTTCTCGAGAAGGCATATCAGGTGAGTTACGCAGGGAACGTAGAAGCAAGGCATGTCATTCTTCTCCTGCAGGTTCTGATACGGCTCAATCCGTTCATGTTGATCAACGGGATATGGCTAAGGAGTTTGATACAAGTATTGATCCTGAGGTTGCTGCTCAAAACGATCCTGAATTAGCCAAACTTCTTGAAGACATCAGTGATCCGGTAAATGTGTCAAGTCCTGCTCATACCGAGAGCCCTAAGAGGACATTGGATGCTCCTCTTACGTATCGCAGAACTAAGCATGCGCGTATTACTGAGGCTACTTCACCTGCTGCTATTCCTGGTGGTTTTACAGGACCGAACTCTCCTGTTGCTGGTAGTGTGCAGTTGCATCCACTGATGCCTCCTGCCCGATCTGTATTGCCCAGATTGCCAGTTGCTCCTCCTCTTCCTCTAGTTCAGCGTATTGATGCTCTTGAGGCTCGGGTTCATACTTTAGAGTCTGATCTTACAAATACCCGAGCTGCTTTGACTTTTCTTATAGACTGGGTCAAGAATCAAGGGGGAGATGTTCCTGAAGATATATGCAGATTGTCAGGTGCTCAGTCAAGACGTCAAAATGATGATGATGATGCTGATAATGCTGGGAACAGGAGTGATTCTCGCCCAGTTTCTGACAAAGGAAAGGGTGTTGAGATTCAGGGGGAGGCTGCAGGAGATACTGCTCATGAAGTTGGTACATCTGGTGCTGGTGGATCAAGTGCTCCTCGAGATGCTGAGATCATTGAAGCACTTGACAGCTCAGGTAATTCTTCTTCGAAATCAATAGATTATTTAAGTGATGATCAAGTTGAAGCTGAAACTGAACGATTAAAGCGTGAAGTTGAAGCAAAATTTGGACATGACTATTATTCTGAAGAGAACGCATTTCATGATGTATTTGATGTCTTGTTAGATAAACAACAAGAAGCAGTTACTGAAAGAGAAAAAGAATTACAGATTCAAAAGCCAACTGCTTTGGAATCTGATTCTGATTCTGATTCAACTTATGATGTTAATAATGATTAGATGAATTGTAGTTTAGGTTGCATGTAATAAGAGAAAAAGAATTACAGATTCAAAAGCCAACTGCTTTGGAATCTGATTCTGATTCTGATTCAACTTATGATGTTAATAATGATTAGATGAATTGTATTTTAGGTTGCATGTAATAAGTTATGACATGTAAATGTAATTTATCTTATTTCAATGCAATTATATTTCATCTTTATTATCATGATTAATCATTATATTCTGGTGTTATTTTGTGTAATCTTATCAGATGATACAGATGATACGGAATTACTCTTTAATGGAGATGAGCTTGAGGAAGGTGAGATTATTCCTGAACCAGATATGAATATTTTCAAGAAACCTTATGGTTTTGATGATGTTTGGGACTCAATTCCTGAAGAGCCGTCTGTGGTAGAAAGAGATGTGTTAGAATTGAAGAGAAAAGAAGTAAAGGAAAGAATGCTACAAGCTCCATTTAGTAGCAGTACTAAAGTTTTAAACTTTTTAGTATATGCTAAGGTTCAAGATGCATTGGTTCCTTTTCCTTATGAGATTAATTTGACAAGACCATTTAATCCAAATGAATTTCCTGTACCTCTCAGAGATGATGATCCATCACAGGTGATTGATAGATGTGTACCTGGTCAGAGAGTTGGTGAATTTATAGTCACTAGGGATACTCTGAGACCTTCTGTGTATTGGACTCATATCTCGGACAAAGATGCTGCAAAATACAAAACAATTATCTGGAGTTGGTTTTATGATGAAGAACTGAAGCTGTTCGTTCTCAAAAGACCAGATGGTTGTCAGTATTTGGCATGGAGTGAGAGACATTTCAGAAGTTTGTGTGAAGAAGACTTACATGAACTAGGAAATAACAGGATTATCAATCCAAGTGGTTATGGTCTTGCAGATGTGGTTAGTAAGAATCTTCATGAAGATTTCAAGTTGAGGTCGAATATGAAAAACTCTGAAAAACCAAATTTTCATATTGAACCAAGACGGAAGAAGAAGGTGGTGAAGCCAGATAAAAGTGTTGAGTATATTCAACGTGATATCAAATGTATGATCAAGGTCCCTGCCAAGAAGTGGCCACAAGATGTCCTAGATAAAATGAATAATTGGGAGATTGATCGCATTTCTGGTGAAGCCAAAATGTATGAAGATTCAGAGAAGAAGATTTTGTTGAGAAGAGTTTATGATCCAATGCAGTTGGTGAACTTCTCAAGGAATGATCAGAGAAAGTTATACGATACGGAATGTTCGTTCTTGCCGTTTTGGAAGGATGAAGAAAGTCGATATCGTAAAATTCTGAAGGTCTGCTTACATGAGAACATTCACGCAAATAGCAAGCGATTGTTATTTGATGGATGACAAGATTTTTGAAGACTAAAGAAATCCAAGATGCTGCTGTCAAAGGGGAGTTTGTTGATGCATGTTGATGTGACAACAGCAACTTAGATTTGATTATGTCTTATTCATTTATATGTAATTAATAGATTATGAACTTTGTGTTTTAGTAATGATTGATTACATATTTAGGTGTTATATATGTTTATATATGATGTTTGTTATGTATGATATACAAGAACAAACGTAATATATGTTAGGTTCCTTATATGTTAAGTAATTGGAATATAACAAACGGATTACAGCTAACGAAGATAAACTTCGTTATGCTCAAACGAAGATTATCTTCGTTTGATGGGCTGGGCTGCTAAGTTCGTAAGAACAAAGCCCAGCAAGCCCAATATCAATTGTGAACATATATAAGCGATTGGAAAACCTAAATTGAGTTAACCAGTCGATTAAACACACACAATTACTGCTTCTAAGTTCGTTTGTAATCACTACAAAACGAAAATAGATCAATTAAGGCTGATTACAATCTTGTTAATTAGCAATAATATAGATAACTAATCAAACAGTTATCTCGTGAGGATTCCGCACTCACGACATAACCTTAGACGATCTCGAGAGCGATCCAGAGCTATCGAGGGACTCACACACTGAAGGATAACCGCAGTTCAGCTCCAGTCTTATCCTTACCAGATTTTGATATACTATTTGAGCTCGAATGTGATGCAAGTGGAGTAGGTATTGGTGCAGTTCTGGTACAAGTCGGGCGTCCAGTTGCATATTTCAGTGAAAAGCTCAATGGCTCTAAACTGAAGTATAGCTTATGACAAGGAGTTTTATGCAATTATTCGTGCTATCACTCACTGGTCACATTATCTGAAGCCAAAGCAGTTTGTCTTATTCTCTGATCATGAAGCCCTGAAGTTCATAAATGGCCAACACAAGCTTAATGCCAGACATGCCAAATGGGTAGAATTCTTACAGTCTTATTCATTTGTTTCGAAACATAAGGCTGGAGTTTGTAATGTTGTTGTTGATGCATTGTCACGAAGATACTCACTGTTATCTATTCTGGAAGCAAGAGTTCTTGGATTTTCTTTCATTAAGGAATTGTATGCCACTGACCCAGACTTTGCTGATCACCTCACTAAAGCTAACCAGAAAGGACCATTTACTATACAAGATGGTTTCTTATTTAAGAATGGAAAGTTGTGCATTCCCCGAGGTTCAATCAGAGATTTGCTGATAAGAGAAGCACATGGAGGAGGTTTAGCTGGCCATTTTTGGCATTAACAAGACTGGAGAGATCCTCACTGAACACTTCTACTGGCCAAGTCTACTGAAGGATGTCCAGAGTCTTATCAGTCGCTGTCCAACTTGTCACCAGGCGAAGACTACTTTTCACAAGGGTTTGTATACTCCTCTTCCAGTTCCAAACCAGCCATGGGAAGATCTCAGTATGGATTTCATTGTTGCACTGCCCAGAACCCAGAGGGGAAAAGATTCGATAATGGTGGTTGTTGATAGGTTTTCAAAAATGGCACATTTTATTGCTTGTAACACAACCAATGATGCTTCAGCAGTAGCCAATTTATTCTTTAAGGAGATTGTCAGGTTGCATGGAATCCCTAAGACGATTGTGTCAGATCGAGATGTGAAGTTCTTGAGTTATTTCTGGAAGACCCTATGGAGGTTAATGGGTACCAGATTGTTGTTCAGTACGTCTCACCATCCCAGACTGATGGACAGACTGAAGTTACCAACAGAACAATCGGTATGCTGTTAAGAACACTGGTGAAGAAGACATTGAAGGAGTGGGATCTGAAGCTTGCTCATGCTGAATTCGCTTTCAACAGAGCTCCTAACTATTCTACCAGTAAATCTCCGTTTGAAATATGCTATGGTGTCAATCCACTGACTCCCATTGATTTAATTCCCTTTTCGATTGAACCAAAAACAAGCATTGAAGCCGAAACCAGAGCAAAAGAAATAAAGAAAATTCATGGAGAAGTAAAGGCCAGGATAGAGAAGGCAAATGCCAGTTACAAGACCAGAGCAAACAAGAATAGAAAGCAACCCAGTTTTTCACCAGGTGATCTTGTGTGGGTGCATCTGAGAAAAGAAAGGTTTCCAGCGAAGAGAAAGAGTAAACTGATGCCCAGGGCTGAAGGTCCGTTCAAGATTCTGGAAAGATATGGCGATAATGCTTACAAGGTTGAGTTACCTGGAGACATGGCAGTTTCAAGTACTTTTAATGTGGGAGATCTGATGCCTTATCTGGAGGACGAGTACCTCGAAGACTTGAGGACAAGTCTCTTTTCAGAGGGGGAGAATGATGCGGAAATGTCCAGATTCACTGAACTGGAGGAATCCAGTGAACTGAAGAAGTCAACTGAACTGATCATACAATCTGAACAAGCCATGTTGATCCTTCCAGCAGTATCCCATTTCAGACAAGTCTTTTCTGAACAAGTCCAGTCACCAGTGGTAACACTTCTCCAGATGACTGCTCCAGATGGATGCTCCAGTGACCACTACTGAAGGTTGCTCCAGATGGATGCTCCAGTGACCACTACTGAAGGTCCTCCAGTCGCAAGCTCCAGATGACTGCTCCAGATGGATGCTCCAGTGACCACTACTGAAGATCCTCCAGTGAAGTGCTCCAGATTTTATCTCTAGTGGTGGTCCAGATCTATGTTCCAGTTGCCAAATAATAAAGTCCCCACTGAAGTCGTTTGTGGTCCCAATAAAGAAGAATGTCAGTTGTTAAGGAAGGCGCGTGTGACGTTTCTAACAATATTATGGGACCACTTGCAGGGGAATGTTTCTAGAAGCTTACGTGTCCATGTCTTATTGGTCCAAACTAGTTAGTGGCTTGCACATGACAGCTTTTATGTATTATTTTATTATTTCATCGTTAATTCCTAGGTAGAGCATATGGCTATAAATAGAGGTTTATCTCTCATTTGTAAGTTAGTTGATGTTGAATGAAATTAATAGAGCAGCCTCTATTTCTTACAAAAATCTTCTTTTACCTTTATAGATCTTTTGATCTTGGTGGTTAGGAGTGACCCCTTTATCAATATTTGTAGTGACTTGTTCTTTATCAAATATTGTGGTGAGGTCTTTTAAATCTTCGGTTTCCTTTATCTATAATCGTGGTGGCTAGACCTTTATCGATTGTAGTGGTGGGGCGGAGTGTTTCCTTTATCCTTGATTCCGGTGGCTTGGCCTTTACGAGTCTTGGTGGTGGATTCTTTTATCTATCATTCTAATTTTATTGTCTCGTTTTATTGTTTGTTTCATATAAAATCCAGAAAACACCAAAAATAGTCTTCCGCTGTCGTTTGTCGCGTGATTTACGCATCACTTGGGCTACCCTACCATAATACTTACTTCTTGGACTCGTCATGTCACGACATCTGTTGGATATTATACCAATTATATGCATCTAATGAATTGTACCAAAACTTTAGAAGTATGTGATAACCAAAACGGATAGTGTCGACCTAAATATTATTGAAACAAAAGAAAATACAATGTAAATAACTAAATACTACTTATCCAATTGCGTATATTTTCAATTTAAATGATTTGTTCAGATGATAATTTGGAGAATGAATATAAAAATTACAAGTCCAGTCACCAGTGGTAACACTTCTCCAGATGACTGCTCCAGATGGATGCTCCAGTGACCACTACTGAAGGTTGCTCCAGATGGATGCTCCAGTGACCACTACTGAAGGTTGCTCCAGATGGATGCTCCAGTGACCACTACTGAAGGTTGCTCCAGATGGATGCTCCAGTGACCACTACTGAAGGTTGCTCCAGATGGATGCTCCAGTGACCACTACTGAAGGTTGCTCCAGATGGATGCTCCAGTGACCACTACTGAAGGTTGCTCCAGATGGATGCTCCAGTGACCACTACTGAAGGTTGCTCCAGATGGATGCTCCAGTGACCACTACTGAAGGTTGCTCCAGATGGATGCTCCAGTGACCACTACTGAAGGTTGCTCCAGATGGATGCTCCAGTGACCACTACTGAAGGTTGCTCCAGATGGATGCTCCAGTGACCACTACTGAAGGTTGCTCCAGATGGATGCTCCAGTGACCACTACTGAAGGTTGCTCCAGATGGATGCTCCAGTGACCACTACTGAAGGTTGCTCCAGATGGATGCTCCAGTGACCACTACTGAAGGTTGCTCCAGATGGATGCTCCAGTGACCACTACTGAAGGTTGCTCCAGATGGATGCTCCAGTGACCACTACTGAAGGTTGCTCCAGATGGATGCTCCAGTGACCACTACTGAAGGTTGCTCCAGATGGATGCTCCAGTGACCACTACTGAAGGTTGCTCCAGATGGATGCTCCAGTGACCACTACTGAAGGTTGCTCCAGATGGATGCTCCAGTGACCACTACTGAAGGTTGCTCCAGATGGATGCTCCAGTGACCACTACTGAAGGTTGCTCCAGATGGATGCTCCAGTGACCACTACTGAAGGTTGCTCCAGATGGATGCTCCAGTGACCACTACTGAAGGTTGCTCCAGATGGATGCTCCAGTGACCACTACTGAAGGTTGCTCCAGATGGATGCTCCAGTGACCACTACTGAAGGTTGCTCCAGATGGATGCTCCAGTGACCACTACTGAAGGTTGCTCCAGATGGATGCTCCAGTGACCACTACTGAAGGTTGCTCCAGATGGATGCTCCAGTGACCACTACTGAAGGTTGCTCCAGATGGATGCTCCAGTGACCACTACTGAAGGTTGCTCCAGATGGATGCTCCAGTGACCACTACTGAAGGTTGCTCCAGATGGATGCTCCAGTGACCACTACTGAAGGTTGCTCCAGATGGATGCTCCAGTGACCACTACTGAAGGTTGCTCCAGATGGATGCTCCAGTGACCACTACTGAAGGTTGCTCCAGATGGATGCTCCAGTGACCACTACTGAAGGTTGCTCCAGATGGATGCTCCAGTGACCACTACTGAAGGTTGCTCCAGATGGATGCTCCAGTGACCACTACTGAAGGTTGCTCCAGATGGATGCTCCAGTGACCACTACTGAAGGTTGCTCCAGATGGATGCTCCAGTGACCACTACTGAAGGTTGCTCCAGATGGATGCTCCAGTGACCACTACTGAAGGTTGCTCCAGATGGATGCTCCAGTGACCACTACTGAAGGTTGCTCCAGATGGATGCTCCAGTGACCACTACTGAAGGTTGCTCCAGATGGATGCTCCAGTGACCACTACTGAAGGTTGCTCCAGATGGATGCTCCAGTGACCACTACTGAAGGTTGCTCCAGATGGATGCTCCAGTGACCACTACTGAAGGTTGCTCCAGATGGATGCTCCAGTGACCACTACTGAAGGTTGCTCCAGATGGATGCTCCAGTGACCACTACTGAAGGTTGCTCCAGATGGATGCTCCAGTGACCACTACTGAAGGTTGCTCCAGATGGATGCTCCAGTGACCACTACTGAAGGTTGCTCCAGATGGATGCTCCAGTGACCACTACTGAAGGTTGCTCCAGATGGATGCTCCAGTGACCACTACTGAAGGTTGCTCCAGATGGATGCTCCAGTGACCACTACTGAAGGTTGCTCCAGATGGATGCTCCAGTGACCACTACTGAAGGTTGCTCCAGATGGATGCTCCAGTGACCACTACTGAAGGTTGCTCCAGATGGATGCTCCAGTGACCACTACTGAAGGTTGCTCCAGATGGATGCTCCAGTGACCACTACTGAAGGTTGCTCCAGATGGATGCTCCAGTGACCACTACTGAAGGTTGCTCCAGATGGATGCTCCAGTGACCACTACTGAAGGTTGCTCCAGATGGATGCTCCAGTGACCACTACTGAAGGTTGCTCCAGATGGATGCTCCAGTGACCACTACTGAAGGTTGCTCCAGATGGATGCTCCAGTGACCACTACTGAAGGTTGCTCCAGATGGATGCTCCAGTGACCACTACTGAAGGTTGCTCCAGATGGATGCTCCAGTGACCACTACTGAAGGTTGCTCCAGATGGATGCTCCAGTGACCACTACTGAAGGTTGCTCCAGATGGATGCTCCAGTGACCACTACTGAAGGTTGCTCCAGATGGATGCTCCAGTGACCACTACTGAAGGTTGCTCCAGATGGATGCTCCAGTGACCACTACTGAAGGTTGCTCCAGATGGATGCTCCAGTGACCACTACTGAAGGTTGCTCCAGATGGATGCTCCAGTGACCACTACTGAAGGTTGCTCCAGATGGATGCTCCAGTGACCACTACTGAAGGTTGCTCCAGATGGATGCTCCAGTGACCACTACTGAAGGTTGCTCCAGATGGATGCTCCAGTGACCACTACTGAAGGTTGCTCCAGATGGATGCTCCAGTGACCACTACTGAAGGTTGCTCCAGATGGATGCTCCAGTGACCACTACTGAAGGTTGCTCCAGATGGATGCTCCAGTGACCACTACTGAAGGTTGCTCCAGATGGATGCTCCAGTGACCACTACTGAAGGTTGCTCCAGATGGATGCTCCAGTGACCACTACTGAAGGTTGCTCCAGATGGATGCTCCAGTGACCACTACTGAAGGTTGCTCCAGATGGATGCTCCAGTGACCACTACTGAAGGTTGCTCCAGATGGATGCTCCAGTGACCACTACTGAAGGTTGCTCCAGATGGATGCTCCAGTGACCACTACTGAAGGTTGCTCCAGATGAATTGTACCAAAACTTTAGAAGTCTGTGATAACCAAAACGGATAGTGACGACCTAAATATTATTGAAACAAAAGAAAAAACAATGTAAATAACTAAATACTACTTATCCAATTGCGTATATTTTCAATTTAAATGATTTGTTCAGATGATAATTTGGAGAATGAATATAAAAATTACAAGGGTAAAGCTAAGTATTTGCTAAAGCTAGTTTGAATCGGATAGATTATGCCTTGTGTTATTTTTAAAGTCGTCTTTTTAGGAAAACAACTGACATATAATGTTTGTTATGATTTATTATTGCCTGATGATTTAGATGCACGAAATTCATAAGTTCGTACATATGGAATCGTACTTGGGAACTGAGTATCACTATTGATTGTACACCAAACCGAGGTTAGGTTTAGAAGGGGGGATGATGGGTGTTTTTGGTTGTTTGTTGGCGATTCCCCGAAGGTAGAGTTCGTGCCTCTTTACGCCAATCAATTATGTTTGCGCTAGCCGATTATGATCGTACTAGCGAATGTGTTTTAGATCTGATCGATCGTATTGTGTATATTGTGTTTCCGATCTGTTCGATCGTGTTTTCTGGAGAGGAGGAGAATCCTCTTTTAGGTTTAGAACTCATCCATATATATAGGGATGGTTATCTTGGAGAATAAGTTTAGGATTTAGAGAATATTCCTAATTATATGCCAGATCTGGTATTTAGGACGAGATAAGAGCAAATCTCTTTAATTTAGGAGGAAGAGATTGAGATAATCTCTTCCATATTTAGATAAGGCTTACAGTGGGTACCTTCGTTACGCAGGATCGGCTCTATCACGAAGGTTCGGTTCCGTCACGGAGGGTGACATACACCAGCAAGCCCCCCAGTTTAATATAGGAGCTGCAAAGGTCGTTATATTAAACTCTAAAAAACTTCTGCATCAAATTAACGCTTCCTTCGTATGACAAGTGTTTCGTACCGTTGGGAGGGTACATTATTAAGCCCCCCAATACAAGGTGATTCTGTAAATCACTGCGTTGGACTATTTCTGGCCACTTCGTCATTTCCCAGGGTAAATTCCTTAATTCCCAAAAGTCAATTTGTTACCCGCTTTTCAGGCGCGTATCTCGAGGTGCTATATCGACGGTTAGGGTTTTTGGTGGCCGTTGTATATCAACTTTCCTATCGCATCGCTGCTTTTATTTTCCATTTGATCTGCTTCGACTGTCGTTGTCTTCGATTTTTTAATGATTATTGTTTTGTAAGTCTTCTTTCTTCGAAATAAGTTACCTTCCCCATTTAGGCTATGGACTTCTTTTGTTGTCTTTGGTGGAGAGACCTGTTTTAATTTGTCAACATTTGAGGGATTAGGGTGTATCCCTTTGTTGCTGTTACAATACCCTAGGAATTTTCCTTCCTTTACTCCGAATGAGCATTTATTCGGATTGGGTTGATTGTTCGGAGGTTTCTGAAGGTCTCCCAAATGTTTCATAAGAGGTTTTCTTCGTCCCTACAATGTCATGTATGTAAATCTCCAAATTTCTGCCAATCTGTGTGGCAAATGCTTTGTCAACCAGGCGCTGATACGCAGCCCCTGCGTTCTTTAGCCCGGACAGCATCTTGGTTGTAAAAATATGTACTGTCTTCGTCTTCTTTGCAAATTAACACACATCCTCCACTTATCATTTTCTTTTTTCACCATTACAGGGTTTGTGATTCATTCTTTGGGGAGTTGGATTAGGTTTCGTGGCGAATTTTCAAAGATAAATGATTCAAATAACTCCAGTAGTTTTTATGGGATTTATAATCGTGGGGTAATGCCATAACAAATATTTCGAAGGCTAGGTCCTCGTCGGAGGAAAGAAAAATGGGTTTGTGCCAGAATAGGACCAAGACGTCTCATCTTTCACGACGCTCTATTCCTATTCGCAAGCACGTAAATTTGGCTGGTATTTACGAAGGATAGGTTTCATAGTGATTTTCAATGAGATATTCATGGAAAGTAGAGGTTACGTACCAGTAATCAATGAGATATTCATAGACTTTCCTCCTGAGATCTTCTATTACGATGGAAATGTGGCTATCGCCGGCTTCATAAGTTATGGATATCTATGTAGCATGATCCTTGTGCATTGTTAAAGTTGTGTGTCAGTCAGTAGGTTCTGAGGGTCAGCTGCTTTCCATTTTTGAAGCACGGTCTTCGTTGCATAGTCTTTGACGCAGATGCACTCTTCGTTGCGAATCCTTTGGGGATGGCATATTCTTCGTTGCGAAGCCTTTGGCGTGGCATACTTCTGCCACGCAGTCTTAGGGACCCGTAATTGCTCATTTATACTAGAGTTGTGTCATTTGCCAGCGGTCCTGATCTGTTTGATCGAATTGAGTATGTTATGAGTGAATAGGAATGCCTTGAAATGTCTTTAGGATTCTCCTTTTATAGGGAGAATTTATCTTGGAGGAAAAGTTAAGCCTCTTTAGGGTTTCCCTAAGTCTTAGGCTATAAGAGTCCAGGAGGATTCTTTCCTTCTTTACTGAACTTAAGTGATAAGATCAAATCCCGATATTATAGGGGAACAATTCTTATCTCTTTTATCTTCTGCAGGAGCCTTCGTTACGGACAACCTTCGTGTCGTAGCGTGCTACTGTTCCTTCGTGTGGCAGGTCCTGAGATTGTGAAGTTGATTGGTCCTGTGGTCCGCGCTCTTGAACCTGCTTGGTTACTCGTCTCGAAGGGTCTCCAGAGTATGCTATCTTGAAATTAGCTATCATAGTAAATTTGTTAATGGTATAACTGTTATACCTGATCTTGGGCTTCCGCATTGTTGCGTGAGAAATTCCGGTACTTTTTCTTTGGCTTTTTGCCTATACATTCAATCTTTTATATGTCGAATGTGTTTTTTTTCTTTACGTACGTATGCGCGTACATTGGGGTGTCTGTTCAGGCGTCCCTGTCAGCTTGTTCCCTCTTTGTTTACTGAGGTGGCGACCCTCTATTTTTATATTAAGACAATGAGTCTTTTGAATAATGCATTATCCCTCATGGGGCTTTTGCTTATTTTGAATAATTGAGGCACATAGCCTTGTATATTTAAGACTATTGGTCTTTTATTGAATATTCAAGACTATTGGTCTTTTATTGAATATTCAAGACTATTGGTCTTTTATTGAATATTCAAGACTATTGGTCTTTTATAATGCAATGTCCCCCGTGGGGACTTTTTGCTTTATTGAATATTTCAAAGGCGTCTTGGCCTGTATATATTATTGAAAAAGAGAGAAACCTTAACAGTAGAATTTTCGCAAGTTCGAGTTGTTCCAGGTTAGGTTTAGAAGGGGGGATGATGGGTGTTTTTAGTTGTTTGTTGGCGATTCCCCGAAGGTAGAGTTCGTGCCTCTTTACGCCAATAAATTATGTTTGCGCTAGCCGATTATGATCGTACTAGCGAATGTGTTTTAGATCTGATCGATCATATTTTGTATATTGTGTTTCCGATCTTTTCGATCGTGTTTTCTGGAGAGGAGGAGAATCCTCTTTTAGGTTTAGAACTCATCCATATATATAGGGATGGTTATCTTGGAGAATAAGTTTAGGATTTAGAGAATATTCCTAATTATATGCCAGATCTGGTATTTAGGACGAGATAAGAGCAAATCTCTTTAATTTAGGAGGAAGAGATTGAGATAATCTCTTCCATATTTAGATAAGGCTTACAGCGGGTACCTTCGTTACGCAGGATCGGCTCTGTCACGAAGGTTCGGTTACGTCACGGAGGGTGACATACACCAGCAACTATTAATGCCAAACGTGGTGAGATACGTAAACATGGTTATATATACATTTTGACAGGTTTTGTTTGGGCGTTTAAGATTTAAAAAATGACATTTCCAAAAAGCGTTTTTGTATGTATTTATTCAAATAATAGCGATTAGAATGAATGTGTGCTATCAATGATGAGTTGGTAGAGTGGTTTGGAGTTCCCCTGATGACCTATAGGTCTCAGGTTCGAATCTCCATTCCACCAACTTTGAGATATAGGTAGTCCTTCTATGAGAGTTTGGCTTGGGTATACCCAGGTTCAAGTCTGAGGGGGCAGGGTTTACCCCTATTAATCGTCGTGCCCTTCGGGCGGATTAGTAGGGGGTTTTCCCCTCATTGGGTATTTGAAATATACATTTCTACTTCGAGGGAACTCTCTAGCGCGGACCCGGTTAAGACAACGTATGCTAGACCTCTCGCTGTCGAATCGCGACACGAAGTTTCAAGCGAAATTCACCTTTCAAAAAAAGAAAAGAATGAATGTGTGCTTATGTAACGAAGACTTCAAATGATATTCCAAGAGCTATGGACATTTTTGATTACATTCATATCTTTCGAAAAGAAAAAAAAATTGGGATGGGAAAAATCGATTAAAATGGGTTCAATCACTAACATATATGTCGATAGATAATAATGTAATTCTGACTATCGAACATCATGCAGAACACAATGGTAAAGGGGATAACTTATATAATGTTACATCGTTCCACTCACAAACCTTAAATTCAAAAAGTGACTATTTAATATGTGTGAAAATTAATGTAAATACATCACCATAATGTTAATATCATATAACATCTCTACTACATTATAAAGTATTTGTTCTCTTCATTTTTTCAACTTTAAGTAATTGAAAAACCCCAAAATATCTCTGTCACTTATTCATAATACCATTAGAAGAAATCTCAACAACTCATTTTTCTCTCTCCTCCATAAATCATTTTATTCCTCTAATTTATTCAAAATATTTTATCTCAAAAACCATACATCGATAAATTATAAAAATTATATGGGTGTTCTTAAAATTTCATGCTCTTTCATTAGAGATGTCATTCGATATACTTTCGACTAATTTTTAAATCCGAGGGCGGAGCTCGTACGGCTAAGGAATTTGGATATCATACTCTATGACCTATCACCTCTAATGCCCTATCACACTCTATGACCCATCATCCCACCATCTCACCGCCGCAATGCGCGGATACCTTCCCTCGTATATAAAAAGAATAGCCCCCTTTATTTATGAAAATGTTGAAATTACTCTATGCAATATGACTATAATACCCCTACTCTTTTCCTACATCATCATCTTCTTTATTCACTAATATACCTAAAATACCCTTAATGAAATAAATTACACCACCAATCCCTCAAGTCTTAAAATAACTACACTAACCACTATATTAATTACATTTACATCAATAGCCTACACTATTCGTCGTCACCACCATCAGTCGCCGCCACCATCCGTCACCACCGCATTTCCATCACCGCCGCCGCATTGCGAGGGCACCATGCTAGTAATATCTAACGTAGATTAAGTAGTAATATAACGGAGTATCTATAATCCCTTATAAAGCAAACTGGCTCTCTATTTTAGGAAATTCAACACTTTTTTCAATATCCCCAAACTACCCCTAAATAACCCTAACAAATTAAATCTCACGGTCGTTTGTATGTATCTCTCTCTTTCTCTACCTCTCTCTCTCACACACATCAACACCATCATCATCACAACCATTACGGCATCTCACGCGTTATAAACCGTTGCCGCTGTAACGCGCGGACACCCTTCTAGTAATACTATATGAAAGTTTCAAATAGCAATAATAGTACAAGCCAAGTTGTAATTAAACAAATAAAAATGTTACCTCCAACATTAATTATAGAACGAAATGCATTTTTGGTCCTTGTGGTATCACACCATTTGCAAGTTTCATACAAATGTGTGCAATATGGTATTCGTGGTCCTTGTGGTATCACACCAGTTGCATCCTTGGTCCAAAACTAACTGGCCGTTACTTTTTCTCCGTTAGTGTAGCCATGTGCTAGTCATGTGATGGATAAATTAGTCATTTACACCCATTTAACCCCAAATAACCCATCTGTCATCTTCTTCCCTTTAACCTTAGATTAAAAAAAAACCATCAAATGATCTAGACACTTCCAAGGATTTTATTATCAAAATTACACAAATCCACCCACTTTATCGTTTTATCATGAACATAAAACCCTTATCACTCATTTTTTTTCAAATTCAAATAAAGACGAATAGATCTCCCATTTATTTCAGAAAAAAAACTTGATTAGGAAAAGAAAAAAAAACTATGTAGATCTATATTTACATTCATATCCTTCTTTCAAATTCATAAAAAATTAATCTGGATCTAAACCACCATTGCGGAATTCACCATCACTGGACCACCACAACCGCCGGACTTCATAGCCGTCACCTGCTCAGATCTGAAGAAAAAAAAGAACTAAGATACAATCTCCGTCAGTCGCCGCTGCTGGAAACCGCCACCACCGTCGTTGTAAAATCAAAACACGCATAAAATTATAAAATTTCAAGCTGAATTTTATGGGATTTAAAAACAGGACCTTCGGATCTTTAAGCAAGAAACCCACCGTTGGATCTAAGCGTATGGGTGTCATGAAACTCTAGTTAATATTTCATTACGATCCGATGATTCAACCTCCGGAAAATTCTTGATCTTTGCAACTTATTTCAGCAAAAACATGATTTTCACCCTTTTCTGCACTTTCTTTTTTTTTTCTTTGGAAAACTCATCATCTATCAAGCATTATCTTAAAATTAACATAATAGGTGAAGTTTGTTATTGTGAGGTTGATTTAGATAGATATATAAAAGATTGGATACACATGATATTGAATGTTTTAAGAGTTGTGTCGGATTGAAGATTGCAAATCGGGATACGAAAAAGATTAAAGTAGGCCTTGGATGTTTTGTGTTTGATAGAAGTGGAAGAAGTAAGAGATGGGTTGAATATTTATGTTTATTAATTATTGTTTATGTTTATCTATATGGGAAAGGACGATTTTGCCCCCTCACGTGTGGGGCACATGGCTACACTAAAGGAGAAAAACTAACGGCTGGTTAGTTTTGGAACAAGAATGCAACTGTTATGATACCATAGGGACCTCGAATACCATATTGCACACATTTATATGAAACTTGCAAATGGTGTAATTTCACAAGGACCAAAAATGCATTTCGTTATTAATTACTTATATCAACGTGTCAAACAAGTCCCATTTTCGGAACCAAAACCCAGCCTCCCGCAACTTAGAGGCTATATACTAGTATAATTATATATGTATGTATTGCTAGCTAGGTACATACGTGGACTTGCTTGACATGTTGATATATGATTTGGGGCACATCAAGTCAAAATTTTCAAACTAATCAACGTACGTTTGGCTACTTTTTCGGTTTTTCCTTAAAAACCCGTCTTTGCAACACCTATCAAAACAACAACACGTAAGGAATAGGCCTAAAAGTTTAGCAAGTACAAAGACTATATAAACACAACATGCACATATACTAGTGTATATACAACATCAACACCGTTTAATTCGTCTCAATAGTATGTATACATGTCTAGTATCAACAAATCATTCACTCGAAACCAAAAACATATACACATATATAGAATATCAAATTGATTAATTAGCAACCGGCCGTATATGTGCCCCAAATCACTAGTATATATACGTCCAAGTCACAATTCCAAATCAAGCAATCACACGTATGTACCTAGCTAGCAATACATACATATATCGCATATAAAACCGTTTTATACATCTTGCCACCACATATGATTCGGTATGAAGTATATATTCTATCTCCAGCTTACACCACGTACCTTCACTTATGATTATGATAATACAACCCTAATTCAATTAACACCAAAAGAAGTTTTATTTTCTTTTCCTTTGTTCAATATTTTGTCCAAAAGCACGTATTGAAGTAACAACTTTTAATAGGTAAAAAATAGTAAAATAATTATGTAACAAAATTGAATGTCACTGTGATGTCTCGAATGCTAACTTTTAACTACTATCATGCAAATATTAATACCAAAAAACTCAAAGTCTAATTCAATGATCCATAACAAAATTCAAACGCTTAAATAATAATAAAAAAAACTATCAAAGTATCATGTTCAACTTCATAACAGCTATACAATATATATACGTAGTATTAAGAACTATCAAATGTTGATTTTGAGAAAACTTACGGCTAGGGTATACAATATATATACGTAGCAATATGAAAGGCTAACGGTATACAGTATCTTAAGCAATACAAAAGTAAATGGACTGGCCCATTAAATCATATACGAAAGTAAATGGACTGACCCATTAAATCATTAACATCTACACTAAAGATATATATTAATTAAACTAATATTAAAATTTAATTTAATTTAATTGATAATATATAATGCGGTTCGGTTTGGTTTTTTTGGTTTGGTTTTTTATATGCATCCAAGATCCAAACCATTAATTTGGTTTTTCTAAATACAAGAACCATAAAATCGGTTTTTCATTATGGGCGGTTTTGTGGTTTGGTTTTTTCGGTTTTTAATGGGTTTTGTGGTTTATGGTTTGGTTTTGCTCACCCCTAGATCTAATATTAACTTAGATTAAATAGCAAGGTATAATGGATGGAGTATATATAAAAGTTTAAAATAGCAATAATAGTACAAGCCAAGTTGTAATTAAAGAAATATAAGAGGTGGCCTTCAACATTAATTATCAAAATGTCAAATGTATCTTCCTAGCTTCTAAGGTTGGTTGAACTCTATCTATCTCATTAAACCAAGCATATCGTCCCGGCCTCTATATATACATGCAATGAGAAGCTTAACATATATATCATCATAAAACCCAATATTTCTTGCATAGATAACTAGAGCAATGTCAACCACAATAACTAATGTAACATCATCACGTACCAAACTCAAGCAAGCACCAAAAACCTTTGTAGCTACGGCTATGACAACTACAACACCAATTACTACTACTGATCATGAGACAAAATCGGAGGTGGAGAAGTTGCGAGAAGCCGGGTTTTGGTTCAGAAAATGGGACATGTTTGATTTGTCCCATCTTTTGTTGCTCATTGTAAAGCATGCCTTGGCTGTGTGCTCTCCTTTTGTGCTCACTTGGGGTGCTTTTTGGGTGACTGTCATCTTGTCTTTCTTTTCTGGAATGGGTATTACTCTTTGTTACCATAGGGTTCTTACTCACCGAAGTTTGAAGCTCCCGAAATGGCTAGAGTATTTCTTCGCTTATTGCGGTCTCCATGCAGGCCAGGTATATATATTTATCTATATATATTTGTGTTACTTACTTATTGCATCGATATATATAGGTGAAAGTATGTATATATGTAACTTATTATTATTCCTAAAACTAATTAAATGGCGCAGAGAGATCCAATATTTTGGGTGAGTGTACACAAGTACCATCACAAGTATACTGATACAGAACGGGATCCGCATAGCCCACTTGAAGGTTTTTGGTTTAGTCATATCGGTTGGTTCCATTACAACGAGTATCTTGCTGTTAAGGTACGTGATTGAAAATTGGAGTACTATATATATTTTAATATATGTATGGTGATATTGTTGATTTATACAGTATATGTTTATTAATCTTAATTAATAGTTTAAAATTTGATTGTATGTATGGAATTAGTTTGGAGAATCAAAGATTGCAGAATACGCGAACGTTCCAGAGTTAAAGGCGCAATGGTTCTATAGGTTTCTTCATGATACATATGTTTTTCAAATAGCTTTACTTGGAGCCGTATTGTATATGCTTGGAGGCTTTCCTTGGCTAGCTTGGGGAATGGTATATTTATATATAGTAGTAGACTACTAGTAAATACCAACTTATGTAAGATTTTTGCACACATAAATTCATATACAATTTGTTGATTGTTAATAAACAGGGCATGCGAGCCGTGATGGTTAACCACTTCACCTTTTTTGCGGCCTCTATATGTCATAGATGGGGTGAAAGGCCATGGAACACCCTCGATACCTCTACCAATAATTGGTATGTTGTATGGTATATTGTATATATGTATTAATGTATACATCAATACATGTTCAACATTCACATACTAGTAGTATTAAGATAGATAACATCGATTATACATAATAATTTTAGTTAAATCAGGTGGGTGGCAATGCTAACATTTGGAGAGGGTTGGCATAACAATCACCATGCTTTTCCATACTCTGCACGTCATGGAATGGAATGGTGGCAATTCGATGCGACATGGGAGTTGATCAAGTTTCTAGAGATGCTTGGATTGGCAAAAGATGTTAAGTTGCCCTCTGAGGCTGAAATTAAAAGAGCAACCAAATTGTGTGCCGAAAACCCCAAGCAATCGATGATTTTCAACTAGTGTGTGTTTGTGTACGTGTTTGTGATTGTGTGTAGTACTATATGCTATGTCAGGCGACCTTTTTGGTCAGGTTGTGAGTTCAAGTCTTGCGGTAACTGCTAGTAGTTATAAGTATTTGCGGATTGGTGTGTAAGTAGATGATACTTTTAGAGTATCATGTGTACGTGTAATATATTACTAGTATTATGTCTTATATTACATCCTCTGATGTGTATGGAATGAAGTGATCAATAAAGAGGAAATCACATTACATGTACGGCTATTGAATTGAGTTCAAGACGATATAGATTTGAATTGGAAAGTAAAACTTTCAATAAAAACTATAAGAGATAGCATGAAAGCCATGCAATTATCACTATAATCCATGCCAAGAAACAATTTTTAAACAAATTTTGAATTGTATATTTGACATGTAGGCATGTAGCATTTAATACACAAATTTCACAGAGATGACAAATGAAACGATGAAGTACGTATTGACATAAAAATTCAACTTAAAACGAACCATAATTAATGCATACCACGAGAACAAAAGTTTTCTCTATATATATGTACGTACATGCATATACGCCGCCAGGCTAGCTCCATACCCGAATGTGCACGTACTTATAAGTTATACGAGTATATAATTAACAAATCGATACGCATGAAGCTCGATTATATATATTTTGTTGAAGTGCAAAGATCTATATTTAGAATTTTAAGTTTTTACTTTCCATTCAACAACCAAATTTCACCCACCACAATACGATGTCAAGGGTGTTTTGTCAAACAAGTTTTCGATTTTTTTTTTGTGTGGAAGTGGGTAATCCGGTAATGAAAATACCGGTTTCAAAATTTTGACCCAACCCGGTATTTCCATTACCGGTTTCAGAAAAAGTAAGCATCCAACAGTAACATTCAGAGCATGGGTCAGTGATGGGACTAAAGGCTGCGAACCCGGTTTTTCCAATACCGGGTTCGAGGTAAAAGACAAAAAAAAAGCCAGTCGAGCAGAATATAATTCACACAAACTTTGATATATATATAGCTCATTCTGAGCATTCAAAAAAAATACAGCAACGAAAATTTTCAAAAAAAACATATCTAAAAAAATGGCAGGTCAATCATTTTCTGGTGGTGATTCATTCCTAAATATTACACGGTTTGGAGCCTCAAACAGCGTTTGGAGTCACATGAGTGATGATAACGAGCGTAAAGATGCGGTGACATCTATAATTGAGCGTTTGAAGGCGAGAAAGTCGGACTATGAGGCTGAGATTGCAGAACGTGTAACAGTGGTCCAACCGACCAAAATAGACAGGAGGTACGAGGCCTACCTGCAGCAGAAGGTCCAATGGTTGCAATTAACCATTAACCATCTTACTTTTGCCGAGTCCTCAATTAGGAGCACGATTCAGCACGCGTATACCTTTAGTGGTGAATTTCGCTCAGTTGGTAGTCGCCCTGATGGTTACGTGACTGACCCGGGAGAGGAATACGTAACAGGAAACCCTGAAGCTGCAACCCCAGCCTATGAGCCCGGTGAATACATTCACCGTAATGATGGTGATAGTTCATTCGACTCCACTGATTCCCGTTTTGTTAATTCGGATTATGACTTATTTATGTAATCGTTTTATGTAATCGTTTTTATGTAATCGTTTCGGTTTTAAATAAAGTAAATTGTTTCGCCATATATGTTTTTTATTATAAAGTGACAAGGATACCTAATAAGAAAAAACAAACATAAATTTGATATTGAAAGTTGTCATGTTACATGAAAACACCTAGGAATTCAGAAAAAAACGGATTAAAACAACACACACAAAAACGGAAACAGATAAGCGACAAGATTATTGCCATATTCATAGTTGAGTGCATGTCTTCCTATTATGACCCAATCCGTTGCAAATGCCACACCTAGCTTGTTGTCTTGAGGTTGAAGATCTGCTGGTAGAACTCTCATCTATCTCGTTCCTGTACCGTCTGGTGCGTCTCCTACCCCTATGCGTGACCAGTTTTGCCGGGTCTCACTGGATCTTCCAATCTACCTCCGCCCAGTAATGCACGTCTCGGAGGGGGGCAAGTGCAGCATTATACTGATTTATCCACGTCCTAGTTGTTTACCTCTTACTAGGAAGATTAGCAACTTTCTCCTCTCTATATCCGCAAACAGAAATGGTATGAGAACATGGAAACCTTTGATGCTGCCAAGCTCCACAAGAGCATTTTTTCCTATTCTCCGCCCTGACAACATTGTATGTGTACTCGCCTTGTGCATTTCTTTGGTTTGTTCTGACCGTGTAATTTCCTGTTCGTTCATCATACACTTCCACCCTATGGCTTGTTGAGGCTCTTTCACGCATCTGAAAAACCTCCCACATTTTGCGAGCTAGTGGTGGGTTCCAATTGGTGGCCTTCCGGTATTGCTTGACAAAATGGTCTCTTGTCCAAGTAAAAGTCGACTCAATTAAAGCTCTAATAGGTAGCATACGAGCCTTTCCAAGGATATTGTTTTGGCATTCGGCAACGTTTGTCGTTAAGTTACCCCAACGACGAAGTCCCGAGTCGTGTTTTAGAGTCCACTTATCCAAACCAATGTTTCTCAAATACGGCCAAACCCCCTCTGCTTCACCTCTGACTTCATCGACCGCCCAAGAATACTTGGATTGTTGGGATGTGGAACCGATAACCCAAGCCAAGTTTTTGATTCTCTTATCCTTGAAGTGCGAGTTGACATTGCTACAAACGTGCCTCAAACAATACCTATGATGCCACCCAATTTCGTTCACTGCATTAATTATGCCTTGGTGACGGTCTGAAATGATACACAAATCACCCTGCCGCTACGATCCGACATGCTCTTGAAAGAGATTTAAAAACCATCCCCAACTTTCGTTAGACTCTTCATCAACCAAGGCATAAGCGACAGGCAACAATTGTCCATTGGCGTTCTTCGTCACTACAGTTAGCAACTTACCCTTGTAGCTGCCTTTCAAATGAGTGCCATCGACAAATATCACTGGAATACAACGTTGGAATGCCCTAATTGCCGGTCCAAATGCCCAAAATACAAACTTGAATGTTTGTATATGGCTTGAACTGGTTGGAGAATGGAGCCATTCTACAACAGTGTCTGGATTAGCACGTTGTAATTCAGCAATATACTTGGGCAATGCATCAAAGTTACTCGGCCAAGTTCCATACAACCTTTCAATAGCTATCCTTCTTGCATTCCATGCCTTGGTGTAGGTCACATCGACATTGAAAGTTGTTTTTACTTGCGCCTGGATGTGTCTGACTTTATAAGTTAAATCCTCCCGCACCTGGTCCAAAATTTCAGAAGCTATCATACTTGCTGTCATACATCGGTTGTTGTTATTAGTCACTTCTCCATAGCAATTGTGACTCTCCACCCACTTTGTGATCTGAAACAATCCTAACCTGTTTCTGCTAGATCCAACTACAACCCACCTACACGGGACCCGGTCCATAACACTACGATAATTCTACCCCCTGGTCATGCACTGTGCTTTCCAAAACTGTGGCCTCGTATCTTTAAAAATTACTTCTCTGTTTTCTCTTATGTTCCAAAGCCTTACAGCGTATACAAGTTCCGCCTTGCTTTGAAAAAACATTCCTTTTTCTATCACATTTCTTTCTTTCGACCAAAAGACCACATCTTCTTGAACTTCATTGAATGGCATTAGACGATCTTCATCATCATCGTCAAGATTAAGATGTTGTTGCTGCTCCAAAGGACCTTGTACATGTGCTCCTTCATCATCTTCATCTCCATCTCCAGATACATCCCCATCAACGCTATATCCGTCGATGGTATCATCACTTGTATAAGGTGCCTCATCACTAGATCCATTAACCAATGGTGCAATTTCATCATCTTCAACATGTTCATCGTCTTCATTGTCTTCATCATCATCATTGTCCTCATCATCGTCATTGTCTTCATCATCGTCATTGTCTTCATCATCTTCGTTATCTAGTGACTGGTTACCCGCTTGGAAAAAACATTGACTTTGAGTCAAGCTTAACAGGTTTGTAAAAGTAGGCTCGAACTTCACTTCAAATTGCGCTTCACCCAGATGATAAATCATTGCCAAAGTATTATCATCCGTAATTAAATTTCTAAAAGGAACACTCTTAAATTCATACCATAAATATAATTGCAATTTGAAAGCTTGTTTTGAAACACCAAAACAACTGTAAGTGGCATCACAAATTTCAGCATAACTCATTACGCGAAAAAGAGGAAAACTTCTTCTTTTTGATGGATCTGCATTTTGAAGAATCCCATTTACGAATGATACACAATCATCCCATATTAACTGAACCACAATTGAGTTGAATGATGAAGATGCCATTTTTTTTTGTATAAATATAGTTTATGAAAGTGTTGGAATACTGATATATATAGATAAATGGTTTACAGATAAATGTACTATATATAGATAAATGGTTTACATGTTCAATTAGGGTTTCACCACAATTTGACACGTGTTAGGGTTCGGCCGAACCCGGTATTGCAAAAACCGGGTTCAAGCTAGTTGGTCTCCTCCACTGTTCCAGTCAATATTCGTCTGCAACATGTCACATCACTCTGAAACCGGTAATGGAAATACCGGTTTCGAGCTACTTTTTCTGAAACCGGTAATGGAAATACCGGTTTCGGGTCAAAATTTTGAAACCGGTATTTCTATTACCGGATTACCCACTTCCACAATTTTTTTTTCCCGAAAACTTGTTTGACAAAACACCCTTGAAATACGACCGTTTCAAAAAAAAATTCGTCTTCTGATGACGTACCTAGCTAGCTTAAACACCATTAATGCTAGTAAGTAAGCCAAAGGCCACTAGTGCTAACCAACTTATTGTATGGCTACGGTCAAATCCTTTGGCCGGAACTCTAGGGAGTGTAGGCTACGGATAACATAAGCTACGGACAACTTCAATTCCTTGGCCGGAGCCTTATGACATGTAGGCTACGGACTACCAAGGCCGTGGTCCCAAATAGCGACGTCTAACAAACTCTGCAACAACTTTGTCTCTTCCTCGCAAGGGACAAATGCTTACGTACAAGACGACACACCGAACCAACGTCTCCCTGCAAGGTAAACGTCATGGTCGGGGACCAACATGCTGACCTACCCCCGACCTCTATAAATACCTCTTCATTGGCCTACTTCTAGGACCAATGAACAACACACAAACACACATATTATACACTTGGTAGCGTGAGATTAACGTACACCTTAATTTCACACTATTTGGAAATCGCCAGCAAGTCTAAAACACTTGGTAGGTGGTGTATATATATATATGTATACATATGGATGTATGTATATATGTTCAGCATTGAAATACTAGTATTAAGATTTTAGTTAAATCAGGTGGGTGGCAATGCTAACTTTCGGAGAGGGTTGGCATAACAATCACCATGCTTTTCCATACTCTGCACGTCATGGAATGGAATGGTGGCAATTCGATGCGACATGGGAGTTGATCAAGTTTCTAGAGATGCTTGGATTGGCAAAAGATGTTAAGTTGCCCTCTGAGGCTGAAATTAAAAGAGCAACCAAATTGTGTGCCGAAAACCCCAAGCAATCGATGATTTTCAACTAGTATGTGTTTGTGTGTAGTACTATTTGGTATGTCAGGCGACCTTTTTGGTCAGGTTGTGAGCAGGGACGGCTGCAGCTTGTGTGTAGTACTATTTGGTATATCTATAATTTTTTTCTAAAAATAAGAAAAAATAAGTAGAAAATAAATACAAATGTAACTTCGTTGTCATAAGCTTATTCTTTGGATGTCATTGGTCATCGAAACATTAATTTTGAGATAGATTTTTTTGTTGGGAGATTAAAAAAACTTTTGTTTTTCTTGATTTTTAATAGAAAGAATGAAGTATAGTTTAAGAAAAAACTTTCGTTGTTTGGATATGTAAATGTGTAGTACATTAATAGTGGAACTGTTTGTGGAAATTTTATTTTCTTTCAAATTATTATATATATTTATCACAAACAATTAATTATAATTATCATAATGTAGGAAATATATATATATATATATATATATATATATATATAGGAGAGAGATCAAATGAGAAGGTGTCTTAAGGAGAGAAGGGAGAGAAGGTCCTATGAACCAATCAGAACGTGACATGTGGCTTTAAAAAAAAACGCGGTGGCATTTTTGTAAATAATTTGACTTCAAACCCAAGCTGACCCAACCCACCCCAAGCTGACCCAACCCCAAGCTGACCTCCAAGCTGACCCAACCCAAGCTGACCCAACCCACCCCAAGCTGACCCCTGACCCAACCCCAAGCTGACCGACCCCAAGCTGACCCAACCTCAAGCTGATCCAACCCCAAGCTGACCCAACTCAACCCTAAGCTGACCCAACCTGACCTAGACCCCAAACTGACCCAACGTGACATGTGGCTTTAAAAAAAAAACGCGGTGGCATTTTTGTAAATAATTTGACTTCAAACCCAAGCTGACCCAACCCACCCCAAGCTGACCCAACCCCAAGCTGACCTCCCAAGCTGACCCAACCTCAAGCTGATCCAACCCCAAGCTGACCGCCCAAGCTGACCCAACCCCAAGCTGACCCAACCCCAAACTGACCCAACCTGACCCAGACCCCAAGCTGACCCAACCTGACCCAGCCAACCCAAGCTGACCCAGCCCCAACCTGACCCAGACCCCAAGCTGACCCAACCCCAAGCTGACCCAACATGACCCAGACCCCAACCTGACCCAACGTGACATGTGGCTTTAAAAAAAAACGCGGTGGCATTTTTGTAAATAATTTGACTTCAAACCCAAGCTGACCCAACCCACCCCAAGCTGTCCCAACCCCAAGCTGACCTCCCAAGCTGACCCAACCTCAAGCTGATCCAACCCCAAGCTGACCGCCCAAGCTGACCCAACCCCAAGCTGACCCAACACCCCAAGCTGACCCAACCTCAAGCTGATCCAACCCCAAGCTGACCCAGACCCCAAGCTGACCCAGACCCCAAGCTGACCCAACCTGACCCAACCTGACCCAACCTGACACAACCCAAGCTGACCCAGCCCCACTGACCCAACCTGACCCAGACCCCAAGTTGACCCAAGCTGACCCAACCTAAAATCCAAGCTGACCCAAAACTCATAATCTACATTTGTGTAGATTAATCTACACTTGTGTAGATTATGTGTAAATTGTGTCAAGCTGACCCAACCCCAAGCTGACCCAACTTGACCCAGACCCCAAGTTGACCCAACCTAACCCAAGCTGACCCAACCCAGAACCCAAGCTGACCCAGACCCAAACTGACCCAACCCTAAGCTGACCCAAGCTGACCTAACCTGACCAGACCCCAAGCTGACCCAACCTGACCCAGACGCCAAGCTGATCCAACTCAAGCTGACCCAAGCCCAAGCTGACCAAGCTTCAAAAAAGTTTAATTTATTTACAAAATTGCCACCGCGCTTTTTTATTTATTTTGACACATGTCGCGTTCTGATTGGCCAATATGACCTTCTCTCCCTTCTCTCCTTAACACACCTTCTTCCAGGATCCTTACCCTATATATATACAAGCTAATTATATCCTAAGAAATATATTTTTGGGGTTTCCTGCATTATATGATTGAATACGTTTTCATTTAATAAGACCTTGTTCGACACATGTGGTCATTATTTATTAAAAAAACTAGTATTTTTGAATATGAGTGTTAGACCCGGTGTGGATATCAAATTCTTTTGAGGGTCCATTTTCCATTTTCGTGCTTGATCCCGTTTTTTTTTTTTTTTTGCATTCTCGGATACGACTCTTATAAGTATGACAAACAACTTTTAAAATTGTCACCTCGCAAAAAATTTCCTTGCTCTGTCTCTGGTTGTGTGTTCAAGTCTTACAGTAACTGCTAGTTATAAGTATTTTGCGGATTGGTGTGTAAGATGATGATACTTTTTGAGTATCATGTGTACGTGTAATATATTACTAGTATTATGTCTTATATTACATCCTCTGATATGTATGGAATTAAGTGATGAATAAAGAGGTAATCACATTACATGGCTATTGAATTGAGTTCAAGACGATTGGTATATCTAGTGTTTAACCTAAAGTTAAGATATAGAATTGAATTGGAAAGTGACAAAACTTTCAATAAAAACTATTCCATGCAATTATTATTAAGAGATGATCGACATGAAAGCCATGCAATTATCATTACTTATAATCCATGCCAAGAAATAATTTTTAAACAAATTTTGAATTGTATATTTGACATGTAGGCATGTAGCATTTAATACACAAATTTCACAGAGATGACAAATGAAACGATGAAGTACTATTGACATAAAATTATTCAACCTAAAACGAACCATAATGAGAACAAAAGTTTTCTCTATATATGTATAGCCATATATAAAAAGGGTAATTGGATGGAAACTCCCTGATCCCATTTACCATTTGGTACCCACTAATCCTCCAGCCAGGCTAGTGTCCAGGTGATTCTCAACCACTTAATAATCCCCTGATTATCTCAAGTTTGCCTTTGGCAAGACTTGAACCCAAGACCTCCCCTGAAAAGTGACGGCTGGTGGTCACTGAGCTATTACCCAATGGTTATGTATAGCCATATATATATATATTATATGGGGAAAGATAATTTGAGGATGGGGTAAAAAAAAGTACCAGGGGATCCATCCCAACCGTCCGATCAAGACTCTAATCAAGCATCTTCTTCCTCCTTCCTTCTTCTCCGGCGACTGCCGCCACCACCACCTCCTTCTCCGGCGACGGTCACCACCTCCTCCTTCTTCCTTCTTCTCCGGCGAGACAACCACCGCCACCACCATCATCTCCGACCACCACGGCGCCGGCGCCGGCAGCAAGGGCTACGCCCGTACCGTATCAAACCGCCACCATCTCTTGGATCGCCGCCCATCAAATTTATACGATTCCCATATGCGTCCGGTGACAACCACTTTAGAACGGATGAGGGCAACGCCCGTACCGTATCCACCAGAAAACGAAACTGATGATTGCCGTAGATGTCGCCGGAGATGAAGATGACCGGAGATGTCGCCGGAAATCATCTTCTCTTTCCATCCGATCTTCCGATCCAACGGTAGAGATTGATCCCCTTGTACTTTTTTGATTGCTTGTTCCTTATTTAACCCACCCCATACGCCCCCAGATCATAAGTTACATATAACAGATCGATACGCATGAAGCTCGATTATATATATTTTGTTGAAGTGCAAAGATCTATATTTAGAATTTTAAGTTTTTACTTTCCATTCAACAACCAAATTTCACCCACCACAATACGATGTCTTTTTTCTTTTTCTAATTATTTTTTATCTTCTAGTGCTAACGATCTAAAAAGTAAAAACTCTTGACTAGCCAATTGTTATCCAATTCCGATGGACGTTAATAAATTTGTGGGCATTATGCAACAATTTTAAAACACGATTACACGATGTTAATTCATCATCACTATAGCTACTTTGATGAAGGTCAGTGACGAACAAATTTTTTAGAAAATATCGGCTGATAATAACCATAAATATTCATGCGAATAGTCAATGGTATACAAAATTGTTAGGATTCATAAACAATTATCATATAAATAATCACGAGTACGCAACGGAAAGAATTATATGCAATATAATAATTAACAAAGTAAAGTGAATTACTACAAGAAATCAGTAGATTGGCGAAAAGCTTAGCGACATTCTTTTCTGTGTTACTAATTTGCAACTAACTTAGCGACATTTTAGCGTCATTCCCTTCAAATTGTCACAAATTGTGTTGTAAATTGTATCGCAAATTTTGCAACATCTCTGGCATGTCACTAACTTTGTCAGAAATTTAGAGAAAAAAAACACCATGTCTCTAACAATGTTGTTACTTTTTGCGATGACCTAAAATATATCGCTAACCATGTCGTAAATATTGACACACCCAAAAAATGTTTCTAAATGCGTTGCTAAGTTTGAGACGTTCCCTAAGACGTCTCTGATTATGTCGCAAATTTTAAATCTTGTATATTCTAAAGAGTGACGTTAATTTTGAAATGCCCTAATGATTTTCAAAGATGTATATATATTATATATATATAAAATATATATTATTGATGATTAATAAATATGTATACCTTCATCGATAATTATTGATAATTAACATTGTGTTTTTTAAACAATTTGCTAGTTTTTCAAATATACTTAAACTTGAAATTTCCGATTGAATTATTAGTATTGGAAAACAAAGTAAAACAAAAATATTACTGTACTGTATGAGACCCATGGCCCAAAAGTTACAGCATAACTTTATAACACCAATCCCTCCTAATTTATACTATGATAAATTCCCCAATAACTTTATGCTATAACACAAGGCAAACATCCAGTCATCTACCTTATTGGTAAATTTTCATTTCGTTTATTTCACACGCAGTTTCCCCCAAATCCCGATCTAATCTCTCTGATTCTTCTTTTTCAGATTCGTTTTATATGTATATGTATGTATATATATAGATACAGATCCCCAAATTGAAACCTAATTGCTTTGTTTCTTTTTTTTTTCCAGATCTGTTCCTCTTCTTCATGACCTAATTTCAGCTTCTTTTTCAGATTCGTTTTATATGTATATGGGTATGTGTGTGTACCTTTTAGCTTAGTTTACAATAAATAATAATAATAAGTATTATTGTTAAGGTTTAAAGTAAAACCCATCTACGATCGCACACACGACATATCGAACAATACCCGAAGATTGCTAGATCTTGAATCACCAAAAGTCAAAGCTCCAAGCTTGCTATTACTTTAGATCGAATAGTTGAACACAAATCGAAAGCAAAAAACTTTGTTTCTTTCGAGCAAAACAAAACACCACAATTAATGCAATTCTAATTGTCGCTACAATATGTTTCACGAGTAAACAAGGGTTAAATATTAGATTATATATATAGTATAAATATATCCTTAATAACTTAACCTTCAAGTTAACATCTTTTGACTTGGACTAGGTTTAATTAATAATTACATTAATTATTAATTAATATTTAATAATTAATAATTCATATTTATTAATTAATAAATAACTCTAATTAACATATCTAGTTAATAATGCCCAATTATCATTTCTCTCAATTTGGTGATTATAAATATGTAGATACAATATATACATATTACCGGATATCTAAGTGTCATCGCGTGTGACCCCGTAGGCTTAAACATTTTCAGACATGCGTTTATTTAACGTGATCATATTCCAACAGCTCCCACTTGAGCATGTTATAATAAAGACAATAACATTGGTTAGCGTCTAGCAACACGCCAATGCTCCCGGAAATATTTAAGTATAGTTTCTTAAAGTATTTTGAAACGGTTTCAGTGTTTATTATCCATTTGTTTCAGATACCTTGTTAATTATGGATATGGATCAATGTCATTCCATAATTTAATGATTATGTTTCTCATTTCTAAAACTAATTAAGATTACCAAATTAATCGAGACAACATCTGGAGTTCATTTGGGTATGGCCATACAAATATCTTAATTAATTAATGAGGGCGCCAAATGGTATCATTCTTCAATTTCAAGTTGAAGGAACAAATCCTATTTTGACTACACGTGTTAGTCATGTCATTTCACTACATTTTTGAAAATAGCCCTTTGTTACTACCTTATTCAGGATAGTTAGAACTATATCAAGAAAATGCAATCCACACATGCATAACCTGCTTGTATTTCAAGTCTAAGGATAAATAAAGCAACCATTTCACGAATTTCACTTAATGACGCCGATCCATAAAGTGATGATTCGTTAAGTGGGGTAGTCCGATATGCATCTTATGGATATCATGTGAGTTTGGTAGGACCATCTTCAAATATTCTTAAGAATATTACCAATCACTCAGATTTGTCTTAGTTTAACTATATTCTCATATAGTTAATCGACAATGGACATTTAGAATATAAAATATTCATGGATTTAAACATGCAAATATAGGATACAATTATTTATTAAATGAAAACAAACATACACGTATTTTAATTCATTTATAAAATAATAATTTTTTAACATCCTTTATCCAATTACCAATCACAGATTAACATGATATAACTAGCTAATTTAAGTCCTATACCCTCGGCATGCTTATTGAGCTTTCCTTTTGACAATGCCTTTGTAAAAGGAATCAGCTAAGTTATAATCTGTGTGAACTTTGAGTAACTTGATTTCTCCTAGTTCGATTTGCTCACGAACATAGTGATATCGTCTAGAATAATGTCTGGCACCTTTCTGAACTCCGGGTTCGTTGGCAATAAAGATTGCATAAGTATTGTCGTAATACATATCTAAAGGTGTGTTATTTGAGGGCATCACGTTAAACCCAGAAATAAACTTTCTAATCCAGACGACTTTCATGGTGGCTTTTGAGGCGGCAATATACTCAGACTCTGTCGCAAACATAGCAAATGTGGTTTGTTTCTTGCTCTTCCAATCCACCGTGCCTCCATTTAAAACGAAGACATATCCTAACTGAGATTTTGTATCATCTTTATCAGTCTGAAATCCAGCATCACAGTATCCAGTCACTTTGAGATCTGTATCCGGATTTCCTCCATACACCAGAAACAAATCTTTAGTAGCACGCATGTACTTAAGAATATTCTTCACAGCAGTCCAGTGATCCTCACTCGGATTCTGTTGATATCGGCTAACGATATTTTGCGCGAACGCTATGTCAGGTCTAGTGCATCTTATCGCATACATAATAGATCCCACAGCCGAAGCATAAGGAACTCTTTGCATACGCTCCACCTCCTCAGGTGTAGAGGCACCTTGTTTGCTAGATAAGCCAAGTCCTTCCACGCTTGGAATTCTCCATCTTGAATCGCTTCAAGATCTTATCAATATAAGCACTTTGACTTAGTCCAATCAACCGTTTACTTCTATCTCTATAGATCTTGATTCCAAGAATGAATGCTGCTTCTCCCAAGTCTTTCATAGCAAAACACTTTCCAAGATGGGATTTTACATCTTGCAACATTGGAATGTGATTTCCTATTATCAATATGTCGTCAACATATAAGACAAGGAAAGTAACATTACTCCCACTAGCTTTGCGATATACACATGGCTCATCAGGATTTTGAGCAAAACCAAATCTTTTGATTTCCTCATCAAGCCTTTTATTCCAACTTCTTGATGCTTGCTTTAGTCCAAACCTTTTGAAGCTTGCACATTTTGTTGGAATATTTGAGATCGACAAAACCTTCTGGTTGTATCATATAAACTTCCTCGTCTAGATAACCATTCAAGAAAACGGTTTTGACATCCATTTGTCATATCTCATAGTCATAGTACGCTGCTATGGCTAAGATGATCCTAATAGCTCTAATGTCTGTTACGAGAGAGAAGGTTTCCTCATAGTCAACTCCATAGAGTTGAGTATAGCCTTTTGCCACAAGACGAGCTTTATAGGTGTGTACATTTCCATCAATGTCGGTCTTCTTCTTGAAGATCCATTTACATCCAACGGTTCTACCATTAGGTGGAAGATCAACCAAGCTCCAGACTTGATTATCTTTCATGGATTTTGTTTGGGGTCAGATTTTTAGTACTATGATCCTAATTAAAGATATTACTAACAGAAGTTTTCGTGCACGATAATTTTTTTGTGTTTTGTAGGATCCTAAACTAAGGATCATCATCCAGGATATTCAAGAATAAGCTAACGGTCGAAAATAAATATCAACAAATATCCAGCCTCTCAAGGAAGAAAAGAAACGTGTATTTCCTAGATATCAGAACAAACTTGAAGAATAAACGTGTCAAAGAGGACTCAACGTTCACTTTCTCATCCTTTGCACGTTGAACAGCACCACACGGAAGATCCCAGATATTTCGGCTAATTAGTTAGGGATTTCTATTATAAATAAGAGGTAATTGATCGAGATTAGGATAACGGCTCTCACATTTGTATTCATACACACTTACTCACTGCATTCTTGTTTCTTTTACGTTCATTAGCTCGATCAGATCACTCTCACTTTCATTGTACTGTAATCACCCAAAAAATAATAAAAGAACACAGGAAGGGTCGATTGAATCCTCCCGGGGTTTTTTACCTAAGATTTCTTAATTGAATCAAGGGTTTTTCCCCGTCAACAAAATTCTGGTGTCGTTATTTTCATTTATCTTTAAGATCCTAGCTTTACATTTCATTACTTTAGTTTTATCTTCAACAGTTTTCTTAGATTCTCAAAGTATTTCTGTCTCAAAGGCTTTCATAAAACTCTTTTTAGCAAAAAACTCTTAGTTTAAATCGTTATCTTTAAGAAAACTTTACTTTTATTTGAAGATCCTAAAACACCGAATCCCACTTACAAATCTTCGGTTCTTAAATTATCTTTAATCTTTTCTAAAATTATCTTAGGTAATTTTTGACCGAAACAATTTGGCGCCCACCGTGGGGCAAAAAGGTGTTTTTGCAATTTAATCACACTCCTAGATATTCAGTTTCGAAAACTTTCTCAAACCGATCTACAAAAAATGTCTACTTCTCAAAACGCTTCCTCTGCTGCTTCTGGATCTGTAACTCTGAAGAATCTGATCAATAAGCCTCCAAAAAATAATAATAATAACAATACTGGAAAGGCTATTGAGGTCACCTCATCAGGATATGATCCAAATCGCCCAATGCCTCCAGCTCCACGACCATATCCAGAACCATCTCTGGATTCACAGGTAAAAACCACACATCATGAATCTAGTGCTGACACAGATATTTTTTCTATGTTTAGGGTTCTTCAGGAACAAATGAAGAAAGCACAGAGAGAGAACATCTCTAGATTCGATAGCTTGGAGTCAAGGATGATGGAAAGCAGGAGCCAAGAACCTAGGGCTCAAGAGATCAGAATCCAAGATCTTGAGAGACCAGAAAACTATCCTTTAAACAATAGGAGTATTAATTTTGGAGGAACGGGAGTTCCAGAGACTCAGTCAATGGGTCACATGTTCTCTACTCCTCCTCCAAAACCTGGATCTGGTTCCTTATTTCACGCAGGAAATAACTCGAAAAATAACGAACAAACCCCTCCATCATCTTCTGGGGTCCCAGGTTTCACTCCTCTCTCCTTTAATTATGAAAATAATGCTAACCAAATGCAGGATAATATGGCAAATGCGTACGTGGCGAGAGAGTTGCAGAAAATCAAGGAACTGATTTCGACAGTTCCGGGATTTTGTCAACCAATTCCAGAAGCAGATCCATCTTCATACAGAATTTCCAGATTTGCACCCGCCATAGCCAATGTGGAAATTCCAAAGAAGTTTTCAGCGCCTCATATGAAAACATATGATGGAACAACAGATCCTCAGGAACATGTGGCTCAATACTTGGAGAAAATGGAGACAGTCCCGATCCCAACAGATTTAAGAGAAGCATGTTTATGCAAAGGTTTTGGGGCCACATTATCAGGAGCAGCGCTGAAGTGGTTACTTAATTTACCCACTGGATCTATATTTTCTTTTGCGCAACTTATTAATCAATTTAATTTACAGTTTTCATGTAGTAGGGTTTTTGAGAAAATAACGGGTGATCTTTATCAAGTCACCCAAGGAACTAACGAATCATTAAAAGAATATCTTAACAGGTTTACAAAAGAATCGTTGGAAATTCCAAAGTTAGATATGACTACTGCAGTTCAGGCCTTAAAGATGGGGTTAAGCAAGGATTCTTTATTCTATCAGGATCTTGTCATGACGCCTTGCAGATCTTTAGATGAAGCAAGAAATCGTGCCTTGAGATTTATCAGACTTAAGGAAGACGAATTGATGAGGAAGAGGATGGAAGCTCCCTCAACGTATGAACGTCCATATCGAAGGGCAGAAACTCCAGTGTTCCGACCCAGCAAAAATAAACCCTACACGAGAGCTGTCCAGCAGAGGGCAGTAGCAACAGAAAGACAGGGAGAACCTCAATATCCTGAATTATCAAAATATTGTTTCTCTGTTGACACTACAGGAATAGTAGCAGCCATGAAGAATCTTGGGGACAAAGCCAGATGGCCACCCAGGAATCCAAAGCCTGATGCCAGCAAGGATAAATCAAGATGGTGTGCTTATCATGAAGATTTTGGGCATACTACAGAAGAATGCTATGCCTTTAGACGAGATATTGGGATACTCCTTAGTAAAGGATATCTGACAGAACTCTTTGGAAAGAAGAAAGCTCAGGATATTGATGTCAAGGATTTGGGCAAGCAACAACAGCCACCAAGGCCCAAATCACCTCCAGCTAACGCTCGAACCATTAATTATATTGCAGGAGGATCAGAGGTGTGTGGCACATCTTTTTCAGCAGCAAAGAGAAATGCAAAGGAAGCAAAATCTGAAAGAGGAGATAAGCCAATCCAGAGATCTAGTGTGCTACACATGGATAAAGTAACATATGAAGAAGATGATATGGATAGCATTGAGGATCCTCATCATGATGGTTTAGTTGTTACTTTATATGTTGCTAACCATTTTGTACGCAGGATCTTAATTGATAATGGCAGTTCAGTCAATATCATAAGATTAGAAACATTAAAAAGGATGGGTATCTCTGAAGAAGAGATTGGTGGAAAATCTACAGTCCTCGTTGGTTTCAGTGGTGAAACAAAAAATACCTATGGCGAAATCAAATTGCCAGTTTACGTCGAAGGGGTAAATTCGATGCAAAAATTTTGTGTAATTGATTCTTTGCCTGGTTGCAATATTATTTTAGGTAGGCCATGGATACATGAGATGAAAGTTGTCCCATCAACATACCATCAATGTGTGAAGATCCCAACTCTTTGGAGGGTTGTGAAGATAAAAGGAGATCAGCAGGATGCTAAGGAATGTTATATGGCATCAATGAAATCTACAACCAAGCCTACTGAAGCATAACAATCAAAGAAGAACATCTTAGATGTCGAGGAGTTTAAAGATCAAGACGTAAAAGAAGTGTCACTATCAAATGAAGATCCTGACATCAAGGTGTTCATTGGAAAAAAGATACCGGAAGATCTGGAACAAGATCTCATTGGATTTCTAAGTAGAAGAAAATCTACATTTGCTTGGAAACAAGAAGACATGACAGGTATCTCTAAAGATATTATTACTCATAAATTAGGAATTGATAAGAGTTTCAGGCCCATTCAACAAAAAAGAAGAAAATTTGCACCGGAAAGAAATGCAATTATTCTAGAGAATGTTGAAAGACTCTTGAAGGCCAAAATGATCAGAGAGGTGAAATTCCCGGAATGGCTTGCAAATGTTGTAGTCGTGCAGAAGAAGAATGGGAAATGGAGGGTCTGTGTAGATTTTACAGATCTTAATAAAGCATGTCCTAAGGATCCTTTCCCACTACCACACATAGATGCAATGGTAGACGCCACAGCTGGACACGAGATGCTGACGTTCATGGATGCATCTTCAGGATTTCAACAAATCCAAATGGAACCTGAAGATCAAGAAGCAACAGCTTTCATGACTCCCACAGGTATATATTGTTATACTGCTATGCCATTTGGATTGAAAAATGCAGGTGCAACGTACCAGAGGTTGGTCAATATGATGTTTAAAGATCAACTGGGGGATACGATGGAAGTCTACATTGATGATATGGTGGTAAAATCAAAAAGGGCGGAGGATCATCTCAGAGATCTTAAAGTTGCCTTCGACATACTAGATCGCTACAATATGAAGCTGAATCCAGCAAAATGCAATTTTGGAGTAGGTGCAGGAAAATTCCTAGGTTACTTAGTAACTAAAAGAGGAATAGAGGCGAGTCCTGAACAGATAAAGGCGATAATGGAGTTGAAATCCCCTTCAAATGTCAAAGATATTCAAAGACTGACCGGCAGATTAGCAGCTCTGAACAGATTCATATCAAGATCATCAGACAGATGCAAAGAACTTTATGATATGTTAAAGAAAAAAAAGAAGTTTGAATGGGGTGAAAAACAGGAAGAAGCATTTAAAGCGTTAAAAACATACCTATCAACTCCACCTTTGTTGATGAAGCCAGAAAAGGGTGAGATACTCTTTTTGTATCTATCAGTATCCTCAGAGGCAGTAAGCGCTGTGCTTGTAAAAGAGCATGAAGGTAAACAACATCCTGTTTATTATGTTAGTAAAAGTTTATTAAATGCTGAAACTAGATATTCACACTTAGAAAAATTAATATTAGCTTTAATAATGGCCTCTACTAAACTTAGGCATTATTTTGAAACACATCCTATTCATATAAAAACTAATTATCCTATAAAAAATGTACTTAGAAAACCAGAGTTATCAGGTAGAATGGCTAAATGGTCTGTAAAGTTAAGTGCATTTAATATAACTTATGAACCTAGAACTGCTATTAAATCCCAAGCCTTAGCTGATTTTGTGACTGATTTTACTAGTGATTTACAACCAGAAGCAGACTTAGAAGTAAAAATGTTAACTGAAAATACTGAAAAATGGACCTTACATACTGATGGTACGGCTAATGTAAGAGGAATAGGGTTAGGAATCATACTAAAATCGCCACAGGGGGGTATGCTACCTCAGTCTATTAATTGTGAATTTACAGCTACTAATAATGAAACGGAGTATGAAGCTTTAATAGCAGGATTAGAACTAGCTAAAAATATGGGTATTAAACGCTTGCAAGTTTATGTAGATTCTTTGTTATTAGCTAATCATTTTAATGGATCTTATTCAGTTAAAGGTGAAAAATTAATGGCTTATTTAGATATTGTGAAAAGTTTAGCAGAAAATTTTGAATTCTTTAGTATAGAACAGGTCCCAAGACAGGAAAACATAGAAGCAGATGCCTTAGCTTATTTAGGATCCTCACTTAATATCCCACCTGACACTAAAATACCAATTATAAAGATCATAAAACCGGCTATAGAAACTTTGCAAGTTAAAGCAGTTGATGATCAAGGATCAGAAGAATCAAGCTCTGGGGATAATCCAAAATCTTGGATAGATCCAATAATGAAATATCTTCAAGTAGGAATAATCCCAGAACAAGAAAATCACAGAGCTTTTAAAACAAAGGTATCATACTTCTCTATTATACAAAATAGATTGTACAGGAGATCGCTTGCAGGTCCATATTTAAGTGCCTAGAAAAAGAAGAAGCACAAGAAGTAATGAGAGAAATACATGATGGAGAATGTGGAAATCATTCTGGAGCCAGAGCATTACGCACTAAGATAGTCAGAACTGGATACTATTGGCCTACTATGGATAGAGATACAAAGGATTATGTAAAGAAGTGCGATGGTTGTCAAAGGCATGGTAACATATATCATCAGCCAGCTGAACCAATGTATCCCATTGTTTCTTCTTGGCCCTTCATGAAGTGGGGGATGGATATAGTGGGACCAATGCTAAAGGCACCTTGTGGGAAGAGATTCATGTTAGCAATGACAGATTATTTCTCGAAATGGATAAAAGCAGAAGCTTTTGTTCAAGTTGAGGAAACAGAAGTGATCTCTTTCATCAAACGCAATATACTGACTAGATTTGGAGTTCCAGCTGAGATCATTTGTGATAATGGCTCACAATTTATTGGAAGAAGAACAACTGGGTTTTGTGAAAGTTATGGTATAAAGATGATCACTTCTACTCCTGTCCATCCTCAAGCTAATGGTCAAGCAGAATCAAGCAATAAGATTATTGTCAATAATCTTAAGAAAGGCTAATAGGCAAAAAAGGATTATGGGCAGAGGAGTTGCCATTTGTGCTTTGGGTTGACAGAACCACTGTCAAACATGCTACTGGACACACACCATTTTCTTTAGTATTTGGAACTGAAGCAGTACTTCCAGCAGAAATGATGGTGCCAACTGCAAGATCTAGTTTGCAGACAGTTCAGAGAATAATCAAGCATTATTTGAAGACCTTGATTTAGTAGATGAATTGAGGGAAGCTGCTAAAATTCGCATAGCTGCTTATCAACATCAAGTGACAAGAGCGTATAATAAGAATATAAGGATTAGAAGGTTTAAGGTTGGAGACTTAGTTTTGAGAAAAGCTTTTAAGAATACAACTAAGAAGTCTGATGGAAAGCTTGCTCCAAAATGGGAAGGTCCCTACTTTATAGAGGCAGAAGCAGGCAAAGGATCCTACAGTTTGAGAGCAAGAACCAGATGGTAAGATGATTCCAAGAGCTTGGAATGCGATTCACCTTAAAGCATATTGTCAATAAGTAATTATTATTCTTATTAAATTTTTATGGCAATAATACTGACTTGAGCGTCGGAGTGGCATTAGCCAAAAGGGCTAATGTCAACCCTTGGCATACGTTTTCTTTTTATGGTCTTATGCAGGATTATCAACATTTAGGATCTTGATGGATGAAGATCACAGGCATATATCCAACGTATAGGTCCTGAATACGAGCAGTTTCTCCTAAGTCTAAGCCCTTAAACGGACTACAGTGGATTGAACTAAAACTTCAATCCTAGGTTGAAGGGATCACCTTCTCGAACGCCGAGGTTAACATTAACACCTCATTTCTCCCGGGGAGCACGTCATAAAAAATTCTTGATTGTGGGTAGACCCTCATGGTTGGGAATTTTCAAAGGGTTGTTGATTTTACAATCAACTCATTTGGTTTTGACTACTAATAAACAATCATAAAAAATAGGGATAATCTCTCTATTAATTACAACCGATTGACAAAAGAATTAGTTAATGGATTAACAAATGAGTTTCTTTTTAATGTCTTTTTCTTGAAACAGGAAAATGAGAATTAATAAACATCGGTCATCACAAAGTTATGTGGTTCAAAACTCTAAATCTTTGTGGAATTTGCAGGTTTTGCTTGAGATACGGAAATAAAGGTACGCTTGTTTATAAAAGACTGATTTTATTTATCACCAAGAAAGTAGTAGCTTACAAAAGATATATATACAACTGCTACTAAGTTAGACCTAGTGGACTCAAGCCTTTTCATTTTATCTATCATTGTCCACTGAAAAACCTAAAAAACCTAGAAATAAGATCCGCCTTCAAGGATTTCATCTGCAATCTGGGCGTTAACATCGGGATACTTCTTCTTCAAGATCGACACAACCGACTTCAAGTAGACAAAATCAGTCTTAGCGGTGCTTAATTCTTCTTGAGCGCGGTTAAGTTCGTCATAAGCTTGAAGGATTTCCCTTTCAAAGCTTGAAGATCATCGCCCCACTTGCTGATGACGTCCAGAGTGAGTTGTTGGTGAGATTTGCAGATATTCATTGAAGATGTGAAACAAGAGTTGATATTCATGAGAAGATTGTCGTTGAGTTTCGCCTGCTCCTCACACCGAGTGATAATTTCGTGCAAGTTCTGAAAAGATAAAAAGAACGATTAGGAGAAAACTTTTATAAAAAATAACTAAATAATAAGTTTTTACCTTGTTTTTCCAAACCGGTCCTGTAGATGAAGACATTGGTTTGAAAAGAAAAGTTTTTGAAAAGATTTCTTAAAGAAAGTGTTCTTGAAAAATACAGAGAGAAGATTTGTTAAGAGATAAAGTGAAGGATATTTTGTGGAGGTGGTTGAGGATTTGAGGAGTTTAAATAGGCGAAGAGATAGAGAGTCATGGGGAGACAAAGTGATAGGTTAACTGTCTCATCAAGACGAGTAAATTAAATTTACTCATTATTTTCTGACTGATCCCACTGCAACGCGCCACCTGGATAGCAAATCAACTGGATACGCAATTAAGTCTAGATGTAATACTAGCTTGGATGCTTCTTGGTTACGATTTAAAAATTTATATTTGACTCATATGAGGTTAAATATAAATTTGGGGACAATTGTTTGGGGTCAGATTTTTAGTACTATGATCCTAAGTAAATATTACTAACAGAAGTTGTCGTGCACGATAATGTTTTTGTGTTTTGCAGGATCCTGAACTAAGGATCATCATCCAGGATATTCAAGAATAAGCTAACGGTCGAAAATAAATATCAACAAATATCCAGCCTCTCAAGGAAGAAAAGAAACGTGTATTTCCTAAGATATCGGAACAAACTTGAAGAATAAACGTGTCAAAGAGGACTCAACGTTCACTTTCTCATCCATTGCACGTTGAACAACACCACACGGAAGATCCCAGATATTTCGGCTAATTAGTTAGGGGTTTCTATTATAAATAAGAGGTGATTGATCGAGATTAGGATAACAACTCTCACACTTGTATTCACACACACTTACTCACTGCATTCTTGTTTCTTTTACGTTCATTAGCTCGATCAAATCACTCTCACTTTCATTGTACTGTAATCACCCAAAAATAATAATAAAAGAACACAGGAAGGGTCGATTGAATCCTCCCGGGGTTTTTTACCTAAGATTTCTTAATTGAATCAAGGGTTTTTCCCCGTCAACAAAATTCCGGTGTCGTTGTTATTTTCATTTATCTTTAAGATCCTAGCTTTACATTTCATTACTTTAGTTTTATCTTCAACAGTTTTCTTAGATTCTCAAAGTATTTCTGTCTCAAAGGCTTTCATAAAACTTTTTAGCAAAAACTCTTAGTTTAAATCGTTATCTTTAAGAAAACTTTACTTTTATTTGAAGATCCTAAAACACCGAATCCCACTTACAAATCTTCGGTTCTTAAATTATCTTTAATCCTTTCTAAAATTATCTTAGGTAATTTTTGCCCGAAACAGATTTCATTTCCACATTCGCAGCTTCAAGCCATTTATCAGATTCTGGATCGGATAATGCATCTTTGAAATTAGGAGGTTCATTTAAGTCTCCTAATACGTGTTCTTCAGACTCAATATTAAGATTCAATCTTTCACGAGCACGTATTGTCCTTGAGGACCTACGAATTGGAATCGCATCATCTTTATCAACTTGAGGTTCATCACTTTGAACATTTTCCCCCCGAAGTTGATGATCGCTAGTGTTTTCAGAAGGTGACACATCTTCCTCTTGAGTCTCATCAAGTTCAACAATCCTCCCACTATTTTCTTGAGTGATGAGTTTCTTTTCAAAGAACTCAGCATATCTAGCAACTTTAACAGTGTTTTCGGTAGGAAAGTAAAAGTAGTAACCCATCGTTTCCTTTGGGTAACCTACAAAGATGCACTTAACTAATCTAGGTTGAAGTTTGTCAGGCGTATCTCGCTTCACAAGTGCCTCACATCCCCAGACCCTTAAGTAAGACAAATTAGGGACACATCCATGCCACAATTCATGCGGTGTCTTGTCAACCTTCTTGGTTGGAACCATATTGAGAATGCGTACAGCAGTCTCTAGAGCATATTCCCAAAATGAAAATGGGAGAGTCGTAAGGTTCATCATTGATCTCACCATGTCCAACAAGGTTCGATTTCTCCTCTCAGATACATCATTATGTAGGAGTAAGCTGTTGAATAAATCCTCAAGCTTTTAGATAATCCATAAACTCTTGGCTTAAGTATTCTCCATCTCGATCCGAACGAAGAATCTTGATGGTTTTACCGAGTTGATTTTCTACTTCATTTTTAAACTCATTGAATGTTTCAAAAACTTCATGTTTATGTTTAAGCAAGTAAACATAACCATAATGACTGAAATCATTCGTAAAAGTAATGAAGTAGCTAGCACCTTTCCTTGACACATGTCTAAATGAGCCACAAACATCGATATGTATGAGTCCAAGTAGCTCTTTAGCCTTCTCCGGTTTATGCGGAAAAAGTTTTCTTGTCATCACGCATTTTTCAAATGATTCTTCATCATTTGATTGTAAGATCCCTTCACGTTGAAGTCTTTCAATGCGTTTCTTGCCAATATGAGCAAGATGACAATGCCAAAGATAGGTAGAGTCCAAGTTAAGTTTGACTCTTTTGCTATTGAATTATCATTTGAATCACAACAACACATATAATTCAATTGTGAAGATACCTGAAAAACTGGTTAAACCAGCTTGCTTCTTCTTCTTGTTCAACTCAGCTAGATACTTAGGACAATTCCTCTTCTAGTGTCTCACTTCAGCACAGTGATGACAAGCCTGGTCTTTAGCCAGATGCTCGTTTTTCGTCGGAGGGGTCCTTTTAGGTTTGGAGACTGAAGCACGTTGCTTTCCCTTACCAACGTTATTGACCTTAGCTTTCGATTATTTTCTTTTCTAGAACGTTTTTCCCCTTGATCATAAGAACTTGGGGTGTCTCAGATTTCTTGGGAAAGTTTTTCTCATACTCAATTAACATGGCATGAAGTTTAGCTATGGTTTTGCTCATGCTGTGCATATTGTAATTGCGCATAAAACTTTCAAAATCCTTTGAAAGAAACTTGAGAATCATGCCAATAGCAATAGGCAGAGGATACACATAGTTTAGCCTTTCCAAGTGCTCAAAGTAACTCTTCATCTTGAGTACATGAGGACTCACCGGTTTCCCATACTCATGTTTACAATCATGACATGGAGTGACTCAATTATGTCAAATAATTCAACTCCAGCTTGTTTTTCATACATAGACTTGAGTTCTCTGATCATATCATACGGATTGTGCAATCCGAATTGCTTTTCGAAGCTCAGGAGTCATGCTACTAGCATCAAACAAGCAATTTCATTATGTCTGTCGTACTGAGTATTGTATGCTTCCAACTGCACAGCAGTGGCACTCGCATCAGGGATAGCGGGCATCTGATTTTCAAGGACATCAGTTTTCTTCAATTCACAAAACAGTCATTCAAATTGGTTCCAGAAATTTTTTCTCTTTCTAGCATCGACCTGAAAGCCGATTAGTGTATGTTTTGTGAAGGATTTGTTGCCATTTACAAAACAGATTCAAGTTCAATTATCGGTATTTTCGATAATAAATCCTTAAGAAATATAATCACCCAATGTTAAATCATTTAACGATTAATTTCATTAAGGCTAGGATCCAATTGACATACCCTCATTTCATCAGTTGATCTGCTAGAAATGACGTACTCAAAAGGTAAGTGACGAGTAGTAATTGCATTACAAGTGCAATTCCTAGATTTATGAAACTTACAACAACACTTATAGGGGTATTAAGTGTTTTGTAAACATGTTTTGTCTCATCTTATGCCACGGGTCACGGTCTCACCGCTTAACTCGCTTTAAGTCGCCCAATTAAGAACTTGTAAATAGTCTACCACCGTCTCACGATGAGTAGTAATTTACCTTGGAGTTACAATTCATCTACATCTCACGTAGAGCAAAAAGCACTTGCAAGTGTTCTTAGCAAAGTGGGTGGCAAAGACTTAACTTTAATTGGGTAATGCAATTGATGTGAATCAAAAGTTTATGTATGAAGACTCATGCACATCTTCATAACATAATGTTTAATAAAATCATTTTTATTTGTCTTAACAATGCAAAAGAGCTCGGTAGATCCATTTGAACGCACAAAGAAGCGCAGGAGCAAAGGTTTGCGATATACGCAATTAAAAACCCGCTCTTTTAGAAGGCTAGCGCACTCCGACTTATACCTCTCTTAGAATTTATTCAAATGGGTGAGCCGGTGTATCTTTTGATTGTAAGACACCAACTTTATTAAAACAAAATCGTATTTCGATAATTCTTAGTCAAGTTTATTCTTTTCTTAAAACAATTTTGCATCACCATTTACAATAATAGCAAAATAAAAAACTTACTAACTATTAACAATTAATCATGCAACGATTTACGGTGGGCAACCTAAATCATGGTCACTATGGTTAATGTACATGTTCAAGTCGGCTCCCCCTTCATAGAAGAGGACCACATACATCAAGTTGCCTTGATTGCGTAAGCCTTTAAACATACAATTATCAAATAAATACATATAAACATGCTGACTGGAAATTTCCAGTAGCTTCACGACCAGTTTAGTCCTATTTGCAGTTCGATTCAGCCTTTGGCCAGAACTACAAAGTTGTAGCCCTATGAGTCGTGCATCTACAGTCCAAAGGACAGCTCCTAACTCATTACGGTTGATTTTATATGAATTTTTTAGTAAACAGGTGTCAAACAGGAAAAATCACACGAAAAATTCACATAGTCACACAATTATCAAATAATTAACCCTAATTATTGGACCATTATACTAAGCTATTCATATCAATATATCTAAGTAATAATCATAAAGAATTTTGCATGAATTCCTTATGATTTTTACTTCTATTTAACAACATTAAATTAAAAATACATAAAACATGCAATTTATCAAATAATTAACCCTAATTATTGGACCATTATACTAAGCAATTCATATCAATATATCTAAGTAATAATCATAAAGAATTTTGCATGAATTCCTTATGATTTTTACTTCTATTTAACAACATTAAATTAAAAATACATAAAACATGCAATTTATCAAATAAACATGCCAATTCACACAATCAAAACTTGCATAAAGGGTTTTAATTAACCATTAACATTAAATAGGTTGAATTAATAATAAAAACAAAACCCTAATTTTATTTTTATTAATTTCGATTTTTATTAAAATAAATAAACAAAAACAATTTTAATATTTAATTATTTAATTAATTAAATCGAACCAACCCTAAACCCCCTTCAAGTTTTGAACTTTGTAACTAATATATAACATAGTAGACTCGTGATACCACTATTAGGATTCATAAACAATTACCATATAAATAATCACGAGTACGCAGCGGAAAGAATTATATGCAATATAATAATTAACAAAGTAAAGTGAATGTGTACCTTTTAGCTTAGCTTCCAATAAATAATAATAATAAGTATTATTGTTAGGGATTAAAGTAAAACCCCTCTACGATCGCACACACGACACGTCGAACAATACCCGAAGATTGCTAGATCTTGAATCACCAAAAGCCAAAGCTCCAAGCTTATTGCTATTACTTTAAATCGAATAGTTGAACACAAATCGAAAGCAAAAAACTTTGTTTCTTTCGAGCAAAACAAAACACCACAATTAATGCAATTCTAATTGTCGCTACAATATGTTTCACGAGTGAAACAATTATTTGAAGTTTCTTTGTTTTCGTGAATTGTCGACCGAGAGATTTTGAGTTATTTTTTTAGGGTTAAACTGTTAGGATATATATAGTATAAATATATCCTTAATAACTTAACTTTCAAGTTAACATCTTTTGACTTGGACTACGGTTTAATTAATAATTACATTAATTATTAATTAATATTTAATAATTAATAATTCATATTTATTAATTAATTAATAACTCTAATTAACATATCTAGTTAATAATGTCCAATTATCATTTCTCTTAATTTGGTGATTATAAATAGAGTTAATTACAAAAATCGTCCCAGTCGTGGACCTCTACTTGCAGTTTTTGTCCCTAAGTTTAATAAATTACACTTTTAGTCCAAAAAACTTTGCTCCGTCAACACTTTTAGTCCTGACTACAAACGTCCGTTTAAAAACCCATCACGTGCCTTGCACATGATGGGTGATTTAGTCATTTAACTTACACAAGGACCAAAAGTGTAAAAACTGTTGCTTTTTTATTTTTTATTATTTTCTTTTTTCCAGATTTTCTTTCATCATCATCAACAACAAATCAATAAAACATTTTCCAAATTTTCAAAACCCAATCTCCGGTCATCTTCTCCAGTAAATTTCCGACCAACTTCCGACAACTCCGTTTTCCGACGAGCAATAAAAACATCAGTCCGGATTCAAAACATCATTAAAATCTACACTCAAGTACCCATTTACTTGTTTAGATCATATCCCATTCAAAACATCATTAAAATGGCAAGATCCATTTGTTTGTGTTAAATATTACAACCTCCTATTTTTAGTTTTCTTCTCTTCACAAAACCCATCTTTAAAAAACCCAGTTTTCTTTTTTTCACATAACACATCTTCAGATAAACTAATTTTATTTTATCATCACTTTTCCCGAAACCCATGAAACCCCTAAACCGAGTCATACTACAATTATATACAATATTTCATGATTCAATTTCATCTGATTAAAAAAAAAATAAAAAATCTACAAACGCATATCTCATCATGGTTTACATTTACATCACAGATCTAAGCTCGATAATCGATCTGCTCACTTGTTCCATTTATATATACTACCCTCTTTGTATCGATCTGAATTTCATTCAATTAATTCCACCCATGAGTGAATGTGGGTCAAAATAGGTCGGGTTGTTCGACTGAATAATCACCTATCGATTGTGGCTGGATCTTTTTTCGCCTCCGCCATACCTCCGGCTGCCACCACCACCACCACTTTGTGTGATGATCCAGATCTGGTTCCTTTGGTGCCTAAAGATGTGTCCATTGGTACTTAAAGGTTGTGGGTGAAGGTGGTAATGGTGGCCGGTGGTGGAGGGATGCATTGTGAATGGTGGTAGTGACAAGAGGCCTTGGCCAGTGTTTGGTTGGGTTAACAGTATAGAGATAGAGCAGCAGAAGAGATGATGATATATTAATAAGGAATAATAATAATAATAATAATATAATAATAATAATAATAATAATAATAATAATAATAATAATATAGAGTTAATTACAATCTTGGCTTGGTCATAGATCTATGATATTTTGGATAGATGTAGAAGATTTGAATTATATTTGGTTAGACATCCATGATATCTTTGAGTTGTGGATTATAGAACAGCTTTGAGATATATTTTTGTTAGATGTGGATTTGTTGGTGTGTTTTTAGTTTCTTGTTTCTAAATATGGTTTGCTATTTGGGAATCGATAGATCTGGTGGTGGTGGTGGGATGATGTTTAAGGGTGGATGATTTATGTATGTATGTTTATAGATTTAGATATATATTGATATAGAAATAGAAATACAGATGTATAATGATGATGATAGAAGAGACATTTTAGAGTTGACTGCAATTGTGGTCCTTGTATAAGTTAAATGACTAAATTACCCATCATGTGCAAGGCACATGATGGGCTTTTAAACGGACGTTGGTAGTCAGGACTAAAAGTGTTGACGGAGCAAAGTTTATTGGACTAAAACTGTAATTTATCAAACCTAGGGACGAAAGCTGCAAGTAGAGGTCCACGACAAGGACGATTTCTGTAATTAACTCTTATAAATATGTATATACAATATATACATATTACCGGATATCTAAGTGTCATGGCGTGTGACCCCGTAGGCTTAAACATTTTCGGACATGCGTTTATTTATCGTGATCATATTCCAACAAAAATTATAATGGCATGGCCTATTCCTCCACATTTTAAATATCTTCAAGTAGCATACATGTCTCCGACGATGCGATAGATGAATAGTTGAATACATGCAAATAGTATAAAATGGTTTTGTTAGTGTTAGGACCAGTTTACTGGTAAACTGGCCAGTCTCCAGTTGCACCTGGAGACCCAGATGACTTGTCCAGTGAAACTGGAGACCCAGATGATTTGTTCAGAAATATATTGAAGTCCAGTTGCATCGTACAGTTAACGCAACTGAAGACTTCCTCCAGTTGATAACTGACCAGTTGAAGAATCCTTCTAGTTGAAGTCGAAGACAACAAGTGGAAGATAGATAATGGCAATGGCCTATTCCTCCACATTTTAAATATCTTCAAGTAGCATACATGTCTCCGACGATGCGATAGATGAATAGTTGAATACATGCAAATAGTATAAAATGGTTTTGTTAGTGTTAGGACCAGTTTACTGGTAAACTGGCCAGTCTCCAGTTGCACCTGGAGACCCAGATGATTTGTCCAGAAATATATTGAAGTCCAGTTGCATCGTACAGTTAACGCAACTGAAGACTTCCTCCAGTTGATAACTGACCAGTTGAAGAATCCTTCTAGTTGAAGTCGAAGACAACAAGTGGAAGATAGATAATGGCAATGGCAGCGAAGCCCAGTTGACATTCTAGTCAGTTACAAGCTGGAGACCTTCAGTGGAAAGCTCTTACAAAGCTTTATACTGATTACGAGGAATTGACTTTTGTGCTTTATGTCCTTTTACCCGGATAATAAGACTTATCTTATTATTTAAGTAATAAAAGGTACATAAAGCTGGTTGAATAAAGTTGCTTTATCCTGCAACTTTATACTGATTACGAGGAATTGACTTTTGTGCTTTATGTCCTTTTACCCGGATAATAAGACTTATCTTATTATTTAAGTAATAAAAGGTACATAAAGCTGGTTGAATAAAGTTGCTTTATCCTGCAACTTTATACTGCTTTTTAAGGAATTAAATGCTATTCCTTAAATGCTCTCAACCACATTTGTACGGCCAAAGTTAACATCCCAATGTTAACTTTGCCTATAAATACAAGTCATTGCACAACCTAGAATTCAAGTTGAATACTTCACACTTTGCATACCTGCAATATTCTTGGTGAACTTGTGCAATATTCTCTCAATCGTTAAAAGGAACATTTCACAACTTTAAGTGTTTCGATTGTTTTGAAAAATTCCAAGTGTAGATCAATTGTAGTTCATAGGTTGTTAGGATATTTACATTATTGTATTATCTTGGTTCCGCAACAACCTTGTAATTTATTTAACATTAATAAATAAATTACACTTGAAAATTACATATTGTCTCACCAATTTACTTTACAAGTTATTTGTATTATTGCATTGTTCTTTACTTATTGTCACTTAATAAGTAATCTATCTAGAACTTGGTATATACTCTCTGTAACTGGTCGTCTCCAGTTCAGAGCATATATTACAAAGTAACTCCACCATCGACATTGAGGTGTCTTCAGGTAGTGCCATCTATTGAGTTGGGACTTACAAGTGGTATCAGAGCAGAAGGCTAATAAACTTGCCTAGATCTGCTAAGATGAACACTACTGAAGGTGGAGATGGTTCTGGTCAAGGTGAAATCCCTTTGAATACTAATACATCACCTTTTCAAAATGTTAATACTAACCCTCCTCCTCCTACTGCCCCAAACCACGTCCATGTACATTATTCTAACACTCCTGTTTCAAAATTTGATGGAAACAGTGAGACCTTTGGTACATGGAATGCCAGAATGCTTTTGCATTTCGGTGGGATAGAGAGGTATATGTTGAAAATCCTTAAGGATGGACCATATATACCCATGTCTCTTGGGGTAAGTCCTCTTCTAGATCCAACTGGAAGAAGAGGTTCAAGAGAAAAGCTCGAAGACCATTGGTCTGATGAGGATCGTAGACTTGTAGATCTGGACACCAGACTCAAGAACATGATCCTTGGAGCTGTTCCTGAAGATCTAATTCCAACACTTGTGTTGTTCCCCAGTGCAAAGTCAATGTGGGATGAATTAGTTATTCAGTTTGAAGGAGGTGATGACACTATTGTCACCAGGAAAGTTGCCTTGAACAAGAAGTATGAATCCTTCTTTGCCTTGCCCAATGAAAGTCTAACTGGTACATACACCAGATTTTCCAGCCTCATTAATCAGCTGAGAGGCTTGGGTGTAGAGAAGGATAAGGATATTCTTCTTGAGAAGTTTTGTGATATTCTTCCTTCCAAATGGGAAAACATGGTTCTTGTCTTGAGACAAGGTAAAACCTTGCACAGCCATACTCTTGCATCGCTCTGTGGAGCCTTCAGATTCACTGAAGATAATAATGTTGCAAGACTGGTGGCTGAGCAGGATGCCATGAACCATGCCCAGAGTTCCAAGGTTGCTAGTGTACCTGAGCGACCTTGTGCTGCTTTAATGTCTGCAGAGAGTGTCTAGGCACACTCAATGAAGGAGATGTTAAACAGTTTCTTGAACTCTGGCCTGACACTAAAATCAGTGATGGTTGTGAGGAAACTGACGATGATGATCTGGTAGCCATGATTGCTAAAACCTTTAACAGGTTTAAGCAAAAATCTAAAAGATTTAATGGCCCAAACAATGCTTCCAGCTCCAGCTCTCTGGATAAAACCAATCTTACCTGCTATAAGTGTGGTAAGAAAGGTCACTTTATGAAGGAATGCAGATCTAGTCAGTTGAACAACCAAACTGGTCCCCCTGTCCCTAATTTCAATCGGCCTGATGATAGCTACAAAGCTAAATACAAGAAACTTAAGGCCCAGATTGCCCTCCTGTCCATGGAAAAGGAAAAGGATCAGTGCTTAATGGCACAAACTGAGGGAAAATGGGAGTACTCTGATGACTCATCAGCTGATGAAGAAGAGGAAAGGGACATGTGTTTCATGGCCTTGGAAGATCAACAGCAGCATGTGGCAAAAGAAGATGTCATCACTGGAAGATGGGTGGACATCATCTTGAAAAAGGTATGTAATTATGACCACCAAGTTGACCCTGAACTGAAACTGGACCTGGCTGAATCATTAAGTGGTGATTTAGCTTTTGTGGAAACTGTAAGAGCAGATAGTGAAAGATATCTTGACACTATCTTAATTGAACTGAACAATGTTAAACCACAACTGAATGATTTACAAAGCGTCCAGTTGGCTCTCAAGGAGTCAGTTTTAAAAATTGAGGCTTTGGAACTTGATAATCAAAAATTATTTTCTGATCTTGAAAAAGAACAAAAGATTAGCAAGTCATGGGTAAAAGTATCTGGTAAGAACTATGATGCATTTTCTAGAACTATCGATGCCCAGAAGAATGCATGGAAATCTGGAGATCTGGAGATAGCAGCTCTCATACCAGATCTTCATGCATTGCCTCCAGCTCTCAGGGTTGAAACTTCTTATGATCAACCTGAAGCTGTTGAAACTGAACCCTTTGAGACCACCACCATTGAGGTTAAAACTGGAGCCAAACAGGCTAAAGCTCCAGTCAAAAGGGCCACTGGTAACAAGCCTTTACCTCATAAGTCTAAGGAGCCCAAGACCCGACAGACTAAAGCTCCAGCTGAACCAAGGTCCAAGGTTCAGCTGCCTGATGAAAATAATATTTTGTTTAATCTGGAAAGTCAACTCCAACTTTTGTCTCGACAGGTTCAGAGTTGTACTGCCCAGATTAAAAATCTGGAAGGAGGTTCATTACCTCCAGTTTTCAAACAAAATATTAAACCACTCCCTTCAAAACCTAATCAAAAGAATGTTCCATCTGGAACTAAATCTGGTAAAAATCAGGGGAGTAAGTATCAAGTACCAATCGTTTTTACTCTTGCACCTGGAGCTGGTGAAAAAGCTCCAGATGCAGCCTCCGGTCCAACACCACAACAATCTACTGTGACTTCTGTAGAGAAGTCCAGTGAACCCATCAAGAAAAGATGGGTTCACAAAAATAACTAATGATTCTTGTGAGTGTGCAGGGCGATCGAAAGAAGAATATCTGGTATCTGGACAGCGCTGCTGGCCGGACTATGACCGGATGTAAGCCCCTGCTTGAAGAGTTCACTGTCCAAGATGGACCGACAGTGACGTTTGGTAATGATCAATCTGGAAAGACTGAAGGATATGGTGTGCTCAATAATGGACAAGTCGAATTCAAAAGAGTTGCATTTGTGAATGGTTTGAAATACAACCTGATCAGTGTTAGCCAACTTTGTGATGATGGCTTCAGAGTTTTGTTCGATATTGCTCAAGGCACCATATTTAACAAGGATTGAAAAGTGGTGATGGTTGCACCAAGAAAAGGAAATGTGTACATCATGGATATGGAACCAGCTCCAAAATAGCAATGTTTCTATACCAAGGCTGATGAGGACACCAACTGGCTATGGCATAAAAGATTATCCCATCTTAATTTTAAAAATATTAACAAGTTGTCTCGCAAACAACTGGTTGATGGGATACCTCAATTTCTTTCAATAAAGAAAAGCCATGTCCAGGGTGTGAGATGGGCAAGCAGAAAAGGGCCAGTTTCAAAACTAGGTAAAATTTTAGCATCACTGAACCTCTTCACATGCTACATATGGATCTCTTTGGTCCAGTGAATGTTCAAACTAGAGCTGGAAAGAAGTACACTCTAGTTATGGTTGATGAATTCACCAGATACTGCTGGGTGGTATTCATCAGATCCAAAAGTGATGCACCTGCTGAAATCATCTCTCTCATCAAAAGAATTGAGCTCAAGTATACTCGAAAAGTTTGTCAGTTGCGAAGTGATAATGGTACTGAATTTCAAAATAAGGTACTTGAAACATTTTGCAATGACACTGGCATCTCTCAAAACTTCTCATCAGCACACTCTCCAGAGCAGAATGGAGTTGTGGAAAGAAAGAATCGCACACTGATAGAAGCAGCCAGAAGTATGCTATCCGAATCTGGTCTTCCTACCAGTTTTTGGGCTGAGGCAGTTGCAACTGCTTGTCACACCCAAAACCGGTCAGTCTACATCAAGAGACATAAGAAGACTGCCTATGAAGTACTCAGGAATCGTAAACCAAATATTGGATACTTTCATGTATTTGGTTGTCCAGTTTATATCTTAAACGATTCCAGTCAGCTTGGAAAGTTTGATGCAAAAGCTGATGAAGGGGTATTTTTAGGTTATTCAGATATTCGAAAGGCCTTTAGAGTTTATAATTATAGACTCCAAAAGGTTCATGAGATAATTCATGTCACATTCGACGAGTCAACTGAAGCAATCAACAAGAGACCAAGCCTTGATATTTCTCCAGTCATTCCAATCAATTTTGGTGAAACTGACCAAGTTCATCCGTCAGTTGTTTCACCAAAAGATGTTTCCAGTTACAACAAATCGGAACCAGTTAAGAAGAAGAACACCACCAGTGACACATCATTCTATCCTTCCATCAATTTCAACTTACCACAAGAATTGGTGATTGGATCTGATGTACATGCCACTCCAATATCAGCACCAGTTCAAACTCCAACTTCTCCAGTTCTTCAAGAAATGCCTTTGAATGAAGAATTCATGATGCAAATCGTGACCTCATTGACTCTGATGAGGATGTAGAAGTAGTTTGACCGATCCTCCTCCAGAAGCTACTGCAACTGAAGAAGATCGCCAGGTGACTTGCACTGATATTGTTTTACACCAGCCTAGTCATTACACTAGATGGACTCGAGCACATCCAATTGAACAGATTGTGGGAGATCCAAATAATGGGGTTCAAACTAGAAGAGCCACCAGTGAGCAATGCTTAAACGTCACCTTCTTATCACTAATTGAACCAAAAAAGATTGACGAGGCTATGGCAGACCCAAGCTGGGTGGAAGCTATGCAAGAAGAGCTCGTCCAGTTTGAAAGGAACAATGTTTGGGAGCTTGTTCCTTGTCCACCAGGGTTAAAGAAAGAACCTATTGGTACAAGATGGGTCTACCGAAACAAGATGGATGAAGATGGCCATGTTGTAAGAAACAAGGCCAGATTAGTTGCCCAGGGTTATTGTCAAGCAGAAGGCGTTGACTTTGATGAAACTTTTGCTCCAGTTGCAAGACTTGAAGCCATCAGAATATTTCTGGCTTATGCAGCCCATCTGCAGTTTAAAGTCTTCCAGATGGATGTCAAAAGTGCGTTCCTTAATGGAACATTGGAAGAAGAAGTTTATGTTAAGCAGACTCCAGGTTTCATCGATGAGAAGCATCCTCATTGGGTTTATAGACTGAACAAAGCATTGTATGGTCTAAGACAAGCCCCAAGAGCCTGGTATGATACTTTAACTAGACATCTTCTTAAAAATGGCTTTCAAAGAGGTGCAATAGATAATACCTTATTTATCTTGAAAGAAAGAGGTAATATCTTACTGGTACAAATTTATGTTGATGACATTATATTTGGTTCAACTAATGATGCAATGTGTAAAAAGTTTTCTAAAATCATGTCATCTGAGTATGAGATGAGTTTAATGGGTGAATTAACATTTTTCTTAGGTCTTCAGATTAAGCAAACTGAAAATGGAATTTTCATAAACCAAGGAAAATATGTCAGAGATTTGTTAAGAAAATACAAATATGATTCAATCCCATCGAAAAACACACCTATTGCAGCACCATTAAATTTGGACTCTGACCCAACTGGAAAACCAGTGAACATAACTGACTATCGTGGTATGGTTGGTTCACTGATGTATTTAACTGCCAGTCGACCAGATATAATGTTTGCAACATGTCTATGTGCCAGGTTTCAGGCTAACCCTAAAGAATCACATTTGCACGCTGTAAAGCGTATCTTTAGATACCTGAAAGGGTGTCCTAATCTTGGTCTTTGGTACCCCAAAGGCTCAGGATTAGATCTAATGGGTTATTCAGATTCTAATCATGCAGGTTGTAAGATAGATAGAAAATCGACAACTGGTGGTTGTCATTTCCTTGGAGGAAAACTGGTAAGTTGGACCAGCAAGAAGCAGACTTCAGTCTCTATGTCCACTGCTGAGGCAGAGTACATTTCTGCGGCCAGTTGTTGTGCCCAGATTCTCTGGATCAAGAACCAGTTACTAGATTATGGTCAAAAGTATACAAGGACCCCAATCTTTTGTGACAACACCAGTGCAATTGCTATATCTCACAACCCAGTGATGCACTCCAAAACAAAGCATATTGACATCAGGTATCATTTTATTCGTGATCATGTTATGAAAGGAGACATTGAAATTCATTTCATCCCCACTGACAAACAGTTAGCTGATGTATTTACAAAACCTCTCGATGAGAAAACCTTTAAACATCTCATCAGCGAACTGGGAATGTTAAATCCTTAAAACTGGAGATTTCTTTGTTATTGAACGCGTCAGTGACACTGATGAAGTTCTCCAGTTGAGGACGTCCAGATAATCATTACTCGCCAGGCTATCGAACACCTTTGTGATACTATCCTGGCACTAATCGATTTCTGGATCATCATTTTAGGGGGAAAGACTCAAAATAATTTTCTGACTAAAATTCGTTTTTGTTTGAAAATGGCAACTGGAGAACTCTCCAGTTGGAAACTGGCGCTGGACTGATCCTCCAGTGTCCAGATTCAGTCTTGTCTTATTTTTTATAACGTTAGAAATACTTGGTCAATATTTGTCACACGTGATGGTACTCGAGTGTTTTAAACCACTTGGTATCGTGATCTGACGTGTTTAAAGCTATTTTAGTACTTGACAACTGTTTGTATTGGGAAAATAAAAAGTGAGTGGGCGCGTGGGTAAGATAAGCCGTCGTAGCATTTAATGCTGACATGGTAGCATTTAATGGTGACATGGTAAATTATGATTTTATTTAATTACATGTAGCATTTAATGTGACATGGTAGCATTTAAACATGGTAGCATTTAATGCTGACATGGTAGATTTAATGCTGACATGGTAGCATTTAATGCTGACATGGTAGCATTTAATGTGACATGGTAGCATTTAATGCTGACATGGTAGCATTTAATGTTGACATGGTAGCATTTAAATGGTAGCATTTAATGCTGACATGGTAGCATTTAATGTGACATGGTAGCATTTAATGGTAGATTAATGTGACATGGTAGCATTTAATGCTGACATGGTAGCATTTAATGTTGACATGGTAGCATTTAATGGTAGATATAATGTTTGCAACATGGTGATTTAAAACAAAAAGTGAGTGCGCGTGGGTAAGATAAGCCGTCGTAGCATTTAATGCTGACATGGTAGCATTTAATGTTGACATGGCAAATTATGATTTTATTTCAAAATTCAAACTTACTTTGTGAAAATATCTACAAAATGGATTTTGTTTAATAAAATATAATTTTTGGTATTTCATTGGGATCTTGAATCCCTTATAAATACCCTTATTTACTCCGAACCCATTTACTTCCTTCTACATTCTTTCATTTACTTCCCAATCATCTTGCTTCATTTCTCTCTCTGCTTCATAAATCAAGAACCCTAATTCCTAAATTTCAATTTCATTTTCCAATGGCACCTAGATCATCTCGTTCAAGAGATGTAAATCTCTTGACTGTTCCATATGCTACTTCACCAGATGTCAAACCGGCATCTGGTGCTCCTGGTAATGCTTCGGTCATCAAACTAAATCCTAATAATCCGATGGCAAGCTTACAAGGATCTCAAGGGTCCAATACCCTTATTGGTAGAATCCAATTTTTTTTGAAGGATTCTCCAATAGGACCCTCATTCTCTCTAAACCCACGCAAGTTGTTTCACGACTACTTGTGTGAGTTTTGGTACACTGCCACTCTTTCTTCTGATTTTTCCTCCATCAGCTTTACATTAAAAGGTGGAACAATCCAGTGTACCTTGTCCGCTGACGTATTGAGGGATGCCTTACACCTCAACTACTGGAGAGAGGGTGAATCTCCAGTCGTCTTACCCTCAAATGTTAATTTTCGCCAAGTCCTCCTTGAAATGGGACACAAGGAGTGCTTGGAGAATGGAGTTTTGAAGACGAAGGGTGCGATGACCATGAAGGGTCTTACACCTTCATGGAGGTACTTTTTCATCCACCTGGTGGAGAGTATGGGTGGGAGTTCTGGTGGTCTTGACCAGATTAACTCCTCACAAGCAGAGATGGCTTACTGCTTGTGGAATGGATTGAGAGTAGACTTTGCAGATATCTTGTTCAGAAGCCTAGTACAAAAACTGAAGGGCACCAGGGGAGTGTGTATCCCCTTCTCAAGGTTTCTCTCTCTCTGTTTTAAACAAATTCTGGGCAGAGAAGCATACTTAAGTACAAATTCACCGTACACTGTGCCAGATTTGTTGAGGAATTTAGACTCTCTGGTATCTGAAGCTGGAGAGGTCGAGATTCCAGAACGAATGCAACTGGCATTCGCTAAAACTGATGCACCAATTGAAGGTGAGTCAGAAAGACAACTGGGCGGGCCTCAAAATAATGAGGGACCCTCCAGTTCGTCTAATGTTGTGGTTGAGGATAGAGCAACCATAACTGAAGCAACTCCAATCACCTCTATTCCTGGTGAAGATACTTCGGTATCTGATCCTCCAACAGATGCACCCATCCAGGAAACTGGGGAAGGTCATCTGGAGATTGACCCTTCTGGTCAGCCCTCAGTTACATTCATGGATCTGGACATGAATGTTAATGACGAGGAAATCCTTATTGAATCTTCGGATTCAGAAGGTACTGAAACATACTTGGAGATTTTTTATTCTATTGTACCAGATCAAAACCCTTCATCTCCAGTCTCGCTTCCAGATGCATCAATTTCACTTTCACCCTCCCAACAAAATGTGCCTACTGAAATACCATTCCCATCTTATAACTATTCACCAACTGGGCAATTCTCACTTGTTCGAGAAATGCCACCCCCACCGCCGCCGTTGTTCACACCTGAGCATTCTCAGCATGAACAACACATTGATTTTCTAGTCCTTTCTTCATCCACCACTCCTATTATTTCTTCAACTACTGGTATGACAACTGGGGAGACTTCTCTAAGTTTGCCTCCTCCAGTTGCTCCAGTTGTAACTGCTGCTGGTCCAGTGACACCTTCTCCTTCGTCACTGGACAGTCAAGTTGTCTCTTTACAAGCCGATCTCCAAAACCTTCTTACCAGGGTGGAGGAGATTCAAAAGATACTTGACAAAAACACCAAGTCTTTCTCCAGATACCACAAGGATCACTTGACCAACATTAAAGTGGTTGATCTGGGGATTAACAAGTTTTCATCAAATGAAGACTTGGTGTTCAACAAGCTAAATGAGTTGGTCACTGGCTGCAACAATCTGACTGGTACTTTAAAGGAAGCCTTTGACCTTACTCGGTCCAAGGTCACAACTTCAATCTCCAATTTTCTTGGCAACACTGTAAGAACATCTGAAGTAGATTTGAGGGAGATTGAAAGGCAGGTAAAGGAATTAATTGAAAAACCTGGCCTAAATGTGACTGAACTTGGAGAGCAGTTGATGACTTTAGTTGGTCAGAAGATAGAGGATACGCTGGGTGCTAGGGAAGCACAATTGATTGAAAGGGTGATGTCTTAGATCACCAAGCTGGCCACTCCTCAGGTTGATCTGGCCCCACTCACTAGTGAGATCAACCAGTTGAGGGGCAGCATTGACAATTTGAACACCCAGGTATCCCTTCATGCTCAGTCTTTGGATAAACTGACAACTGAAGTGGAAAGTTTGAAGAAGAAGGATGAGGAAGTGAAGGAAAAGGTTGTATCTGGTTTGGATGAAGACTCCAAAATCTTAAATGAATTAAAAACTGGTCAAGAACAGGTTACTGCAAATGTTTTGACCCAGTCAAAGGAGACCAACCATTTGTGGAGGTCTTTCAGGATGATGTGTGGATTTTCAAGGAGTGCAAGGACATGCAAACATGGCAGCCTCTTGACTGGTTGCCATCTCACCCCTCTGAATGGGAAGCTATTAGGGCAGGTCTAGATGCTGCCAAGGGGGAAAGAAGTACAGTCCTTGCACCAGTTGCACCTGGAAGAACTCCATCTGGAAGTCAAGCTGGTAGGGAAATGGTTGTAGCTACCAGTACTGAAGCTGGTGAGCAAGCTGGTGATATGGGTTATAGGGGGAATGTTTTGGATAAGGGATAAGGTTTAGCTGTTGATGCATCTGCCCAGCCGGCCACTGATATTCCTATGTTAGAAACTGGCAATGCTGATGTACTTCCTCCAGTTTCTGATAGTGTAAGCAAACAACTGGCCAGACTTGGTAATCAAATTAAAGAAAGAAAGAAGATGAAACAAGCCAACCAAGTTAAAGCCAGAGCACATCTTGAACAGATCAAACTGCTTGATATGAGTGATGCCAATCTTTTGGGAATCACTAAGGAGGAGTATGCCAGAGTTAAGCATGATCCCAGGATAGTTGACCAGTTGAAAGAAATGCTTGATGTAGAACTGGACAGACACTATCCTGATGATGAAGCTGAATTCGATGCCAGAAGTTTGAACATATCAATGGAGAAGGCTAAGGAGAATAGGGCCAGTGGGATTCTAAAAAGAATTGAACATGTTAAGAAGGTTGTGAAAAGGGTGTTGTATCCACCAAGAAGGATTTCTCAACCAAGAAGACCACTGACCAGAGATGCTGACCTTAGCACATTTGTTGAACCAACTAGCGAGGTATCTAATGAAGACATCAAGTCCGCTGTACTGGCTGCTGGTGCTGGGAGTATAAAAATAACAAATGAATCTGAAGCAAGAAGCTATTACTCCCAGATCATGTCAACCAGAAGACCACTGACAGAGATGCTGACCTTAGCACATTTGTTGAACCAACTAGCGAGGTATCTAATGAAGACATCAAGTCCGCTGTACTGGCTGCTGGTGCTGGGAGTATAAAAATAACAAATGAATCTGAAGCAAGAAGCTATTACTCCCAGATCATGTCAACCAGAAGACATAGTGGTACTATCAATGGTGTCAATGTAACAATCAAGCCAGGCACCAAAGTCTTTCAAGTTGAAGTTAGTTATACCAGAGGGCCACTGGTTAAAACTGACAATCCTGGTGCTATGCAGTATGGATTCAATGAATGGGTTGAAATGGTGAATGTGTTGGATGCAAAGGCACAAAAGAATAGGTTTGAGAAAGCATGGGTGAACTTCCTAAGGGGCAAGAATCAACACAAAGAAAATCTGGAGCTAAAGTTGAATATTGACCCTGAAGACTCACAACCTATTTCTTCAGTGACCAAGAGAAGAAGAACTGGCGAAGGGCCATCTCATTAAGTTCTTTCTTTTCAGTTATCTACTTGTAATTGTTTTACATTCTGTAACTTGTATAAATTTCATTTCCTTGTATAAATGAAGTTACCAGTTTGTAACCACAAGGTAGATAATAGATTAAAATCTAACAAACCTAAAAGAAAAACCCAAGGCATTTATTGATCTATAAAAATGCCTTGGAAAACTTAGATAGATTTAAATCGAACAAGTCTCTACAGCTCACACTTGTACAGATACAAGACTGAAAAAGACTTGGCAATATTTCTAGACAAATAGGGGGAATTTGTTAGGACCAGTTTACTGGTAAACTGGCCAGTCTCCAGTTGCACCTGGAGACCCAGTTGACTTGTCCAGTGAAACTGGAGACCCAGATGATTTGTCCAGAAATATATTGAAGTCCAGTTGCATCGTACAGTTAACGCAACTAAAGACTTCCTCCAGTTGAGAACTGACCAGTTGAAGAATCCTTCCAGTTGAAGTCGAAGACAACAAGTGGAAGATAGAGAATGGCAATGGCAGCGAAGCCCAGTTGAAATTCTAGTCAGTTACAAACTGGAGACCTTCAGTGGAAAGCTCTTACAAAGCTTTACACTGATTACGAGGAATTGACTTTTGTGCTTTATGTCCTTTTACCCGGATAATAAGACTTATCTTATTATTTAAGTAATAAAAGGTACATAAAGCTGGTTGAATAAAGTTGCTTTATCCTGCAACTTTATACTGCTTTTTAAGGAATTAAATGTTATTCCTTAAATGCTCTCAACCACATTTGTACGGCCAAAGTTAACATCCCAATGTTAACTTTGCCTATAAATACAAGTCATTGCACAACCTAGAATTCAAGTTGAATACTTCACACTTTGCATACCTGCAATATTCTTGGTGAACTTGTGCAATATTCTGTCAATCGTTAAAAGGAACATTTCACAACTTTAAGTGTTTCGATTGTTTTGAGAAATTCCAAGTGTAGATTAATTGTAGTAAATAGGTTGTTAGGATATTTACATTATTGTATTATCTTGGTTCCGCAACAACCTTGTAATTTATTTAACATTAATAAATAAATTACACTTGAAAATTACATATTGTCTCACCAATTTACTTTACAAGTTATTTGTATTATTGCATTGTTCTTTACTTATTGTCACTTAATAAGTAATCTATCTAGAACTTGGTATATACTCTCTGTAACTGGTCGTCTCCAGTTCAGAGCATATATTGCAAAGTAACTCCACCATCGACATTGAGGTGTCTTCAGGTAGTGCCATCTATTGAGTTGAGACTTACAGTTAGTAATGGTTTGGTCTCGAATGATAACTACTAACTATTAATTATGTTAACATATTGTTATGAAAAATAATAAAGTTCTATACCTACTAACTATTAATTATGTTAACATATTGTTATGAAAAATATAAAGTTCTTATACTATATAATATAATAAATATATATATATAGGAGAGAGATCAAATGAGAAGGTGTGTTAAGGAGAGAAGGTCCTATTGGCCAATCAGAGTGTGACACGTCGCTTTTAAAAAAAAATTGCGCGGTGGCATTTTTGTAAATAATTTGACTTCAAACCTAAGCTGACCCAACCCACCCCAAGCTGACCCAACCCAAGCTGACCCACCCAAGCTGACCCATCCCAAGCTGACCCATCCCAAGCTGACTCACACCAAGCTGACTCACCCCAAGCTGACCCTCACCCCAAGCTGACCCATCCCAAGCTGACCCAACCCAAGCTGACCCATCCCAAGCTGACCCAACCGAACCCCAAGCTTACCCAAACCCCGTAATCTACATTTGTGTAGATTAATCTACATTTGTGTAGATTATGTGTAGCTTGTGTCAAGCCAACCCAACCCAAGCTAACCAAGCTGACCCAACCTGACCCAGACCCAAGCTGACCCAACCCAACCCAAGCTGACCCAAAACCCATAATCTACATTTGTGTAGATTAATCTACATTTGTGTAGATTATGTGTAGATTGTGTCAAGCTGACCCAACTAAGCTAACCAAGCAGACCCAACCTGACCCAACCCAACCCCAAGCTGACCCAACCCAGAACCCAAGCTGACCCAAAACCCATAATCTACATTTGTGTAGATTAATCTACATTTAATCTACATTTGTGTAGATTAATCTACATTTGTGTAGATTATGTGTAGATTGTGTCAAGCTGACCCAACCCAAGCTAACCAAGCTGACCCAACCCAGCTGACCCAACCCAAACTGACCAACCTGACCCAACCCAAGCTGACCCATCCCAAGCTGACCCAACCCCAAACTGACCCAACCGAACCCCAAGCTAATCCAACCCAAGCTGACCCCAAGCTGACCCAATCGAACCCAACCCCAAAGCTAACCCAACCGAACCCCAAGCTGACCCAACCCACCCCAACCTGACCCAACCAAGCTGACCCATCCCAAGCTGACCCAACCCAAGCTGACCCAACCCACCCCAAGCTGACCCAACCAACTGACCCAAGCTGACCCACCAAGCTGACCCAATCGAACCCCAAGCTGACCCAACCGAACCCCAAGCTAACCAACTGCCAACCCCAAGCTGACCCAACCAAGCTGACCCAAGAACCCAAGCTGACCCAACCCAAGCTGACCCCAATCCCAAGCTGACCCAACCAAGCTGACTCCCCAAGCTGACCAAGCTTCACAAAAGTTAATTTATTTACGATTATGCCACCGTGCAACTTTTTTATTTTTGTCACATGTCGCGTTTTGATTGGCCCATAGGACCTTCTCTCCCTTCTCTCCTTAAGACACCTTCTTCCAGGATCCTCACCCAATATAAATATATGTTTTAAGGTGTTGTGTACTTGTGTGACGGTGATATAAAGTATGGTTGTATAATGTGATGGTACGTGTACATCTCCTCTCTTTAAGCAAAGAAAAACATGTTGATACTACAAAAAATTCCTTGTATCATTTTCTCATATGACACCTTTGTAGATAGTATTAAATTAAATCGGTAACTATATATCATAAACAACAAGCATCATACATGATACATGTCTTACATGTCTTAAAAAATTAGATATAACACCGTCATTTTAAAATAAAATATATAAAAAAAACACCGTCATTTCCCTTTATATAATGAGACATGTTTTAAAGGTCCAAATATATATGAGCCAAATGCTTCTCTTTTTTAAAGAACGATAGAAATATTATTATATTATTATATAAATAAATATAAGATGAACGACTAGCAAGGCACTAATTATCATCAAAATTTCTTCACTTTAGATTTTTCTACTCGCGATAACCCATAGGGTATCCATTGGGGATTGTAACGAGTTTAGCATGTGGAGGTAGGTTCGAGGTCCGCATACTACTCGTTTGGATGTCACTGTAAATTATCAAGTTATCTAACAACTAAATCGCCATTCAAATATATGAAATCAGAAAAAAGGCCAGATATATGTTTTAATGATAACATGATATCAAATTGCATTAGAAAGCAAATCATAATAAGCAAGTGTTACTGTGTTAATACCTATATACGATTTACAATGGATTGGGCCATTGGGGCCTAATGCAAAATATAGCTTTAGGTCCTTAGGCGTTTAAGATGCGTTCCTAGTGTAATGATGTGCCTCAAAAATAGTATTAGAGCCAACAAATGAAGCCCATAAAAGAATACAAAGCTGCAATATACATAAATACATAATGGGCAAATCACAAATGTAATCTGTTGTAGAAGACAATCAGATATAAAGTAACAATCCGATAAGGCAGACGTGATCTTAATAGTAAGCGACTATGGTAGAAGATGAACGAGCGTGTAATAGATAGATGGTCGCCAACAGACCACCTGGGACGTTCCATGAATATACGAGTGTGACTAGCTTTCTAATACGGGTTTATCCTTGTATCAATTAACCCTATGCATGAATTCATCTATGCTATGTATTGACATAACACTGGTTATAATACAAATACGCTCATTTGCACGCATGTTACATTTTTTGGTAATTTGGCATCACCGGTATAACGTGATAACTTGTAGCGACAGAAAATAGCAATGCCATGAAGTTTAAATTTGGGTTACCTTTTTATGTGATAACTAAAAGATTGGTACTGAAGTTCAAGATTCATGGTGCTATTGTGCTAATACTTTTTAATAAAGACCAACAGAGTACTACAAAGGTATCCTGCAATCAAGCTTGCCTTGTTTCTTAAAAAAAACAAGTGGAGTTTCAAAGCTAAAAAAAGCTTTGAAACTCCACTTGTTTTTTTTAAGAAAAGCAAGCTTGATTGCAGGATACCTTGGTAGTACTCTGTTGGTCTTTATTAAAAAGTATTAGCACAATAGCACCATGAATCTTGAACTTCAGTACCAATCTTTTAGTTATCACATAAAAAGGTAACCCATCTAATTTCAAAGATTCATGGCATTGCTATTTTTTGCAAGACAAAAAAAAAAAAAAAAAAAAAGAAGATTACAAAAAGAAAACCTCCCATCTTTACTCCTTTTCTACAAAACCAACTGAGATTTTCTCAAAAAGCCATTCTGATTTCTAAGACTGATTCAGAGGGCTTTTTTCATAAGTTTTCTTTGATGGACTACTTGTTTCTTGAAGTAAAATGTTGGCACAACCAAACTTTCGAGGAGACATAGACGGAGCACTTCTTGGTGACAAGCACATTTCTTCCATAGCAATGGCTTGTAGCTCCACAGGGTAATCCCGAACACATCCGATACGGGGCCCAGCTCCAGTTGTCCACTTGCAACTAAGTTGCGTAGCCAACTGAAAAGATTTGATTTCTTTATGGGAGTTTATCCTCTTCAAGATTTTCTCCTGTGGGACGGATTCATTATCGGCTTCATCTTGTTCACCATAATCAAACAGATTCCTTTTGGAAACCATAAGTTCAAAATCGGAGAAAAACTCTTCTGCTGTATCATAATCGGTGGTGCTATCAGAGTCAGATTCTGGTTCAGATTCGGCTTCAGCTTCTTGAGCTTTATTCTGGAATGCCAAAATAACTTTTTCATTTTGTGGGATTTCAAGTGCAGTTATCTTTGACTTCAAATCGGATGACAAATGCAGAAATTTGCTACTTCGATCCTTTCTGGAGTTCTTCCGGTGGTAGCTTTTGGAATTCGTAGTTTCTATTGAACCTCCAAAAATAATAGGTTCAGATACACTATTTCGCATTCCATATCCTGCCACTTCAAAGGACATTTCATCCTCATCATCTGGGCTTTTCTGTAAAATTATAGCATAGATAAGTACACTTACGTATGCCTTGAATGACTTTCAAATCATTTGACTCATTGACTAGTTAACAATAAAATACAACCAAATTGACGCTTTAAGTTTTCTTCAAGTTCTTGTGGTTGATTTATTGTCTTACCTGGTTGTAGTTAGTATGTTTATTGTTTTGTGCAACTAAGTATTTTACAAATTTCTAAGTTAATGTACCTTGACAGCATGGAGATCGACATTGTGTTGCTCAAGGAACGATATGAAAGCATCAAAATTTTCTTTTGTCGGGAGATAATGTCCGCTATGAGGCCAAACTGCCTGTCAAGTTTAAGAAATAATATCACTAAGCTGAAAGATTACATTTTTTTGTCTAACTTCTAAATAACTTCATCGAGCCAGCTCATTTAGTTAATATTATGATTATGATGCATACCTTTAGGATACCGTCTATAATCACCACCCTCCCAGCAGATATTGTAGCTCCACCAGCTAGAAAACTTGAATGTTGAAATTTTCCTTTCTGTTTCGTCCCAACATACAGAACCATTGATGTGCTAAGCACAAATATCCACTTGGTATCATCTGATGTACCGCTTGTATCAATCACGGTCCTGCTCAGTTTGTACATAAACTTCCCATCCTCCACAATAACTTCATACGCCTCTCGTTCTGTCTGCAAATTGTAAGATATATTCTTGAGTATTTTATTAGTATGCATTTAAGCATATTATAGAGTTGGCATTCAACTCATAAACTTATCAACAAGTCGATTATTGGGTCGAATTTTAACAAAAGAAGTTTTTGGTACAACAAAGTTTCAGGCTAAGCCAATCGACTCTGCAGAAATTACCATTTTGTAACTTGTACTTAAAATATATATCCACACAACAAACTTTCTAAAAACTTACGGGTCCAAGATACTTGATGCATTGCTGAAGAAGCTTTGTCCGTGGGCATCTTTCAAGATTCACCTCTTTCCCGTCCCCAATGTCAAGCCTGAAATAATATCATATGGTATAAATTTAGTCATTTTGGTACTTTTATAGCATGTTCTTTTTATCTTATGATATATTACACTTGATCTTACCAATAGAAAAAAGGTTGTCTACTCTCACAAAGAAGCCAATTGGAATAATAAAACTGCAGATTATGACCATAGCGGTGTCGAGGATCGATCTGTTTCAAGGGAAAAGGGGACAAATTATTGGACTAATCATGATACAATATAAACAACCAACAAAACCCAAAGAGCATAAATATGAAGTTATAGATAAAACAAGAACACAGAGACGATTTAGTAGATAGAGGGAAGACTTACTGCCTCGAGCCAATGTTGTAAGGCAAGTTTGCGAGCCTTTTCGTTTTTTAACAAGCCTTTTCCCACCTGGGTTTGAAGAAAAATATATGAGTTTGAAGAAATGGAAAAACCTGGGTTTGTGGTAATATGTAATTCTGCATCTACTTCTTGATCACAGAAAAATTAAAATTAAGAAAATTGTACCTTAGCAGCTCGGGTTCTTGCTCTTGACCAACGTGAAACAGCAGTTTCTGGTTTCTCAACTTCGAAAAATGATACCGAACTGCATCTCAACTGGGCAAAATCTAACAGCTTCCACCTACATAAAATGTGATAGGAAGTATTCTTTAAAAAATGTATCAAAACTTTTGATCTAAGTAGATGTGGTAATATCAGCCTATTTACTAAGGTTGATATGTGTTATGTTTTACATCTAACGTTTCAAATGAGCAACATTACTAAGACTTCGTTGAAATAGGAGTATATTAAAAGGGTTAAACAAGTCAAAAGTCTTTATCTTAATTGATACAAGCTTGTAAAACCCCTTTTAAGCAAAAGTATGATAATAAATCTAATATTGAGATAATCTAGCTTTTGGACATAAATGTTTCGCCTCATTCTAATAAATAAAATGAACACTAACCCAATGTCCCCTAGTTCCCACCTTTAGTTTTAAAAATGTTGTAATTTGTGAGTAACAGTGAACTAAGTAAGAATGAGTACTAACCATCTTTGCTCAACTAAGACTGCACAATCAGCTAGCTGTCTTCTCGTTCTAAAACTTTTGTATGTTTTCTGCAGCTTAATGGCAGCCAGATCACGGTTCATAAGTGGCTTACCCGATGGTGACTCGGGTCCAAGCATTTCTGGCTCAGAGACTAGAGATTCAACCATCTTTGGTTTAGGTTCCGGCAATGGAATTTCAGAGGTTCTTGAAGGTGTGTGATATACTTCGGTCGACGAACTTTTAAAGGTAGAAACTCTGTTGAGCTCTCTATCATTAAAGCTTATAGACCCTCGAATCATCATCTTCGACTTAAATGACCTCTTCTTTGCAAGCTTAGACGAACGGCAGTCGTCAAAACTGAAGGATCGCAACACCTTTCTCACATCATTTTCTTTGAAGCTTAATGATTTAGATATTATAGATTCGATGTGATCATCTATGTCGTTCATATTTGCATATGGCCAAGAAAAAGACAACCCCATTAGCTATAACAGATAAGCAACCTTTTCTTCAACCTGGTAAATGGAAGGAGGAACACACATTGGAGAAGACAAACTAAGTGATGAAAAGTCAAAACTAACAACTTAAACTTTCTGGGTATGAATATTCAAAGTCAATCTGGTGACCTATAGATCCAAGTCAATTCATTAGTTAGCTCATTAAAATTATAGTGGCTTTCGATAGCAACTTTTTACCAGCCTATGTGAATATACTTATTTTGATCCTAAATAATGATATAATTATAATCATAATTACTTTCACACAAACACCAACATCGCGACTTCAAGTCGCAATTATCAGTTTAACAGCAAGTCTAAACACTTCCTAAGAGCACTACTACGTGCCATCCCTCAACAGGAATTCACGAGTTACAAACAAATTGGTGAAAAGAAAGAATCATACAAGTGACCACATGGATGGTGTGTAACTCCACATACTTTCAAGTTTTAGCATTTTCTTCTTAAATCAAAAGAATAAGTGCATAGAGTTTTTTTTTTTATATAACAGAAAGCCTATACACTGACATTACTACTAGATTTCATAGTACCAAACATCCCCCAATACAACCACCTTTTATAATTAAAATATGGAAAAGCACCTTCTCAATCAAGAAACACAATTGGGTCTATTCAAACCCAATCTCAAGTCTTTGGCCACAAATCATCCTAAACCCCACAAACATATGTAGTACAATACAATAAAGCATAATAAATATGAGGCCACCTATCAATAAAAATACAACAACAATGTCCAATCCAGTCAGGCATTGTACAGGTATGCAACACAAAAGTACAAAAGAAACAACACCAAAATTCCAAAACCCATTTTATGTTTTAGCCAAAATTCATTCTAACCCAAGAAAGCACACAGACATCATACTACAAGAAAGCAACAAACTTGAGACCACCCAGCAAGAGAAGATTCATAACAAACAAAACCCATTTCAAGATTTTAGCCAAAATTTAATATATGCCCAAGAATGACATATACACACACATCATACTACAAGAAAGTAACAAACTTTAGACTACATAACAAGAAAAGATTCAAAACAAACAAAACCCATATGCAAAAATGTAGATATCCAAAACCCATTTCAAGATTTTAGCCAAAATTTAACCTAAGACCAAGAATGACATAAATACATACATATATAAACATACATAGGTACATATACATCTACATACATTATAAAAATGCATAAATGAAGCAAAGTATATAAAAATAAAATAAAAAAGAATTAGTACCTTCAAATTCAATCAAGTCAAAGTGTGTGTATTCCCAACAAAAATAAGAATGGCAAGAAAAGAAAGAATCATACAAGTGACCACATGGATGGTGTGTAACTCCACATACTTTCAAGTTTTAGCATTTTCTTCTTAAATCAAAAGAATAAGTGCATAGAGTTTTTTTTTTTATATTTTTTTTTTTTTTTTTTTTTTTTTTTTTTTTTTTTTTTTTTTTTTTTTTTTTTTTTTTTTTTTTTTTTTTTTTTTTTTTTTTTTTTTTTTTTTTTTTTTTTTTTTTTTTTTTTTTTTTTTTTTTTTTTTTTTTTTTTTTTTTTTTTTTTTTTTTTTTTTTTTTTTTTTTTTTTTTTTTTTTTTTTTTTTTTTTTTTTTTTTTTTTTTTTTTTTTTTTTTTTTTTTTTTTTTTTTTTTTTTTTTTTTTTTTTTTTTTTTTTTTTTTTTTTTTTTTTTTTTTTTTTTTTTTTTTTTTTTTTTTTTTTTTTTTTTTTTTTTTTTTTTTTTTTTTTTTTTTTTTTTTTTTTTTTTTTTTTTTTTTTTTTTTTTTTTTTTTTTTTTTTTTTTTTTTTTTTTTTTTTTTTTTTTTTTTTTTTTTTTTTTTTTTTTTTTTTTTTTTTTTTTTTTTTTTTTTTTTTTTTTTTTTTTTTTTTTTTTTTTTTTTTTTTTTTTTTTTTTTTTTTTTTTTTTTTTTTTTTTTTTTTTTTTTTTTTTTTTTTTTTTTTTTTTTTTTTTTTTTTTTTTTTTTTTTTTTTTTTTTTTTTTTTTTTTTTTTTTTTTTTTTTTTTTTTTTTTTTTTTTTTTTTTTTTTTTTTTTTTTTTTTTTTTTTTTTTTTTTTTTTTTTTTTTTTTTTTTTTTTTTTTTTTTTTTTTTTTTTTTTTTTTTTTTTTTTTTTTTTTTTTTTTTTTTTTTTTTTTTTTTTTTTTTTTTTTTTTTTTTTTTTTTTTTTTTTTTTTTTTTTTTTTTTTTTTTTTTTTTTTTTTTTTTTTTTTTTTTTTTTTTTTTTTTTTTTTTTTTTTTTTTTTTTTTTTTTTTTTTTTTTTTTTTTTTTTTTTTTTTTTTTTTTTTTTTTTTTTTTTTTTTTTTTTTTTTTTTTTTTTTTTTTTTTTTTTTTTTTTTTTTTTTTTTTTTTTTTTTTTTTTTTTTTTTTTTTTTTTTTTTTTTTTTTTTTTTTTTTTTTTTTTTTTTTTTTTTTTTTTTTTTTTTTTTTTTTTTTTTTTTTTTTTTTTTTTTTTTTTTTTTTTTTTTTTTTTTTTTTTTTTTTTTTTTTTTTTTTTTTTTTTTTTTTTTTTTTTTTTTTTTTTTTTTTTTTTTTTTTTTTTTTTTTTTTTTTTTTTTTTTTTTTTTTTTTTTTTTTTTTTTTTTTTTTTTTTTTTTTTTTTTTTTTTTTTTTTTTTTTTTTTTTTTTTTTTTTTTTTTTTTTTTTTTTTTTTTTTTTTTTTTTTTTTTTTTTTTTTTTTTTTTTTTTTTTTTTTTTTTTTTTTTTTTTTTTTTTTTTTTTTTTTTTTTTTTTTTTTTTTTTTTTTTTTTTTTTTTTTTTTTTTTTTTTTTTTTTTTTTTTTTTTTTTTTTTTTTTTTTTTTTTTTTTTTTTTTTTTTTTTTTTTTTTTTTTTTTTTTTTTTTTTTTTTTTTTTTTTTTTTTTTTTTTTTTTTTTTTTTTTTTTTTTTTTTTTTTTTTTTTTTTTTTTTTTTTTTTTTTTTTTTTTTTTTTTTTTTTTTTTTTTTTTTTTTTTTTTTTTTTTTTTTTTTTTTTTTTTTTTTTTTTTTTTTTTTTTTTTTTTTTTTTTTTTTTTTTTTTTTTTTTTTTTTTTTTTTTTTTTTTTTTTTTTTTTTTTTTTTTTTTTTTTTTTTTTTTTTTTTTTTTTTTTTTTTTTTTTTTTTTTTTTTTTTTTTTTTTTTTTTTTTTTTTTTTTTTTTTTTTTTTTTTTTTTTTTTTTTTTTTTTTTTTTTTTTTTTTTTTTTTTTTTTTTTTTTTTTTTTTTTTTTTTTTTTTTTTTTTTTTTTTTTTTTTTTTTTTTTTTTTTTTTTTTTTTTTTTTTTTTTTTTTTTTTTTTTTTCTCGATAAGTACAGCTGTTAAAAAAAATGACAAAGATGGTGTTTTCTTCACACACACAAAGTAAAATATACTCCTATTTGTGATGGTATTTTTTTATCATGGTCGATGTGTTGCACATATTCTTAACTTGGTTGTGCAAAGCGGGTTGGGTGACGCTACAATTGCATTAGTTAGGAACAACTTTGTTAAGATGTTAAAGGAGGTATTTTTGGGGGGTAAGACTAGACATAAGAAGTATATCAAATTGTGTAAAGATACCGATTCGATATATTTGTCACCTCATTGGGATTGTCCTACTAGATGGAATTCGACTCTTACAATGTTTGAATGTGCTTTACGTCAAAAAATTACTTTGAAACATTTTCATGATGATCTAGTTGACAACCGTTTGGCATCTTCTAAGTTTGACCTTTGGGAAATTATTCAAACTTTAGTAGATTTACTTCAAGTGTTTTTTGTGAAATAACTTGGAGTTTTTTGTGTTAATTCACTAGATATTATCATTATGAAGGTATTTAAGGTCTTATGGCTCGGTGTATTATTGTCACAATCTCTTTAAAGGTGCAAACTCGACTTTGGACAAACATGTTAGACTTCATTGTGCGGTGAAAAAAGCACAAGATGGGGGTACCACCTCACAAGGTCAACAAACATTAGGAAATGATGGCACTATTTTTCATTATTCGACGGAGGCGGTTCGTGAAGGACTTTCCAACTTGACCATTAAAAAAGCTTGGCCATTCAACCATTGGGACGATCCGGAGGTCACTTCCACATTTCAAACCTTAATCCAACCAAGGTACACTACTCTAACTCGCTCTACATTAAAACGTACATGTATGAAAAATTGGAAATTGGCTAAAAAACTACTTATAACGGATTTTGAAAATTTAAAGGGTAGCTTAAATTTGACAACCGATGTTTGGAGTGCTCCTCATGGTTTGCCCGGTTCTTACATATGTGTTACGGCTCATTGGATAGATCCTAGTACTTGGCAAATGATGAAACGCACAATTGCTTTTGAAAATTTTGAGGAACCTCATACCGGTGAAAATCTATACTATAAGTTAAGAGATGTGTTTGCATACTATAAAATTGAGCAAAAGATTTTTTCAATATCATTTGATAATGCAAGTAATAATACAAAAGCGGTTGACCACTTGAAAATAAAATATACTCCTATTTGTGATGGTATTTTTTATCATGGTCGATGTGTTGCACATATTCTTAACTTGGTTGTGCAAAGCGGGTTGGGTGACGCTACAATTGCATTAGTTAGGAACAACTTTGTTAAGATGTTAAAGGAGGTATTTTTGGGGGGTAAGACTAGACATAAGAAGTATATCAAATTGTGTAAAGATACCGATTCGATATATTTGTCACCTCATTGGGATTGTCCTACTAGATGGAATTCGACTCTTACAATGTTTGAATGTGCTTTACGTCAAAAAATTACTTTGAAACATTTTCATGATGATCTAGTTGACAACCGTTTGGCATCTTCTAAGTTTGACCTTTGGGAAATTATTCAAACTTTAGTAGATTTACTTCAAGTGTTTAAAAATGTCTTTTTTGTTTTTTGGTTCGTGAAGGACTTTCCAACTTGACCATTAAAAAAGCTTGGCCATTCAACCATTGGGACGATCCGGAGGTCACTTCCACATTTCAAACCTTAATCCAACCAAGGTACACTACTCTAACTCGCTCTACATTAAAACGTACATGTATGAAAAATTGGAAATTGGCTAAAAAACTACTTATAACGGATTT
>CM067169.1:78988321-78993321 GCA_034093135.1 Erigeron breviscapus | reverse complement strand
ATATATATATATATATATATATATATATATATATATATATATATATATATATATATATATATATATATATATATATATATATATATATATATATATATAAAGCGGGTTATACATATAATTAGTTAGGAACAACTTTGTTAAGATGTTAAAGGAGGTATTTTTGGGGGGTAAGACTAGACATAAGAAGTATATCAAATTGTGTAAAGATACCGATTCGATATATTTGTCACCTCATTGGGATTGTCCTACTAGATGGAATTCGACTCTTACAATGTTTGAATGTGCTTTACGTCAAAAAATTACTTTGAAACATTTTCATGATGATCTAGTTGACAACCGTTTGGCATCTTCTAAGTTTGACCTTTGGGAAATTATTCAAACTTTAGTAGATTTACTTCAAGTGTTTAAAAATGCCACGGTTTTGGTTTCGGGGGTTTATTATTCTACTAGTCATTTGGTGCTTCACCAAATTTATGAAATTGGTGAAAAATTGGTAGAATTTGAGTGTATGGATAATGGTGTATATGAACGCATGGTGAAAGGCATGAGAGAAAAGTTGAAAAAATATTTTATGGAAATGCCACCAATTTTTGCTTGTGCCGCCGCAATGAACCCCACTTTAAATGTTAGCGGCGTTGAGGCACTTATTGAAAAAATAAATGATAGTTTGGAGTGTTATGAAAAGGATATAAACTTTTCCATAACGGCAAAAAGTGAGTTTAATGCGAATTTTGAAAGATTGTATAAGGTTTATGAAGCTAGATATGGCTCAAGTTCTTCTACTACTCCTTCTCCCTTTGTTTCTACCAAAAAAAGCAAGGATTCCAAGATAAACCTATACAATTATGTTATCCAAACAACCACCAAACGTCAAAGAAATGAGGCTTCAACTTCCAACAAGAACACCGAGTATCATAGGTATATCGGAACAAACTTTTTGGCTAGCCTTGGAGTTGATGCTTTCATGAATGTGGATGTATTGAATTGGTGGAAGGAAAGGGAAGATCAATTTCCCATTCTATCTATCATGGCACGTGATTTACTAAGCGCTCAAGCTTCAACGGTTGCTAGTGAATCCGCATTTTCACAAAGTGGAAGAGTTTTGTCCATAAGAAGAACAAAACTTACACCGGCATCATTGGAGATGTGTATTTGTTATAAAGACCACTTGGACGCCATGGCCCGTAAACAACACTTATCAAGCCTTGAAGATACTTTGGACCTTGAAGAACATATTCACCATGAAGAAGTTGAAGAAGGTACATCCTTATCACTTTCCGATGAAGAGATTGCACTTGATGAAGCTCAAGCTCAACCAATCCCACTTGATGAAGATTGAAGATGAAGACCATTTGAAGACTATGTATTTGTTTCAAGACTATGTATTTGTTTCAAGACTATGTATTTGTTTCAAGAAGACCAATCAAGACAAATGAAGACAATTTGAAGACAACTTTGAAGACAATGATGAAGACAATGATGATTGAAGACTTTGAAGACTTGTTATTTAAGACAATGATGATTGAAGACTTTGAAGACGATGATGAAGACAATGACAATGATGAAGACAATATGAAGACAATGATGAAGACAATGATGAAGACAATGATGAAGACAATGATGAAGACAATGATGAAGACAATGATGAAGACATGATGAAGACATGATGAAGACAATGATGAAGACAATGATGAAGACATGATGAAGACAATGATGAAGACAATGATGAAGACAATGATGAAGACATGATGAAGACAATGATGAAGACAATGATGAAGACAATGATGAAGACATGATGAAGACATGATGAAGACAATGATGAAGACAATGATGAAGACATGATGAAGACAATGATGAAGACAATGATGAAGACAATGATGAAGACATGATGAAGACATGATGAAGACAATGATGAAGACAATGATGAAGACATGATGAAGACAATGATGAAGACAATGATGAAGACAATGATGAAGACATGATGAAGACAATGATGAAGACAATGATGAAGACAATGATGAAGACATGATGAAGACATGATGAAGACAATGATGAAGACAATGATGAAGACATGATGAAGACAATGATGAAGACAATGATGAAGACAATGATGAAGACATGATGAAGACATGATGAAGACAATGATGAAGACAATGATGAAGACATGATGAAGACATGATGAAGACAATGATGAAGACAATGATGAAGACATGATGAAGACAATGATGAAGACATGATGAAGACATGATGAAGACATGATTTGTTTTAAGACTTTGTATTTGTTTCAAGAAGACCAATCAAGACAAATGAAGACAATTTGAAGACAACTTTGAAGACAATGATGAAGACAATGATGATTGAAGACTTTGAAGACTTGTTATTTAATTTGTTTAAGAATTTGTATTTGTTTGAAGACTTGTTATTTGGTTTAAGACATTGTCATTTGGTTGAAGACATTGTATTTGATTGAAGACTTTGAACTTTGTTGAAGATTAAGATGATCTATAATAAAAGTATGCATTTTCGACGAAAAAAGAATGAATTATAGTGAATTATTAGTGAGTTTTTAATTTTTTTCAAGTGTTTTTTGTGAAATAACTTGGAGTTTTTTGTGTTAATTCACTAGATATTATCATTATGAAGGTATTTTAGGTCTTAAGGCTCTATGTATTAACAATCAAGTGCCCCAAAATCGAATTACGATGAAAAAAAGTGGCCTTAACGGCCGTTAAATGAATTATAGTGAATTATTAGTGAGTTTTTAATTTTTTTCAAGTGTTTTTTGTGAAATAACTTGGAGTTTTTTGTGTTAATTCACTAGATATTATCATTATGAAGGTATTTAAGGTCTTATGGCTCGGTGTATTAACAATCAAGTGGCCCAAAATCGATTTACGATGAAAAAAAGTGGCCTTAACGGCCGTTAAATGAATTATAGTGAATTATTAGTGAGTTTTTAATTTTTTTCAAGTGTTTTTTGTGAAATAACTTGGAGTTTTTTGTGTTAATTCACTAGATATTATCATTATGAAGGTATTTAAGGTCTTATGGCTCGGTGTATTAACAATCAAGTGGCCCAAAATCGATTTACGATGAAAAAAAGTGGCCTTAACGGCCGTTAAATGAATTATAGTGAATTATTAGTGAGTTTTTAATTTTTTTCAAGTGTTTTTTGTGAAATAACTTGGAGTTTTTTGTGTTAATTCACTAGATATTATCATTATGAAGGTATTTTAGGTCTTAAGGCTCTATGTATTAACAATCAAGTGGCCCAAAATCGATTTACGATGAAAAAAAGTGGCCTTAACGGCCGTTAAATGAATTATAGTGAATTATTAGTGAGTTTTTAATTTTTTTCAAGTGTTTTTTGTGAAATAACTTGGAGTTTTTTGTGTTAATTCACTAGATATTATCATTATGAAGGTATTTTAGGTCTTAAGGCTCTATGTATTAACAATCAAGTGGCCCAAAATCGATTTACGATGAAAAAAAGTGGCCTTAACGGCCGTTAAATGAATTATAGTGAATTATTAGTGAGTTTTTAATTTTTTTCAAGTGTTTTTTGTGAAATAACTTGGAGTTTTTTGTGTTAATTCACTAGATATTATCATTATGAAGGTATTTTAGGTCTTAAGGCTCTATGTATTAACAATCAAGTGGCCCAAAATCGATTTACGATGAAAAAAAGTGGCCTTAACGGCCGTTAAATGAATTATAGTGAATTATTAGTGAGTTTTTAATTTTTTTCAAGTGTTTTTTGTGAAATAACTTGGAGTTTTTTGTGTTAATTCACTAGATATTATCATTATGAAGGTATTTAAGGTCTTATGGCTCGGTGTATTAACAATCAAGTGCCCCAAAATCGAATTACGATGAAAAAAAGTGGCCTTAACGGCCGTTAAATGAATTATAGTGAATTATTAGTGAGTTTTTAATTTTTTTCAAGTGTTTTTTGTGAAATAACTTGGAGTTTTTTGTGTTAATTCACTAGATATTATCATTATGAAGGTATTTTAGGTCTTAAGGCTCTATGTATTAACAATCAAGTGGCCCAAAATCGATTTACGATGAAAAAAAGTGGCCTTAACGGCCGTTAAATGAATTATAGTGAATTATTAGTGAGTTTTTAATTTTTTTCAAGTGTTTTTTGTGAAATAACTTGGAGTTTTTTGTGTTAATTCACTAGATATTATCATTATGAAGGTATTTAAGGTCTTATGGCTCGGTGTATTAACAATCAAGTGGCCCAAAATCGATTTACGATGAAAAAAAGTGGCCTTAACGGCCGTTAAATGAATTATAGTGAATTATTAGTGAGTTTTTAATTTTTTTCAAGTGTTTTTTGTGAAATAACTTGGAGTTTTTTGTGTTAATTCACTAGATATTATCATTATGAAGGTATTTAAGGTCTTATGGCTCGGTGTATTAACAATCAAGTGGCCCAAAATCGATTTACGATGAAAAAAAGTGGCCTTAACGGCCGTTAAATGAATTATAGTGAATTATTAGTGAGTTTTTAATTTTTTTCAAGTGTTTTTTGTGAAATAACTTGGAGTTTTTTGTGTTAATTCACTAGATATTATCATTATGAAGGTATTTAAGGTCTTATGGCTCGGTGTATTAACAATCAAGTGGCCCAAAATCGATTTACGATGAAAAAAAGTGGCCTTAACGGCCGTTAAATGAATTATAGTGAATTATTAGTGAGTTTTTAATTTTTTTCAAGTGTTTTTTGTGAAATAACTTGGAGTTTTTTGTGTTAATTCACTAGATATTATCATTATGAAGGTATTTTAGGTCTTAAGGCTCTATGTATTAACAATCAAGTGCCCCAAAATCGAATTACGATGAAAAAAAGTGGCCTTAACGGCCGTTAAATGAATTATAGTGAATTATTAGTGAGTTTTTAATTTTTTTCAAGTGTTTTTTGTGAAATAACTTGGAGTTTTTTGTGTTAATTCACTAGATATTATCATTATGAAGGTATTTAAGGTCTTATG
>CM067169.1:78975821-78983321 GCA_034093135.1 Erigeron breviscapus | reverse complement strand
GTATAACCCTTTGCCACTAACCTGGCTTTGAATTTATCTAAGGATCCATCTGCATTATACTTAATTCTGTAAACCCATTTACAGCCAATGGGGGTTTTACCAGCAGGAAGGGTGGTGATGTCCCAAGTATGATTGTGTTCAAGTGCTTGGAGTTCTTTATTCATTGCCTCTACCCATTTGGGGTCCTTAGATGCCTGGATATAAGTGTGTGGTTCAGAATGTGTGTCAATGTTATTAATGAGATGTTTAGAGGTAGCAGTTAGCTTGGAGTAATTGAGGTAGTGGGAGTGATGAAATTTGGATTGAGCAGTGTTAAGATTTGGGTAAATTGTGATGAAAGTAATTGAGTTTAGATGACACTTGTCTTGTCCTCTTGGACTGTCTTGTGGGAGGAATCTGGTTAGAAGAGTCTGATTGTTGAGAGGGTTGTGTGATTTGAGTTTGTCCAGTTGTTGATTTAGGAGGATTGAGTGGTGAATTATTTGGTGATGGAATGGAAGTTGCGCTTGGTGGGGGTGTAGGTGGAGTGACAGAATCTGAATGTGCTCTGGGTAAAGGAAAAATTGGTATATTATCAGAATTAATGATTGAATTTTCAGATTTGTTTTGTTTTTTTTTTTTTTTTTTTTTTTTTTTTTTTTTTTTTTTTTTTTTTTTTTTTTTTTTTTTTTTTTTTTTTTTTTTTTTTTTTTTTTTTTTTTTTTTTTTTTTTTTTTTTTTTTTTTTTTTTTTTTTTTTTTTTTTTTTTTTTTTTTTTTTTTTTTTTTTTTTTTTTTTTTTTTTTTTTTTTTTTTTTTTTTTTTTTTTTTTTTTTTTTTTTTTTTTTTTTTTTTTTTTTTTTTTTTTTTTTTTTTTTTTTTTTTTTTTTTTTTTTTTTTTTTTTTTTTTTTTTTTTTTTTTTTTTTTTTTTTTTTTTTTTTTTTTTTTTTTTTTTTTTTTTTTTTTTTTTTTTTTTTTTTTTTTTTTTTTTTTTTTTTTTTTTTTTTTTTTTTTTTTTTTTTTTTTTTTTTTTTTTTTTTTTTTTTTTTTTTTTTTTTTTTTTTTTTTTTTTTTTTTTTTTTTTTTTTTTTTTTTTTTTTTTTTTTTTTTTTTTTTTTTTTTTTTTTTTTTTTTTTTTTTTTTTTTTTTTTTTTTTTTTTTTTTTTTTTTTTTTTTTTTTTTTTTTTTTTTTTTTTTTTTTTTTTTTTTTTTTTTTTTTTTTTTTTTTTTTTTTTTTTTTTTTTTTTTTTTTTTTTTTTTTTTTTTTTTTTTTTTTTTTTTTTTTTTTTTTTTTTTTTTTTTTTTTTTTTTTTTTTTTTTTTTTTTTTTTTTTTTTTTTTTTTTTTTTTTTTTTTTTTTTTTTTTTTTTTTTTTTTTGTCTTGTCCTCTTGGACTGTCTTGTGGGAGGAATCTGGTTAGAAGAGTCTGATTGTTGAGAGGGTTGTGTGATTTGAGTTTGTCCAGTTGTTGATTTAGGAGGATTGAGTGGTGAATTATTTGGTGATGGAATGGAAGTTGCGCTTGGTGGGGGTGTAGGTGGAGTGACAGAATCTGAATGTGCTCTGGGTAAAGGAAAAATTGGTATATTATCAGAATTAATGATTGAATTTTCAGATTTGTTTTGTTTTTTAGAGAAGGGAAAAAGAGTTTCATTGAATAGGACATGTCTGCTGGTGTGGATCTTAGTAGTTGTAGGGTCATAGAGGAGATAACCCTTCTGATTATGAGGATATCCTATTAGGACAGTTGAAACAGCTCTAGGTGCAAATTTGTCAGAGGATTTGGTGTAAACAAAAGCTTGGCAGCCTAGAATTTTAAGATGATCAAGATTGGGGGGTTCTCCATAGAGAATTTCATAAGGACTTTTGTTATGGAGAATGGTGGAAGGAAGTCTGTTTATAATGTGAGTTGTTGCAAGAATGCAGTACCCCCAGAGATGTTTTGGGAAATTAGCTTGAAAATGAATGGCCCTTGCCATTTCCAGGAGATGTTTGTGCTTCTTTTCCACCCTGGCATTTCGCTGGGGGTATATGGGCAGGTGGTTTGGTGAGTGATTCCTTGTGAATTAAAGAAAGATTGTAAATTATCATTAAGGAGCTCTGTACCATTATATGTTCTCACAGTTTTGAGAGAGGTGTTGAAATGATTTTTAACATATTCATGAAAAGATTTGATGGTGGATATAGCATGGTGTTTGGTAGGAAGGAAATAGGTCCAAGTGGCTCTTGAGTGATCATCAACAATAGTCAAGAAATAAGAGCATTTATTAATGGTGGGGTGCCTGTAAGGACCCCAAACATCTACATGGATGAGATCAAAAGCTTTAGAAGCATGAGAGAAACTAGTAGTAAATGGTAACTGATGATGTTTTGATAAAGGACAAACAGAACAAGGAGAATCTATATTACAATGAATAAAACTGGAAATGGACTTTATTTGTCTAAGAACAGGATATGAACAATGTCCAAGCCTGGCATGCCAGAGTTGAGCAGCAGTGGTTGTGCTTAGAATGGTAGCTTGAGAATGAACTTGTGAGGGAGAAGCTTCGGGAGATAAGAGATAGAGACCATTACAAAGGATGCCTTGTGCAATCTTTTTGTCATGGTCCTGGAAAATGACAAAATCATGAGTAATGTAGATGCAGATTTGTGTGACAGTAGCAACGTAGATTTGGTTAACGTTTTTGTTCTTAGGAATATATATGTAATCGTTGAATAATAAGTCGTTAGGACATACGTTTGTGTTTAATGATTACGTTTGAACTTCAATGAGAGATGTGTTTATGTTTATTGTTATGTTTGTGTGTCATATTTATTGTTTTGCAGGTACAAGGATGTAGAGCCAAGGTTATAAGTGTCGTAGAACACTTAAACGATGGTTGGACGTTGTGTACAAGTCAAAATAAGGGTTCAAGGAAACGCACCTCGTGCTGACGTCATCAGCACGTTGTATTGGCTTCGTGCTGACGTCAGCACGAAGGCAAGGTGGTTTTGGTGAATCCGCTTGGTCCACTTCGTGTGTAGCCCAAGCCCACACGAACTATAACTATACAAGTATAAATACCGAACCTAAATACGTTTTAGGTAACGAATTGGTAAATATACGTCGAATTGTTGCTAGTAAATCCTCCTACACGAACTTACACTTCGTGTATATCCTTAGGTCAATTAATTGCTCATTAATTGACAAAAGGCAATAGCAATCTAGTTATCTCAAGAAGATTCCGCACTCTTGACATAACGAATCACGTCTTATTTACGATCTATACGACAATAGGGACTTACAAGTGGTATCAGAGCCCTAAGGTTGATTACCAGAAGGTTAAAGATCGTGTGATTTGCTATTGATTGCAAATTCAATTCGAAATCAAAGTTTTCTCAAGAATTCGTGTATCACTTCGCGTGACCTCGTGCTTACGTCAGCACGACTTGACCTTCGTGTGTCACTTTGTGCCACGTCAGCACGAACTAGACTTCGTGTACTCTTCATCTTCTTACTTTGTGCCACGTCAGCACGAACCCAAAATGCTACAGTAACTTATTTCGTTTGATTTTCATTTTAAAAGACTCGAAATGACTACTGTACCAGCTGCTGCCAAATGCCGTACTTATCAACCAGTTGATTATGCACGACCATGAAGTCGGTCGTGGTAATTTACCTCAAAAACTTTTTCGAATGGAGAACTATTGGATGTGGAAGAGACGTTTTGAAGACTATATGCGTCTCAATGATATTGATATGTGGTTTATGGTGACACAAGGATATGACTAGCCAAGATATGAAAAGAATGGTGTGATTGGTAATTACACCTACACTGATATGCCAGACGAGGAATAGAAAAAGTATGAGGGAAGGCTCATTCAACTCTAACAATGGCATTGCCTCAAGAAAGTGTTCATCTGTTTAAAAAGTATAAAACTTCAAAGGAAATGTGGGATGCTCTAGAGAAATACTGTGAAGGCGATGTAACTTTAAAGAAGAATCGCATAAAGCTTTTAAAGCGTCAATATGAAGCTTTTAATGGTTTGAAAGGGGAATCACTTGATGAAATTATAGCCCGATTCAACCATTTGACTACAGAGTTATCATATAGGTGAAACTTGGTACATAGAAGACATTTTTGAGAGTCATGTTGTCATTCAATTTCATTGAGCCAATGATGGTAATTAGGACAGTTTGGCCATTTGGTAGAGAAAGGCTAATTGGTATTTTACAGGTATAAGTGTCATGCATGTTTTCAAGGGTGTTGCTTATATGGTCTGTGACACCACTATCAGATATCCAGACACCTTTAGACTTTGACAGGCAATAAGCAACAAATCTAAATTTTGGCAAAGTTTTAGTAGTAAAAGAGAAAACACCTGCAGCAGGAGTTGGTTGATCACCAGCTTGTTGAGCTTGTTGCATGAACAGTATGACTTGATTGAGTTGATTCTGCAATTGATCAATCTTGGCATTCATTAGCAGTTCCTGGTGTGAGTTGGAGGGAGGTGAGTATGGGGTATCTTTTGAGGTGGATGGTGTGTCTGCAGCATTGACAACCATATTGACAGATTTCCCTTGTATGCAATTCGAAATCAAAGTTTTCTCAAGAATTCGTGTATCACTTCGCGTGACCTCGTGCTTACGTCAGCACGACTTGACCTTCGTGTGTCACTTTGTGCCACGTCAGCACGAACTAGACTTCGTGTACTCTTCATCTTCTTACTTTGTGCCACGTCAGCACGACTTACCTTCGTGTGTCACTTTGTGCCACGTCAGCACGACTTGACCTTCGTGTGTCACTTTGTGCTACGTCAGCACGACTTGACCTTCGTGTGTCACTTTGTGCCACGTCAGCACAAACTAGACTTCGTGTACTCTTCATCTTCTTACTTTGTGCCACGTCAGCACGAACCCAAAGTGCTACAGTAACTTATTTCGTTTGATTTTCATTTTAAAAGACTCGAAATGACTACTGTACCAGCTGCTGCCAACTCACCAAATGCCGTACTTATCAACCAGTTGATTATGCACGACCATGAAGTCGGTCGTGGTAATTTACCTCAAAAACTTTTTCGAATGGAGAACTATTGGATGTGGAAGAGACGTTTTGAAGACTATATGCGTCTCAATGATATTGATATGTGGTTTATGGTGACACAAGGATATGACTGGCCAACATATGAAAAGAATGGTGTGATTGGTAATTACACCTACACTGATATGCCAGACGAGGAATAGAAAAAGTATGTCATTAAAGGGAAGGCTCATTCAACTCTAACAATGGCATTGCCTCAAGAAAGTGTTCATCTGTTTAAAAAGTATAAAACTTCAAAGGAAATGTGGGATGCTCTAGAGAAATACTGTGAAGGCGATGTAACTTTAAAGAAGAATCGCATAAAGCTTTTAAAGCTTCAATATGAAGCTTTTAATGGTTTGAAAGGGGAATCACTTGATGAAATTATAGCCCGATTCAACCATTTGACTACAGAGTTATCATATAGGTGAAACTTGGTACATAGAAGACATTTTTGAGAGTCATGTTGTCATTCAATTTCATTGAGCCAATGATGGTAATTAGGACAGTTTGGCCATTTGGTAGAGAAAGGCTAATTGGTATTTTACAGGTATAAGTGTCATGCATGTTTTCAAGGGTGTTGCTTATATGGTCTGTGACACCACTATCAGATATCCAGACACCTTTAGACTTTGACAGGCAATAAGCAACAAATCTAAATTTTGGCAAAGTTTTAGTAGTAAAAGAGAAAACACCTGCAGCAGGAGTTGGTTGATCACCAGCTTGTTGAGCTTGTTGCATGAACAGTATGACTTGATTGAGTTGATTCTGCAATTGATCAATCTTGGCATTCATTAGCAGTTCCTGGTGTGAGTTGGAGGGAGGTGAGTATGGGGTATCTTTTGAGGTGGATGGTATGTCTGCAGCATTGACAACCATATTGACAGATTTCCCTTGTATGCAATTCGAAATCAAAGTTTTCTCAAGAATTCGTGTATCACTTCGCGTGACCTCGTGCTTACGTCAGCACGACTTGACCTTCGTGTGTCACTTTGTGCCACGTCAGCACGAACTAGACTTCGTGTACTCTTCATCTTCTTACTTTGTGCCACGTCAGCACGACTTGACCTTCGTGTGTCACTTTGTGCCACGTCAGCACGACTTGACCTTCGTGTGTCACTTTGTGCCACGTCAGCACGACTTGACCTTCGTGTTCACTTTGTGCCACGTCAGCACGACTTGACCTTCGTGTGTCACTTTGTGCCACGTCAGCACGACTTGACCTTCGTGTGTCACTTTGTGCCACGTCAGCACGACTTGACCTTCGTGTGTCACTTTGTGCCACGTCAGCACGACTTGACCTTCGTGTGTCACTTTGTGCCACGTCAGCACGACTTGACCTTCGTGTGTCACTTTGTGCCACGTCAGCACGACTTGACCTTCGTGTGTCACTTTGTGCCACGTCAGCACGACTTGACCTTCGTGTGTCACTTTGTGCCACGTCAGCACGACTTCGTGTACTCTTCGTGTTCTTACTTTGTGCTACGTCAGCACGACTTGACCTTCGTGTGTCACTTTGTGCCACGTCAGCACGAACTAGACTTCGTGTACTCTTCATCTTCTTACTTTGTGCCACGTCAGCACGACTTGACCTTCGTGTGTCACTTTGTGCCACGTCAGCACGACTTGACCTTCGTGTTCACTTTGTGCCACGTCAGCACGACTTGACCTTCGTGTGTCACTTTGTGCCACGTCAGCACGACTTGACCTTCGTGTGTCACTTTGTGCCACGTCAGCACGACTTGACCTTCGTGTGTCACTTTGTGCCACGTCAGCACGACTTGACCTTCGTGTGTCACTTTGTGCCACGTCAGCACGACTTGACCTTCGTGTGTCACTTTGTGCCACGTCAGCACGACTTGACCTTCGTGTGTCACTTTGTGCCACGTCAGCACGACTTGACCTTCGTGTGTCACTTTGTGCCACGTCAGCACGACTTGACCTTCGTGTGTCACTTTGTGCCACGTCAGCACGACTTGACCTTCGTGTTCACTTTGTGCCACGTCAGCACGACTTGACCTTCGTGTGTCACTTTGTGCCACGTCAGCACGACTTGACCTTCGTGTGTCACTTTGTGCCACGTCAGCACGACTTGACCTTCGTGTTCACTTTGTGCCACGTCAGCACGACTTGACCTTCGTGTGTCACTTTGTGCCACGTCAGCACGACTTGACCTTCGTGTGTCACTTTGTGCCACGTCAGCACGACTTGACCTTCGTGTGTCACTTTGTGCCACGTCAGCACGACTTGACCTTCGTGTGTCACTTTGTGCCACGTCAGCACGACTTGACCTTCGTGTGTCACTTTGTGCCACGTCAGCACGACTTGACCTTCGTGTGTCACTTTGTGCCACGTCAGCACGACTTGACCTTCGTGTGTCACTTTGTGCCACGTCAGCACGACTTGACCTTCGTGTTCACTTTGTGCCACGTCAGCACGACTTGACCTTCGTGTGTCACTTT
>CM067169.1:78933321-78970821 GCA_034093135.1 Erigeron breviscapus | reverse complement strand
TTGCGAGGAGCCACCCAAGCAACAACTGCATCTACGCACTCGCCCGGCTAAGGCTAGTACGGGTTAAGCTTAACACTTTTCCCTGCATCTGTTTTATGAGCTCGATTTCACACATATAGTTTGGGTCCCTGCATTCCCAAACATTCACACACATATAGTCTAGGTAACACACATTCCTAGACATTCACACACTTTAACTTCATTACGTTTGGATCCTTAAACGTGCAAGTGACATAGCAACCTAGCAAGTCTAGTGAACTAGGCGTACAAGTCAAGCATGCATATCACACATCAACTTCATTTCTATATATCATACATATCAAGATACTTCATTAAACTACATCAACTGCATAACTACATATTACATTAAGCAATACTGCATTACACTACAATAGGGACTGCATCTCAGGTCTCATGGTCAACTGCATAACCCATAATACCTCCCAAGTAACCCATATGCCCACATGCAATAATAAGGTACCGAATGGAAGTGTTTACAATTTGAAACCAGCTTTTAGTTGATCCCTCAGCGTGTCAAAGTAGTGTATCTTACCTGGTATTAGCGTACGCGTGCAAACAAGTAGCTAATAGTGCTTATCAGTACTTCCCGACACCTATCGTACATTAACATATAAAGTATAAGTCATTAGGGACATTAAATGGCTTTCGTACGACTTTAGAACTGACCATTTAAAAATCCAGATTACACCTTACGAAGATAGACCTTATCTTCGTTTGGTTCTTACGAACTTAAGTCACACTTTACGAAGATAGGCCGTTAAACGAATTTAAACTTCATTTTCGTTTTGCTTCCTAGTTTACGAATTAGCCAACGAAGTTAGCTCCAAAACTTCTTACGAATTTAACCAACGAATTTGACTTCAAACGAATTTAAACAACGAATTTGACAAAACTCCTTCTTACGAACTTGGCCAACGAAAATAGCATTAGGACGAACTTAACATAACTTACGAAGATAGTCATAAAACGAAGATTAACTTCGTTCGAACGCTGGTTCGACTGCCTTTCAAAAACGACTAAGTTCTTCGATTTTCCAGAAAACGATCCATCTAGGCTTCACCCAAAACATGATTTTGACACAATTAAACACATTTTGATCATCCGGATCGATTACAAACTCGTTTAACATCGTTTTGCACGTTAATTGACCAAAACACCATCTAAGCCCTAATTACGTGCATAATCCAATTTTAATCAGATCTAAATCATAATTAACCAACCCCTAGACCTGAAAATACAACCAACGATTCAATGATTACCTGCTTGCTAGATGGTTGATCGATTCCAACACCAAATACCCAATTGTTAGACCCAAAAACTAGATTAATTGCTTTAGGATTCAAGAAAGGATTAATTGCTTTATTATTTGCTAATGGCTGCTTAATCAACCCTAATTACACCCATCAAAGTCTTAATCCCGTTTTTTGATTTCAACCTATGTCAAAATCAGTCCCTGGACTTCTAAACCCTTCATTATTGGTCACAAACTGCATTATTGACCATATACAACATTAGTCCTTCATTAAAAGGCACTACATAGCCTTTAGCGACATTAATCACACTTTTATTCGTCATTAAAATTTAGGCTTTTAAACCTAACTACTTTATCTACGTTAACCACACATAGCTACATTCAAATATTAAGTAAGTACTTCCCGACACCTATCGTACATTAACATATAAAGTATAAGTCATTAGGGACATTAAATGGCTTTCATACGACTTTAGAACTGACCATTTAAAAAACCAGATTAAAAAAAAAAAAAAAAAAAAAAAAAAAAAAAAAAAAAAAAAAAAAAAAAAAAAAAAAAAAAAAAAAAAAAAAAAAAAAAAAAAAAAAAAAAAAAAAAAAAAAAAAAAAAAAAAAAAAAAAAAAAAAAAAAAAAAAAAAAAAAAAAAAAAAAAAAAAAAAAAAAAAAAAAAAAAAAAAAAAAAAAAAAAAAAAAAAAAAAAAAAAAAAAAAAAAAAAAAAAAAAAAAAAAAAAAAAAAAAAAAAAAAAAAAAAAAAAAAAAAAAAAAAAAAAAAAAAAAAAAAAAAAAAAAAAAAAAAAAAAAAAAAAAAAAAAAAAAAAAAAAAAAAAAAAAAAAAAAAAAAAAAAAAAAAAAAAAAAAAAAAAAAAAAAAAAAAAAAAAAAAAAAAAAAAAAAAAAAAAAAAAAAAAAAAAAAAAAAAAAAAAAAAAAAAAAAAAAAAAAAAAAAAAAAAAAAAAAAAAAAAAAAAAAAAAAAAAAAAAAAAAAAAAAAAAAAAAAAAAAAAAAAAAAAAAAAAAAAAAAAAAAAAAAAAAAAAAAAAAAAAAAAAAAAAAAAAAAAAAAAAAAAAAAAAAAAAAAAAAAAAAAAAAAAAAAAAAAAAAAAAAAAAAAAAAAAAAAAAAAAAAAAAAAAAAAAAAAAAAAAAAAAAAAAAAAAAAAAAAAAAAAAAAAAAAAAAAAAAAAAAAAAAAAAAAAAAAAAAAAAAAAAAAAAAAAAAAAAAAAAAAAAAAAAAAAAAAAAAAAAAAAAAAAAAAAAAAAAAAAAAAAAAAAAAAAAAAAAAAAAAAAAAAAAAAAAAAAAAAAAAAAAAAAAAAAAAAAAAAAAAAAAAAAAAAAAAAAAAAAAAAAAAAAAAAAAAAAAAAAAAAAAAAAAAAAAAAAAAAAAAAAAAAAAAAAAAAAAAAAAAAAAAAAAAAAAAAAAAAAAAAAAAAAAAAAAAAAAAAAAAAAAAAAAAAAAAAAAAAAAAAAAAAAAAAAAAAAAAAAAAAAAAAAAAAAAAAAAAAAAAAAAAAAAAAAAAAAAAAAAAAAAAAAAAAAAAAAAAAAAAAAAAAAAAAAAAAAAAAAAAAAAAAAAAAAAAAAAAAAAAAAAAAAAAAAAAAAAAAAAAAAAAAAAAAAAAAAAAAAAAAAAAAAAAAAAAAAAAAAAAAAAAAAAAAAAAAAAAAAAAAAAAAAAAAAAAAAAAAAAAAAAAAAAAAAAAAAAAAAAAAAAAAAAAAAAAAAAAAAAAAAAAAAAAAAAAAAAAAAAAAAAAAAAAAAAAAAAAAAAAAAAAAAAAAAAAAAAAAAAAAAAAAAAAAAAAAAAAAAAAAAAAAAAAAAAAAAAAAAAAAAAAAAAAAAAAAAAAAAAAAAAAAAAAAAAAAAAAAAAAAAAAAAAAAAAAAAAAAAAAAAAAAAAAAAAAAAAAAAAAAAAAAAAAAAAAAAAAAAAAAAAAAAAAAAAAAAAAAAAAAAAAAAAAAAAAAAAAAAAAAAAAAAAAAAAAAAAAAAAAAAAAAAAAAAAAAAAAAAAAAAAAAAAAAAAAAAAAAAAAAAAAAAAAAAAAAAAAAAAAAAAAAAAAAAAAAAAAAAAAAAAAAAAAAAAAAAAAAAAAAAAAAAAAAAAAAAAAAAAAAAAAAAAAAAAAAAAAAAAAAAAAAAAAAAAAAAAAAAAAAAAAAAAAAAAAAAAAAAAAAAAAAAAAAAAAAAAAAAAAAAAAAAAAAAAAAAAAAAAAAAAAAAAAAAAAAAAAAAAAAAAAAAAAAAAAAAAAAAAAAAAAAAAAAAAAAAAAAAAAAAAAAAAAAAAAAAAAAAAAAAAAAAAAAAAAAAAAAAAAAAAAAAAAAAAAAAAAAAAAAAAAAAAAAAAAAAAAAAAAAAAAAAAAAAAAAAAAAAAAAAAAAAAAAAAAAAAAAAAAAAAAAAAAAAAAAAAAAAAAAAAAAAAAAAAAAAAAAAAAAAAAAAAAAAAAAAAAAAAAAAAAAAAAAAAAAAAAAAAAAAAAAAAAAAAAAAAAAAAAAAAAAAAAAAAAAAAAAAAAAAAAAAAAAAAAAAAAAAAAAAAAAAAAAAAAAAAAAAAAAAAAAAAAAAAAAAAAAAAAAAAAAAAAAAAAAAAAAAAACCCGTTTTTAGATTTCAACCTATGTCAAAATCAGTCCCTTGACTTCTAAACCCTTCATTATTGGTCACAAACTGCATTATTGACCATAAACAACATTAGTCCTTCATTAAAAGGCACTACATAGCCTTTAAGCGACATTAATCACACTTTTATTCGTCATTAAAATTTAGGCTTTTTAAACCTAACTACTTTATCTACGGGATTACCTTTAGGCCGGGGGGGGGGGGGGGGGGGGGGGGGGGGGGGGGGGGGGGGGGGGGGGGGGGGGGGGGGGGGGGGGGGGGGGGGGGGGGGGGGGGGGGGGGGGGGGGGGGGGGGGGGGGGGGGGGGGGGGGGGGGGGGGGGGGGGGGGGGGGGGGGGGGGGGGGGGGGGGGGGGGGGGGGGGGGGGGGGGGGGGGGGGGGGGGGGGGGGGGGGGGGGGGGGGGGGGGGGGGGGGGGGGGGGGGGGGGGGGGGGGGGGGGGGGGGGGGGGGGGGGGGGGGGGGGGGGGGGGGGGGGGGGGGGGGGGGGGGGGGGGGGGGGGGGGGGGGGGGGGGGGGGGGGGGGGGGGGGGGGGGGGGGGGGGGGGGGGGGGGGGGGGGGGGGGGGGGGGGGGGGGGGGGGGGGGGGGGGGGGGGGGGGGGGGGGGGGGGGGGGGGGGGGGGGGGGGGGGGGGGGGGGGGGGGGGGGGGGGGGGGGGGGGGGGGGGGGGGGGGGGGGGGGGGGGGGGGGGGGGGGGGGGGGGGGGGGGGGGGGGGGGGGGGGGGGGGGGGGGGGGGGGGGGGGGGGGGGGGGGGGGGGGGGGGGGGGGGGGGGGGGGGGGGGGGGGGGGGGGGGGGGGGGGGGGGGGGGGGGGGGGGGGGGGGGGGGGGGGGGGGGGGGGGGGGGGGGGGGGGGGGGGGGGGGGGGGGGGGGGGGGGGGGGGGGGGGGGGGGGGGGGGGGGGGGGGGGGGGGGGGGGGGGGGGGGGGGGGGGGGGGGGGGGGGGGGGGGGGGGGGGGGGGGGGGGGGGGGGGGGGGGGGGGGGGGGGGGGGGGGGGGGGGGGGGGGGGGGGGGGGGGGGGGGGGGGGGGGGGGGGGGGGGGGGGGGGGGGGGGGGGGGGGGGGGGGGGGGGGGGGGGGGGGGGGGGGGGGGGGGGGGGGGGGGGGGGGGGGGGGGGGGGGGGGGGGGGGGGGGGGGGGGGGGGGGGGGGGGGGGGGGGGGGGGGGGGGGGGGGGGGGGGGGGGGGGGGGGGGGGGGGGGGGGGGGGGGGGGGGGGGGGGGGGGGGGGGGGGGGGGGGGGGGGGGGGGGGGGGGGGGGGGGGGGGGGGGGGGGGGGGGGGGGGGGGGGGGGGGGGGGGGGGGGGGGGGGGGGGGGGGGGGGGGGGGGGGGGGGGGGGGGGGGGGGGGTTAGAGGAGTGAATCAGTCACTTGCAAATTTGGCTTCAGATTTGATTTGTTCAGGGAACTTTTCAAGTTGTTTGGGCTGATGTTCTTGGGCTGCTGATCTGGCTACTGTTTGGACCGATGATGGTCAAATGTCATTCAGGCTGTTGGGTTGCTGATGTATAGCTGCTGATTTGGTCACTTCTCAGGTCACTTCCCGAGCCAGGTTATGTGAATTTTATTAATACTTCCATTTATTAATCGATAAGTTTTTTGTTGCGAAAATTTAAGGTATAGATTAGTTTGGATGTTTATCTTTTGTTGTGTGTTTGAGTGTTTCGCTATAATGTAATGTTAACCAGTATTCTGTTTGATGATATTACTAACATATATACAATGGGGTACATTATTGATTGTGTGTATGACTGGTTACTGAAATAAATGTAACTTACTTGCTTCGGGCATCTGTATAGAAGGGTTAATAAGTTGTTGTATGTACCTGTTTAGATCAAACCCCTTAGAAACAAACCACATTTTCTATTTTTGATACAAGATCTGTTGAAGAGTTGATCATATTGGCAGTTAAGTAAATACTCCACGCTCTGAAATTTTGACCAGAAATTGCATGTCAAGGATAATTCAAATTAGCAGTTAAGTATTCTTCAAATTGCATTCCGGAGTAGATAAACATTTTTTTACGCATACAAGGACATTAGTGTACTACTTATATTATCTCTTCTCTCTCTCTACTCTCTCACTGCTACTCCCTGCTGTTTTGCCTGAATTTTACCGTTGGAGCCAGCTATCCCCACTGGAATTCATCTCCGGCCCAGGCTAGTATTAAGAAAAAAAAAGGTAGATTATATATATATATATATATATATATACATTATATATATAGGGGTGAGATAAATTGAGTACAATTAATTTGAGTCCAAAAAGGGTCCATGTAACTTACACATGTATATATATATATATATATATATATATATATATATATATATATATATATATATATATATATATATATATATATATATATATATATATATATATATATATATATATATATATATATATATATATATATATATATATATATATATATATATATATATATATATATATATATATATATATATATATATATATATATATATATATATATATATATATATATATATATATATATATATATATATATATATATATATATATATATATATATATATATATATATATATATATATATATATATATATATATATATATATATATATATATATATATATATATATATATATATATATATATATATATATATATATATATATATATATATATATATATATATATATATATATATATATATATATATATATATATATATATATATATATATATATATATATATATATATATATATATATATATATATATATATATATATATATATATATATATATATATATATATATATATATATATATATATATATATATATATATATATATATATATATATATATATATATATATATATATATATATATATATATATATATATATATATATATATATATATATATATATATATATATATATATATATATATATATATATATATATATATATATATATATATATATATATATATATATATATATATATATATATATATATATATATATATATATATATATATATATATATATATATATATATATATATATATATATATATATATATATATATATATATATATATATATATATATATATATATATATATATATATATATATATATATATATATATATATATATATATATATATATATATATATATATATATATATATATATATATATATATATATATATATATATATATATATATATATATATATATATATATATATATATATATATATATATATATATATATATATATATATATATATATATATATATATATATATATTTATTTATAATATAAAAGAAACAAAATTTAAAATCCTTGCAAGATCTACGTTTTCCTTTTACCTATATATAATTATCCGATTCATTCATTTACTTTTATATTTGCTACTGGTTATTTTTTTGCTTTCACTTTTGTTGTAGCATTTGAGATATTTTTGGAAACTAATATTTTAAGTGGACACTGTATCGGTTGTTATTTGCATAACTAAACTTTTAATCGGTTAATTGTTTGTTTAAAACTTACTGTTAGCTATTATTTACCTACACTGTTAGCTATTATTTTGTTTTAATTTGGAGTACTACTACCCTTATCTTCTTTGATTTATCATATATTGTTGCTCCTATTTTTATTGTTGGCTGCTTTTACTATATTTGCAATATATTACTGATTTATTATTTTGTTTGTTACATTTATTTGTTGAGTTTTAGTTTAAGTTGTCTCTATCAAATAGTTATGTGAGGTCATGTCCTTCAGATGTAGGGGCGGGCAGGCATAGGTGGGTTAATGCTAGAGTAAAGAGAACCTTTAGGCTTAGATTCGGGAGTTGGAATGTAGGCACCCTTAAGGGAAAGTTTTTAGAGCTAGGTGATGCCTTGACAAGGTGTAATGTAGACATTGCTTGCTTTCAAGAAACTAGGTGGATGGGGAAAAGTACTAGAGAGGAGAACGGATACAAGCTATGGTACTCTGGAGCGCCTAAGTCGATTAACGGAGTAGGGATCATCATGACCGAACGACTTAAAGACTTTGTTGTGCACGTGGAAAGACACGGGGATAGGTTGATGTTGGTAAGATTGGAGATACAAGAGGAGACAATAAACGTGATCAGCGCGTATGCTCCCCAGTCGGGCCTGGGAGCGGGAGAGAAGAAGAGTTTTTGGGACTCACTAGATGAGCTTGTGAGGAGTTGCCCTGATGACCAACGACTAGTGTTAGGAGGAGACTTAAACGAGCATATAGGAGTAGAGTCAGACGGCTACGTGGGTGTTCACGGGGGATTAGGGTTTGGAGTGAGGAACGATGAGGGTCGCACGATATTGGAGTTTGCTACTGCACACGACCTGGTTATTGCAAACTCTTTCTTCCGAAAGAGGGTTTCTCAGCTGATTACCTTTCAGAGTGGCCTACATAAAACTCAGATCGACTACTTCTTGGTGCGTAAAGGCGACTTTAGGGCTTGCAAAGATTGCAAGGTACTCCCTAGAGAGGCGGGCTACTCCCAACATAGACTGTTGGTAATAGATTTGCTCCTGAGTAGAAGAGCAATCAAGACAGAGAAGGCTGTAAAGCTAAGAATCCTCTGGAAAAACCTAATGGGTGAAGCAGCAGAGACGTTTAGGTCGACGACTAGCTCGAGGTTCACAAGGGAGATACGAGACGGTTCGCATATGGAAGCTGACCAGTTGTGGGCACTCTTGGCAGAGGGTATGAGGGAGACGGCAAAGGAGGTACTAGGGGTAACTAGAGGAACTGGACGTCAACGGAGAGTGGGTAGGGAATCTTGGTGGATTAGCGAAGAGGTCCAGTCCAAGGTCGCGACAAAACTTAGTTGCTTTAAGGATCTTGTCAAAAGCCGCCAGAACGGGACAAATGAAGACTGGTCTTTGGCTAGGCAGAGGTACTACAAAGCCAAGAAAGAAGCAAAGAGGACTGTTGCTAGAGCAAAAGAAAGAGCGTACGAAGAACTGTATAAGAAACTAGATTCCAAAGAAGGCGAAAACGAAATCTTCAGAATTGCTAAAGCAAGGGAGAAAAGACGTAGGGATTTAGGAGATGTCATTTATATCAAAGACGAAAGCGGACGGAGCATTGTGAAGGAGGGAGACATTAGGAAAAGATGGGAAGAGTACTTCGCCAATCTGTTTAATGGGAGAGGCTCGGGCAGAATTGAAGGAGGAGAGGACCTCACCGCACACCCAAACACACGCTACGACGACGGTGATGCTACGAGGATCAGCCAAGAGGAAGTAAGGGTCGCCCTAAAGAAGATGGGGAGAAACAAAGCAGTAGGTCCAGACCAAATTCCTATTGAGGCATGGAGATGCCTGGGGGACGTGGGGATAAGATTGTTGACAAGCCTCTTCAACAAGATTTGGACGAGTGCAAAAATGCCAGAAGAATGGAGACTTAGTGAGGTTATACCTATCTATAAGAACAAGGGGGACGTGCAGAGTTGTAGCAACTATAGGGGCATTAAACTCCTAAGTCATACCATGAAGCTCTGGGAGAGAGTGATCGAGACGAGGCTTAGAAGGGTTACGAAGGTGGCAGAGAACCAATTTGGTTTTATGCCAGGGAGGTCGACGATGGAGGCTATCCACATCACCAGAAGCCTTATGGAAAAGTATAGGGAAAGACAAAAAGCGTTGCACTGTGCCTTCCTAGATTTGGAAAAGGCATACGATAGTGTACCACGAGAGCTGATCTGGAGGACGCTTCAAGCGAAAGGAGTTACTGGGAGATACATTAGCGTTATCAGGGATATGTACGATAGGGCGAGGACCGGTGTTCGAACCCCAGTGGGGAGCACAGAGCTTTTCTCGGTAGAAATGGGCCTACACCAGGGTTCGGCGCTTAGCCCATACGTTTTTACCTTGATCTTAGACGAGTTGTCCAGTGGCCTTCAGGAAGAACTACCGTGGTGCATGATTTTTGCCGATGACATTGCACTGATTGCGAGATCGACGGAGGAGCTAAACCGTAGGTTAGAGAAATGGAGAGAATCCCTTGAAGACAATGGTTTGTGTGTGAGCCGAGATAAGACAGAATACCTACGATGTGACTTCGATAAACATGAGATAAGACAAAATGGGGACGAGGATATTCGCATTGGGGAGCGGATATTGGGTCCGAAGGAGTCTTTTAGATACCTGGGATCGGTGATACACAAATCGGGGGGGATAGACGCAGACGTGACACATCGAATCCAAGCTGGATGGATGAGGTGGAGAGCAGCTACTGGAGTCATGTGCGACAAGCGGATCCCGCTAAAACTGAAAGGCAAGTTCTACAGAGTGGCTATTAGACCGGCTATGTTATACGGGTCAGAATGTTGGCCGATGACGAAAGTTCAAGCGTCTCGAGTAGAGGTGGCTGAGATGAGGATGCTAAGGTGGTCTTGCGGGAAGACCCTATCAGACAGGATCCCCACGGGAGTTTTTAGAGCCGAACTTGAAGTAGAGACCATCATTAACAAGCTAAGAGAAGGGCGCTTGAGATGGTTTGGCCATGTTAGGAGAAGGGATCGAACAGCACCACTAAGGAGAGCGGAGTCTATTCACGTCGAAGGCATACGAAGAAGGGGAAGGCCTAAGATGAGGTGGGAGGACCGATTAGCGAAGGACCTAATAGAGCTTGGCTTGTCGGAGGACATGACGTCGGATAGGACGGCCTGGAGAACTAGGATTAGAGTAGAGGATTAGGTTAGGGTATGACTTTTGTGGGTCTTTGATCGACATCTTTTTCCCATATTGCCTTGCCTAAGGATGTTAGTGTTGGTTTGTCCGGGAGAAGTAGGCTCAACTTAGGTGACTCGATGTCACAGAAGACTTTGACCTGACAGGAGAAGAGGTAGGTCGACGGAGGTGGAAGGACAGAATACCGAAGGCACGGAAGGAGTTTCCTGGTGGAGGAGGAGGACAGGGAGTGTAAGGCATATGGGAATAGGTTTTGTAGACTTTTTTTTCTTAGACTTTGGTTCTCTGTAACCTCCGTATTGGTTTTGGCCTGAGTAGAGGGAGGCCAAAATCGAGGGGGGAGGTTACTCTTGGCTGCCCCAAAATGCTTTGTCTGTTGGAGGACATGACCGATGAGAGTTTATAAGAGGACTAGGACTAGTTTAGTGGTTTGGGAGCTTGGGAAAGGACTAGGATTAGTCTAGCTAGGCGGCTAAGTTAGTTTGTTTCATAGGTTGCGTACCACCCGCTATTTTCCTTGGACCCATCGGGCACTAGGATTTCTTAGTTAATTTCTTATATGTAGGTAGGCATGGTCTGTATGCTGAAACACTGTTAAATTCGTCTACGTTCAATATGGTTGTTATTATATGTGTTTTGTTGAACCTGTGCTTTTAGTTATCTAGGTGCTTTGTTCCTACTTTTCCTTATTCTTATTGTTGTCGGGTGTACTCAGCAGACAGTTTTCTAGAGGACTAGGTGTATAGGTTACCTTTGGGGTTTTGTGAGCGTTTTGTGAGTAGACTAGGATTAGTTTAGCTAGGCGGCCTAAGGTACTTTGCTCTGTAGGTTGTTTAGAAATAGTTAACCCCCTTAGTTTTTAGTTAATTCCTATGTATATGTTACGTTCCTCCTGTTTGAGCTCCTTGCAGAAGACTTTGTTTATTATGTTCCTACATTTTATGCTGTTATATACGTTCAATGGTTGCTAGAGTTTATGTACTGTTAGGTCGTACGTTTGCTACTCTTCTCTCAAGGTAGCCGTACACAGCGGACCCAGCAGACAGGTATATCGTCTTATCATGTTCTCGACAGACAGGTATAAACACTTTACCCTTTTACGGCTTTTACATCTTGGTGGCCGGAGGTCCTTATGGAAGCAGTCTCTCTACCTTTGGGTAGAGGTAAGACTGTCTACAGCTCACCTCCCCCATACCCCGCTCAGGGATTGGGTACAGTTGTTGTTGTTGTTGTTGTTGTTGTTGTTGTTTCGATTGTTGTTGTTATTGTTGTTGTTGTTGTTGTTGTTGTTGTTGTTGTTGTTGTTGTTGTTGTTGTTGTTGTTGTTGTTGTTGTTGTTGTTGTTGTTGTTGTTGTTGTTGTTGTTGTTGTTGTTGTTGTTGTTGTTGTTGTTGTTGTTGTTGTTGTTGTTGTTGTTGTTGTTGTTGTTGTTGTTGTTGTTGTTGTTGTTGTTGTTGTTGTTGTTGTTGTTGTTGTTGTTGTTGTTGTTGTTGTTGTTGTTGTTGTTGTTGTTGTTGTTGTTGTTGTTGTTGTTGTTGTTGTTGTTGTTGTTGTTGTTGTTGTTGTTGTTGTTGTTGTTGTTGTTGTTGTTGTTGTTGTTGTTGTTGTTGTTGTTGTTGTTGTTGTTGTTGTTGTTGTTGTTGTTGTTGTTGTTGTTGTTGTTGTTGTTGTTGTTGTTGTTGTTGTTGTTGTTGTTGTTGTTGTTGTTGTTGTTGTTGTTGTTGTTGTTGTTGTTGTTGTTGTTGTTGTTGTTGTTGTTGTTGTTGTTGTTGTTGTTGTTGTTGTTGTTGTTGTTGTTGTTGTTGTTGTTGTTGTTGTTGTTGTTGTTGTTGTTGTTGTTGTTGTTGTTGTTGTTGTTGTTGTTGTTGTTGTTGTTGTTGTTGTTGTTGTTGTTGTTGTTGTTGTTGTTGTTGTTGTTGTTGTTGTTGTTGTTGTTGTTGTTGTTGTTGTTGTTGTTGTTGTTGTTGTTGTTGTTGTTGTTGTTGTTGTTGTTGTTGTTGTTGTTGTTGTTGTTGTTGTTGTTGTTGTTGTTGTTGTTGTTGTTGTTGTTGTTGTTGTTGTTGTTGTTGTTGTTGTTGTTGTTGTTGTTGTTGTTGTTGTTGTTGTTGTTGTTGTTGTTGTTGTTGTTGTTGTTGTTGTTGTTGTTGTTGTTGTTGTTGTTGTTGTTGTTGTTGTTGTTGTTGTTGTTGTTGTTGTTGTTGTTGTTGTTGTTGTTGTTGTTGTTGTTGTTGTTGTTGTTGTTGTTGTTGTTGTTGTTGTTGTTGTTGTTGTTGTTGTTGTTGTTGTTGTTGTTGTTGTTGTTGTTGTTGTTGTTGTTGTTGTTGTTGTTGTTGTTGTTGTTGTTGTTGTTGTTGTTGTTGTTGTTGTTGTTGTTGTTGTTGTTGTTGTTGTTGTTGTTGTTGTTGTTGTTGTTGTTGTTGTTGTTGTTGTTGTTGTTGTTGTTGTTGTTGTTGTTGTTGTTGTTGTTGTTGTTGTTGTTGTTGTTGTTGTTGTTGTTGTTGTTGTTGTTGTTGTTGTTGTTGTTGTTGTTGTTGTTGTTGTTGTTGTTGTTGTTGTTGTTGTTGTTGTTGTTGTTGTTGTTGTTGTTGTTGTTGTTGTTGTTGTTGTTGTTGTTGTTGTTGTTGTTGTTGTTGTTGTTGTTGTTGTTGTTGTTGTTGTTGTTGTTGTTGTTGTTGTTGTTGTTGTTGTTGTTGTTGTTGTTGTTGTTGTTGTTGCCTTTTGTGTTGTGAATGAATTTGTTCACGTTTTTTGTTCACATGTGACAAACGGCTATATATAAGGTTTTGAAAAAAAAATTCTTCTGCAACATATATTTTTATAACGTTTCACATGTGAATGAACAAAAAAAAAACATGTGATCCAATATGAAATTTAAGAGTTTCACGGTTCTTAATTTAAGAGTTCTCACGGTTCTTACAGAAAAATGAGTTCTCAAATTAAGGGTCCCCTACATTTGATAATGGGGAAATTATGACATAACCTAGCTATGTTCTTCACTATCATTCACCAGTCCACCCAAACATATCTATCAATACATAGATTTGATAAAATGTTTTTACAAATTATGTTTTTCAGAATGTTTGTTCGCCGTCCGTTGACATAAGACCTAATAAGGTATATAAATGAAATATAAACACGACCTAAAGTCGTTTGAAGATGCTTGTTGGTCTTAAATATACATTTAGTAATGTAAATATTCACCCAAGCCAAGTCAAGTCGAGTCTAATTCATATTTTTCTCATTGGAAAATTAAGGGACAAAGGTACAACCGACAAACTACACAGTCTCTATCTCCATTTTGGGGTTTGACCATATTAGTATATACTTTTACTTGACTATGTTGACTTGCCTTTTAAAAATAGATATCGATTTATAATGTTAATATTAATACTAATAGAACTAATTTGGTGATATCACATGGGATTTGGATTGTGTTTTAGGTATCCTGATTAACTTTAGTCATTTGGTTCAATTTAATAATTAAATAATTTTACCGTAGTCTTAATATATTTGAGATGAATATTCGCGTAATGTGACGGCGTGACGACGTTAACTTTGAATCAAACACTTGTGTAAGAAAAAAATAGCATAATACCCAAGCAAGGTATAGAAAAAATCTTTCGATGAATTTAAAAAATTTATTATTTTTTTATAATTTAAAAAATAAAATATAAGTTATAATACACTAATATGATAATTAAATAAAGTAATTGTATAAGAAGAATTGTTTCACTTAACTAATAACAAAAGTGTAATTCATAAAGTAATAGGTATTATATGAATACATCCTAACAAAAATTACAAAATGTTAATTGCCAAGTAAAATTATCAACAAATTCATACATCAATAGATAGTTAGAATAATTGTGACAAGTTAACCAATAAGTAGTAAAATTGATACATACAACAATAAGAAACGTATACTTCGGTAAATTTGATTGTAGTTTCTCCTCACTATTTATGCCACAAATTTCATTTCGACCAATCATTATATATGGTAGATGAAATGAGACTAGCATGCTGCAAACTGTCCAAGTTTGACCGTTATTGGGCAAAAGAAGTTGTTCCGAAAGTACAACTTTCAAAACTTCAAATAAGTAAAGCCTTCCATTTAGGAGTAGAATCTTATTGTTTAAAACATTTTGATAAGATTTATCTATACAGTTATACTCGTACTATTTTTGGATATTATTACTATACTTAGAAGAGATGGTTTTGATTGGTTTGGTGATATACATTATACAACGAAGTCAATGATATGTAGTTCCGTTGGTAATTGATGAAAGCTCCTTTGCCACAAATAATACAAAATTTCGGATTCAAGTCTCAACACTCCTATAGCCACAACCTCTGAGTGAGTCATGTATTTTCCAACGTTATTGACTATGACCGGTTCTGATAATCAGTTTTCAAAAAACGAAAAATTTGCTACAACAAAAACAATAATAACAACGATACTCAATTTTAAATCATTAAAAACCAATAATAGTACACAATTATGATTCACCATACATTCATAAAATCAAGAGTAAATTACAATTTTCGTCCCTGTGGTTTATATCAAATTTCACGTTTCATCCTTAGGTTCACGAAATTACGTTTTTCATCCCCAGCTTTGGAACTCCGTCAACAATTTTGGTCCATACTGTAACATCCGTGAATTTTGATCCGTTGACTTTAAGTGTAATATGACTAACAATATAAGTTAATGATGTATTTGGGTCGTTTTATGAATTAAATGACAATGTGTTATATTCGGGTCGATAATATATTTTGATCGGTGCTTAAATGTCTAACGATTGTATTTTGGCTTGTGAAGGGAAACGGGTCGGCCGTGGGTCATCCACGACCAATCAGCCCTTTTGACCCATTTCCACCCCTTATCTTCTCACTACCTCTCTTTTCTTATCTCTTTCTCACTACCTCTCTTTTCTTATCCTTTCTCACTACCTCTCTTTTCTTATCTCTTTCTCACTACCTCTCTTTTCTTATCTCTTTCTCACTACCTCTCTTTTCTTATCTCTTTCTCACTACCTCTTTTTCTTATCCTTTCTCACTACCTCTCTTTTCTTATCTCTTTCTCACTACCTCTCTTTTCTTATCTCTTTCTCACTACCTCTCTTTTCTTATCTCTTTCTCACTACCTCTCTTTTCTTATCTCTTTCTCACTACCTCTCTTTTCTTATCTCTTTCTCACTACCTCTCTTTTCTTATCCTTTCTCACTACCTCTCTTTTCTTATCTCTTTCTCACTACCTCTCTTTTCTTATCTCTTTCTCACTACCTCTCTTTTCTTATCTCTTTCTCACTACCTCTCTTTTCTTATCCTTTCTCACTACCTCTCTTTTCTTATCTCTTTCTCACTACCTCTCTTTTCTTATCTCTTTCTCACTACCTCTCTTTTCTTATCTCTTTCTCACTACCTCTCTTTTCTTATCTCTTTCTCACTACCTCTCTTTTCTTATCCTTTCTCACTACCTCTCTTTTCTTATCTCTTTCTCACTACCTCTCTTTTCTTATCTCTTTCTCACTACCTCTCTTTTCTTATCTCTTTCTCACTACCTCTCTTTTCTTATCTCTTTCTCACTACCTCTCTTTTCTTATCTCTTTCTCACTACCTCTCTTTTCTTATCTCTTTCTCACTACCTCTCTTTTCTTATCTCTTTCTCACTACCTCTCTTTTCTTATCTCTTTCTCACTACCTCTCTTTTCTTATCTCTTTCTCACTACCTCTCTTTTCTTATCTCTTTCTCACTACCTCTCTTTTCTTATCTCTTTCTCACTACCTCTCTTTTCTTATCTCTTTCTCACTACCTCTCTTTTCTTATCTCTTTCTCACTACCTCTCTTTTCTTATCTCTTTCTCACTACCTCTTTTTCTTATCCTTTCTCACTACCTCTCTTTTCTTATCTCTTTCTCACTACCTCTCTTTTCTTATCTCTTTCTCACTACCTCTCTTTTCTTATCTCTTTCTCACTACCTCTCTTTTCTTATCTCTTTCTCACTACCTCTCTTTTCTTATCTCTTTCTCACTACCTCTCTTTTCTTATCCTTTCTCACTACCTCTCTTTTCTTATCTCTTTCTCACTACCTCTCTTTTCTTATCTCTTTCTCACTACCTCTCTTTTCTTATCTCTTTCTCACTACCTCTCTTTTCTTATCCTTTCTCACTACCTCTCTTTTCTTATCTCTTTCTCACTACCTCTCTTTTCTTATCTCTTTCTCACTACCTCTCTTTTCTTATCTCTTTCTCACTACCTCTCTTTTCTTATCTCTTTCTCACTACCTCTCTTTTCTTATCCTTTCTCACTACCTCTCTTTTCTTATCTCTTTCTCACTACCTCTCTTTTCTTATCTCTTTCTCACTACCTCTCTTTTCTTATCTCTTTCTCACTACCTCTCTTTTCTTATCTCTTTCTCACTACCTCTCTTTTCTTATCCTTTCTCACTACCTCTCTTTTCTTATCTCTTTCTCACTACCTCTCTTTTCTTATCTCTTTCTCACTACCTCTCTTTTCTTATCTCTTTCTCACTACCTCTCTTTTCTTATCTCTTTCTCACTACCTCTCTTTTCTTATCCTTTCTCACTACCTCTCTTTTCTTATCTCTTTCTCACTACCTCTCTTTTCTTATCTCTTTCTCACTACCTCTCTTTTCTTATCTCTTTCTCACTACCTCTCTTTTCTTATCTCTTTTTATGTGTGAATAATGAAAATGCTCAACCTCAGGTCGTGGAAAACGAAGAAGAGGAACCAGTGGGAGTTGATAACCGCATGCCCATGTATAATCAATATGGGGGATACCGACAGGGGTGTATATTTAAGGACTTCAAAAGCTGTTGAGCACCGGAGTTTAATGGAAGAGGCGGTCCCACTGAGTGCATAAGGTGGTTTGAAGAGATTGAGGCAGTGATTGAAAGAAGTCATTGCACATACGACGACCGGATTTCTTATGCATCCGGCATGTTTAGACATGACGCCTTCAGTTAGTGGAACCAAGAGATAACTCTGGGGCGGACTTATAACTTGGAATGGATCGATTTCAAGAACAAAGTGAAGGCAAAGTTTTGTCCTCCCTATGAACTACAAAACTTGACCATTGAGTTTGCTAATCTCAACATGGACGGAGCCGATTACAAGAGCTATGTTAGACGATTTCAAGAGTTGTCTACCCTCATTCCTCACTTGGTGGGTTCCGAGTCTCAGGCCATCCAGAAGTTTGTATTGGGCTTGAATCCTCAAGTCCGATCTTATGTGAATTCTAACATGCCTACTTCTTTGGCCGATGCTTTTAACCGAGCCGGGAGTGTGACTGAAGACTTGTTGAGGAGCGGTGTCTTGAGCAAATCCTCAACAAACAAGAGGAAAGAAGTGGGAGAGTCAAGTGGGGTAAAGAAAATGGGAAGGTTTGACCCCAAAAATGCTAATAGGGGTAGGGTGATGGCGGCAGTGGAACCGGCCAGGAAAGCTTATACTGGACCCCATCCTTTCTGTGGGAGATGCAACCAACATCACCCCGCCAATGTCCAATGCAGAGCATGCTTTAATTGTAACCAAGTGGGGCACCTCTCCAGAGATTGTAGGGCTCCAAGAACGGGCCCAATGAATGTGGCTCCTGTTCGGGTCGTCCCTCCTCAAGGTAATCAACGAAGAGGTGAATGTTTTGAATGTGGTAGTCGTGACCACTATCGTAATAATTGTCCTCGATGGGTGGGACAACAAGTTCAAGTAGCCGTCCACCCCAACCAACTACAAATGGTCGGGCCTAACCAAAACCGGGGACAACAAGGCCATCAAGTGCAACCACGCGGCCGAGCCTTTGCGGCTAATGCAAATGAAGCCCGCAACGATCCCAACGTAGTAGCAGGTACCTTTCTCCTTAATGGTCACTATGCAACAGTTTTGTTTGATTCCAGAGCCGATTATAGCCTCGTGTCCTCTAACTTTGTTCCTTTGATTGATGTGCATCCTTGTGCTCTAAACTATGTGCTTGACATTGAAATGGTAAACGGGTCACTAACTAAACTTAGTCAAATAATACGTGATTGTGTCTTGACCCTAGACGATGTTGAATTCTTCATAGACCTTATGCCTTTCGATATTGGAAGTTTTGATGTCATTGTGGGTATGGATTGGTTGACGGCAGTAAACGCGACTATTGATTGTGGTGAGAGGGTTGTTAAGATACCTTTGACTAATGGTAGAATTCTTAGGGTTCAAGGTGAAATCTCTGATTCCTCAAATTCTAAAGTCTTTAGTGCTACCATCACAAAGGTAGAATTGAAGACCGTTCCTATTGTTTGTGAATTTCCCGATGTTTTTCCGGATGACTTACCGGGATTACCTCCAACTCGTGAACTTGACTTTCGTATTAATCTTATCCCCGAAGCCGCGCCCGTAGCAAAAGCTCCGTATAGACTAGCCTTAACCGAAATGCAAGAATTACAAACTCAACTCAAGGAACTCCAAGAGAAGGGTTTCATTCGCCCTAGTCAATCTCCTTGGGGTGCTCCTGTTCTCTTCATCAAAAAGAAAGATGGGTCCTTCAGAATGTGTATCGACTACCGGGAATTAAACAAGCTCATAGTGAAGAACCGGTATCCCCTCCCTAGAATCGATGACTTATTTGATCAACTTCAAGGTGCTAAGCACTTCTCTAAAATCGATCTTCGCTCGGGTTATCATCAACTCCGAGTACATGAAGATGATATCCCCAAGAAGGCTTTTCGCACAAGGTATGGTCATTTTGAATTCACCGTGATGCCCACGGGTTGACTAATGCACCGGCGGTGTTCATGGACTTGATGAACCGGGTGTGTCAACCATACTTAGACAAGTCTGTCATCGTGTTCATTGATGACATACTTGTATACTCTAAGACAAAGGAAGAGCATGTTGAGCACTTGCGCGAGGTGCTCGAACTACTAAGGAAGGAGAAGTTGTATGCCAAATTCTCCAAGTGTGAGTTTTGGTTAGAAGAGGTCCACTTTCTTGGTCACGTAGTGAGCAAGAATGGTATTCACGTGGACCCAAGCAAAATTGAAGCGGTCAAGAATTGGAGAAGACCCGAAACGCCATCCGAGATCCGTCATTTCCTTGGATTGGCGGGTTACTATAGAAGATTCATTGAAAATTTCTCCCGTATTGCACAACCACTCACCCTCTTGACTCAAAAGGAGAGAAACTTTGAATGGGGTGAAAAACAAGAAAACGCTTTCCAAACTCTTAAAGATATGTTATGTGGCGCTCTTATTTTGACGCTACCGGATGGAATTAAAGATTTTGTCGTTTATTGTGATGCCCCGGGACAAGGTTTGGGTTGTGTTCTTATGCAAAGGGGTAAAGTCATTGCTTATGCCTCTCATCAATTGAAGGTGCATGAGAAGAACTACCCGACCTATGATTTGGAATTGGGAGCGGTTGTGTTTGCTTTGAAGTGTTAGAGACATTATCTCTATGGCACCAAATATGTGATTTATACCGACCACAAAAGTCTTCAACACATCTTTAACCAAAGTGAATTGAATATGAGGCAGAGGCGTTGGCTTGAACTATTTAGTGATTATGATTGTGACATCCGTTATCATCTGGGCAAGGCAAATGTAGTAGCCGATGCCTTGAGTAGAAAGGAGAGAGTGAAGCCAAGACGGGCTAGAGCTATGAGCCTCACGGTGGGGCCAAATATTCGTGACCGGATTATTGAAGCCCAAATTCAAGCCACCCTACCGAAAAACTTTAGAAATGAGAACCTTGATGGCATGGAGCAACAATTCGAAAGAAAAAGTGATAATGGGCTATACTTGGTTGAAAGACTTTGGATTCCTATTTTCGGTAACTTAAGAACACTTATTATGAATGAAGCTCATCAATCGCCTTATTCGGTCCATCCCGGGTCGGATAAGATGTATTTTGATTTGAAAAACTTGTATTGGTGGCCGGGCATGAAGCGTAATGTGGCTAAGTATGTGAGTGAGTGTCTTACTTGCTTACAAGTCAAAGCCGATCACAAGAAGCCACCCGGATTGTTGGTACAACCGGTGATGCCCGAATATAAGTGGGAACATATTTCAATGGACTTCATTACTAAACTACCGAAGATGAGAAGCGGTCGTGACACGATTTGGGTGATAGTAGATCGGTTAACGAAGTCGGCTCACTTTTTAGCCATTCGTGAAACCGATAAATTTGACACTTTGGCTCGTCTGTACATCAAGGAAGTAATATCTAAGCATGGAGTGCCGATTTCTATCATTTCTGATAGAGATGCCCATTTCAAATCAAACTTTTGGGAAGCTTTTCAAAAAGCAATGGGTACTCGACTCGACATGAGCACGGCGTTTCATCCTCAAACGGATGGACAAACCGAGAGAACCATTCAAACACTTGAAGACATGTTGAGGGCTTGTGCAATTGATTTCGGTGGAAGTTGGGAAGACCATTTGCCGCTAGTTGAGTTCTCGTACAACAATAGTTATCATGCTACCATTCAAATGGCGCCCTTTAGAGCATTGTATGGTAGAGTATGTCGTTCTCCTCTAGCTTGGGCGGAAATTGGTGAGAGTCAACTCATCGGGCCAGAAATTGTAGTTGAAACGACAAAAGTGATTTCTCAAATTAAGCAGAAGTTACAATTGGCCCGTGAACGTCAAAAGAAGTATGCCGATGTGAGGCGGAGACCGTTAGAGTTTGAAATTGGTGATTATGTACTTTTGAAAGTGTCACCTTGGAAAGGTGTTGTACGTTTTGTGAAGCGGGGAAAACTTGCGCCAAGGTATATTGGTCCTTTCAAGATTCTTGAACGGGTTGGAAAGGTTGCCTACCGATTAGAATTACCACAAGAGCTTAGCGGCGTACATGATGTGTTTCATATTTGCAACCTACGCAAGTGTTTGGCGAACCCTACGCATCATGTGCCCATGGACGAGATTAAGGTGGATTCGAGTCTGAATTTTGTTGAAGAGCCGGTAGAGATCTTGGACCATCAAGACAAGAAGCTCAAGAATAAACGCTACACGATTGTTAAGGTTAGATGGAATGCTAGACGTGGAGCCGAGTTCACTTGGGAGAGAGAGGACCATATGAAGTCTAAGTATCCGTATTTATTTAGTAATTAGTGTTTTGTTGAATTTCGGGACGAAATTCTTTCAACGGGGGAATAATGTAACATCCGTGAATTTTGACCCGTTGACTTTACGTGTAATATGACTAACAATATAAGTTAAGGATGTATTTGGGTCGTTTTATGAATTAAATGACAATGTGTTATATTCGGGTCGATAATATGTTTTGATCGGTGCTTAAATGTCTAACGATTGTATTTTGGCTTGTGAAGGGAAACGGGTCGGTCGTGGGTCATCCACGACCCATCAGCCCTTTTGACCCATTTCCACCCCTTATCTTCTCACTACCTCTCTTTTCTTATCTCTTTCTCATTTTCCCTCTTAATTAAAAAGCAAAGCATTTCATCTCTTAAATCTCATTTCTCTTGCATCATTTTGGTGTTTTGGAGCTGGTTAAACTCGGAATCATCATCGTCTTCATCTCCTTATTGTCTAGTAAAGAATTCAGTTTCTAAGTGCAAGCATTTTACCCATTTTGCCATAAACCGGGTTCTAGATCGGGAAAGGAGGTTTGGTAAGTCTAATTCACCCCTTTTGCATCTATTTATGTTTGGTTATTCATTTCTGGTCATTTCGAGTATTTACATGTCCTAAAACGACTTAAAATGGAGTTTGGGTCAATTTAGGTTTAATTAGGGTTTTGATTAGGGTTAGAATGATTTGGAAGTAATTTTTATGTTTTTGGTCGAATTTGTGGAATGGGTTATGTGTATTTATGTTTAATGGTGCTTAGTTATGCTTCAAATCAAGTTTCAAACTCTTGTAGATCGTTTTGGGATGATTTGGGTCGAATTTGGGTGAGTTTGGTTCGGAATTCTGCAGGAAACAAAACTGCAGCTGCTGTATTTGGTCTCACTGCGGCGCAGTGGCAAGGACTGCCTTGACTGCGGCGCAGTGAAGGAAGCCTTGACTGCGGCGCAGTAGCAAGGCATAGCCTTGACTGCGGCGCAGTAGCAAGGCAAGCCTTGACTGCGGCGCAGTAGCAAGGCATAGCCTTGACTGCGGCGCAGTAGCAAGGCAAGCCTTGACTGCGGCGCAGTAGCAAGGCATAGCCTTGACTGCGGCGCAGTAGCAAGGCAAGCCTTGACTGCGGCGCAGTAGCAAGGCATAGCCTTGACTGCGGCGCAGTAGCAAGGCAAGCCTTGACTGCGGCGCAGTAGCAAGGCATAGCCTTGACTGCGGCGCAGTAGCAAGGCAAGCCTTGACTGCGGCGCAGTAGCAAGGCATAGCCTTGACTGCGGCGCAGTAGCAAGGCAAGCCTTGACTGCGGCGCAGTAGCAAGGCATAGCCTTGACTGCGGCGCAGTAGCAAGGCAAGCCTTGACTGCGGCGCAGTAGCAAGGCATAGCCTTGACTGCGGCGCAGTAGCAAGGCAAGCCTTGACTGCGGCGCAGTAGCAAGGCATAGCCTTGACTGCGGCGCAGTAGCAAGGCAAGCCTTGACTGCGGCGCAGTAGCAAGGCATAGCCTTGACTGCGGCGCAGTAGCAAGGCAAGCCTTGACTGCGGCGCAGTAGCAAGGCATAGCCTTGACTGCGGCGCAGTAGCAAGGCAAGCCTTGACTGCGGCGCAGTAGCAAGGCATAGCCTTGACTGCGGCGCAGTAGCAAGGCAAGCCTTGACTGCGGCGCAGTAGCAAGGCATAGCCTTGACTGCGGCGCAGTAGCAAGGCAAGCCTTGACTGCGGCGCAGTAGCAAGGCATAGCCTTGACTGCGGCGCAGTAGCAAGGCAAGCCTTGACTGCGGCGCAGTAGGCAAGGCATAGCCTTGACTGCGGCGCAGTAGCAAGGCAGCCTTGACTGCGGCGCAGTGGCTATTCTCTGACCTTCTGCATCGTTTAGCCTCACTGCGGCGCAGTAGCAAGGCAATGCCTTGACTGCGGCGCAGTGAGATACTACTGGGAAATTCGCGCGTCAGTTTTCAAACATTAATAACTTTTGAACCGTAAGTCCGTTTTAGTCGTATGACCTATCGTTGGAATCGTGAGAGAGCCTAGTTTCTTGTAGTAACACTCATTTGGTATGAATCTTCTCCCATTTCTAAAAATGTCGAGTCAAATGCGTCTTGTTCTTACTCGATAAAGTTGTAGAAGTGTTTAGGGGTTTGTGACTTGACTTAAATATGCTAAACCAACTTGTTTAAGGTTTTAGAGTTGACATTATGGTATTATGATGTATATTTATAGGTTATGGACGTGTGGATCCCAATACTCGCTTGTAGCATTATACTAGCTTCTTTGCCGGACAAGGTGAGTTTCGTAGCTCCCTACTCGCTTGAGATTCGGGCTGAAAAGTGTAGGATTGACGTGGTTACTTACATTGTTGATTGATTGATTGATTGGTGTGATTGTTGGATTGATGTGATGGTTCATTTCGTTTGATTGACTTGGTTTAGGTTTTGGTTATGTATTTCATAAATATTAGGATAGACGTACATACATGGAAGTCGATTATGTCTTCATTGGGTTTTAGATGTGGTGGGAAGGCTGCGGGTGACCCTATATATAAGCATCTGGGACTCGAAGAAAGTAGAATCCTCTTAAGTGCATGTACGTATAGGATTGGCTGGAGCATTGATTGTTGGTTTATGATTGACGTTCTGTGATTATTGAATTATGATTAACGAGTTATGATCGATGCATTTACTATTGATTGTAAGCATGCATACATTGTGGATAACCCCCGGTTGAGATTTGCAAACATCTAAGTGTATAGATGTATACACTTATCTGATGGATGTTGATGTCATGATCCCGAGTATATAGACATATATATCTCGATGTTTTTGAGATACAGCCTTGTTCATTGTGATGACAGGCGGGTATCGTTGCATAGGTGACTTGAGTTCACGCATAAGATAGGCATGTTGGCTTATTTATGCATTTGGCACTTACATTGATATGTTCATCATTTGTGCACTCCTATTACACGCTTACTTGTTTTGTGTAATCTTGTTGTTGGACATTATTGTATTGCATAGAGGCTCACTGTAAGTCATGTCTAGCCTCTACTCGTACATTGTGATTATTGATGATGGTTCCTTGTGGACCATTACTACGAACTCACCAACCTTGTGTTGACTATGCTTAGTACACTTTTCAGGTAATCAGGTTATCCCCGGACGTGGAGTTTAGTTGCTTGCTTGCTGTAAAAACCCGGGCTTTGGACTTTATGGATCAAGGATTCATTGACCTTCTCTTTTGCATTATACTTAGGATCGATTTGCCATCTTTTGAATGTTCTTTTGTAAACTTTGATGGTTAATTGCTCCTTATGTATTTTGGTACTTGTTTCGTATTGTAATGGATTTACTGAATCTTTATTTGCATTTAGCTCTTGTTCTATTGTAATTCCACCTTGTGTTATATGATTTCCGTGATATTTCGAGCCTCGGGTTAGGGTGTTACACATACCATTAACAGACGTTAAAAAGATGGTCACATGACTTGCATGCCGAGGGTATAATGGTCAGTTCCATCTACAGAGACCAAAAGCATAATTAACTCTTTTTAATAATTAATTTCTTTTAATCTATATCTATCTTCATCATCTTCTACATCAAGAACAACCACCATCATCATAATCATCATATCCATCTCTTTTTCCTTTTTCTCTTTTCATCTATAAATCTGTTCATCTATCCGTATTTATAGCCATTAATTTATTCATCATACCTGTTAAATCTTCCTATATCTTATAAAAAATGTATTCTACTCAACAAGAACTATTTAAAAAACAATTTGATTTACCCTTTTATTCTCGGATCTCAATATATATCCCATCCAAAAGTTCAGTCTATAATATTGAAATGCAAACTTATACATTTTTCGTGACATTTGTTTCTACCACCTCGATCTGGTCACCGCACCCCACTAGTCACCACAGGTCACCAAACCCCATCGGCCACCATCTACGGTCATCTCCTGCCAACTCACCTTCACTCCATCACCTCTATATTCTCCCCCCACCTGTTACAAGCCGTCAGAAACCACCACCAAGCCGAGAATCACCAAGTCGATAACCCCCACTGGTCATCGAAAGTTATATATATAAGATAAATTGGTATAGATATAGAAATACGAATAAATCCGGCGTGGAATATTGGTGGTGGTGGGGCAAGGAAGATCTTGGTTGTGGTGGGGCGAGAACGGATCTTGGTGGTGGTATAAGGTGGTCGGATCTTGGTGGTGGTTGTGGTGGTATGATCTTACAGGTGTATGTATATATATTACTATATATATATGTATTATATATGTATATGGGAAAAGTGAGTATGGGGTTGTTCCCCATCTAAGCTTAGATGGGGAACCCCTCACATACAAATATTTTATTATTTGTTTGAATTTAAAACAGATACATGGCCCCCTGATTTTCATGATTATAAAAATCAAATGTGAGGGGTTCCCCATCTAAGCTTAGATGGGGGACAACCCCATACTCACTTCCCCTATGTATATAAGAGTGAATGTATAGATATAGAAAATCCAGGTAGAGACATATGTATATGGTTACTGATAGATTGATCCAGATATGATATAGAAATATCCATAAATATATTATACGTATTCTTACTAGATTATTAAAAGAGTTGATTTGTTATGTGGTATATTGAGGTTTTCATTACTGGATTTTTTCTTTTGGAGAAAAAGATGAACAAAGAGGGAAGAAGATGAGATAGAGAGAGGAGACTTTGATTAAGTCTGGCCAGAGTTAATTACATTTTTTACACTTTTGATCCCTGAAAAACGGAACTGACCATTATACCCTCGGCATGCAAGTCATGTGGCCATCTTTTTAACGTCTGTGAATGGTATGGACCAAAATTGTTGACGGAGTTCCAAAGCTGGGGATGAAAAACGTAATTTCGTGAACCTAAGGATGAAACGTGAAATTTGATATAAACCACAAGGACGAAAATTGTAATTTACTCTAAAATCAATGTTATTCTTTGTCTAGTAAACAATGCATAGTGGCGAACTAGTAAATACAAGCTAGGGCGTCCTAAATACAATTGTGCTCGACTCAAATGTCTTGGTGAGAAGGTTCATAACATCGCATCGTTGTTACTTGGTTGGACAACGTTCAAGAGTACTTGACAATATTACCAATGTCATATTAAAGTTGTGGTCCTTTAACTCTTTAAGATGTGTATGTCATTCCAAATATAAAATTTCGACAAATCGTTTTCTTGTATAATAATCTAATCAACTATAGGTGGTCATTACTCTTTACAAATGTATACAAACATAAAGACTAGAATTAATGAAGATGTCCGAAAGCAAAGTTTTTTTCTTAGTGCAATGAAGTTTCTTCTTTTGTTTTTTCTAACTTTTATTCTACAGAGAAGACTTAATGAAAATCACTTATATTAAATAGACATCAAATAATTTTAAAAGACTTGGAAAAAGTTATAAAGAACACAAGAGACTTACATTAACATATTGAGTTGAAAAATGACCAAACACTAAAAATACGCACTTAACCACTAGATCAAAATGCATATAATTGATTGTGAAAAGTACAGATTTCATATAACATATTAGTTTAAAGTTCAGGCTCCGATATAATACCAAGTGCCCCACGCTTAAACCACCCATGGCTAATGTAGGCATGCCAATATTGAGTTGAAAAATGACCAAAACCACGAAAAAAAGGAGTACATATGAATATATTTGACATATAAATTTAATAAATATAGAACATCAATGTGAACATCATTGTCCGTTGGAAAAGTCAATCTGAACATCTTTGTATAAAACTATAAATTATTGAAGTGAAACAATAAACATCCAAAGTTATGATAAATAGTTAATTACTTAAATTCACAAACAGACGAAGTTGAAAGGAAAATGCTAATTTAGAAAAGTCAATATATAATACAATATGGTAACCTTTAGTATTCTATATAACTATTTCAAAATAAAAACACAAATATGCTATATAGATTATTAAATAAGTGTACGTGATAATATCTCTATTATTTAGCTATTTATTATGTCAATAACTTTATATGTATGAAATAGACTATATGTTTGTTTAGGCTCTCGAGCCTGATCAAGTGTGCATATAAAAGCTTGGCCACAAAGTATGAGGTATTCCGAGTTAGAATCAAGAGTTTATCAAGGCCTAAACAAATAAATTCTGGTTCTATGTAAGCCAACAAATTGTAAATTGTAATAATGTTGTTAACTTAATCATAATCAAGTAAAAGTAGTAAAATTATTGTTGCATAATAAAATAGCAATGAATTTTAGTCGGATTATCAAATCTAGAAACCATTTATCAAAATTACAATAAGAACCCATCTTTCAATATTATCAAACTAGCAATATATCAGAAAACCGGTTGAATCGGTCATAGTATAAAACAACAACAAACTTTGATCAAATTATCGAAATTAATAAAATTCTTAACCCATTACTCTAAATTTCTAGTACTTGATACATTATAAATCTTTGCTAAAGCATTACTTTTATTTTATCATCCAAATTAACATCTAGAAAATCCGAATGGCGTGCCAAAAGATGACAGTCAAGTTGTTGATCTTATTTTTCTCCCATAACATGATTCTTGTAATTATGAAATTGAACAAATACATATATAATGTCCCCTTCACAGTTGTATTTCATACTTCTCTATATCCTTCACGTGTAATTCGGTTCAACGACTACCAATTTCCAGCCAGTCCATCAAATATTTTTTAGCAGTAACTAACTTTCGGTTTATAAAATAAATTTTGACTAGAGATTAAGAGTTATTATAGTTATATATCTCCGTTTACATATAGCTACTTTTTTGATAATAAGCGAAAGATATATAATATCTATTATTATGGGTTAATAATTATAGATAGCCGCTATTTTATGCAATAATCCCAATTATGTTCTTCTAAGTCACTATTAATAAACAAACGATGAGTTGGTGTAGTGGTTTGTAATTTCTCTGGTGACTTATAGGTTCCAGGTTCAAATCCCCATTCAGTCAACTTTGAGATATAGGTTGGGTATACTCAGGTTCAAGTTTGAGGGGGCAAGGTTTATCCCTATTAATCGTCGTGCTTTCGGGCGGATAAGTAGGGGTTTTTCCCCTATTGGGTATTTGAAATAGGCATTTCTACTTCAAGAGAGCTCTTTAGCGCGGACCCGGTTAAGACAACGTATGTTAGACCTCTCGCTGTCGAATCGCAACACGAAATTTCAAGTGAAATTCACCTTAAAAAAAAAAGACAAACGATATTTTCACAACACATTTTAACCATATACAACAAATATATATAATTTATTGTATAGTTTATAACGGTATATTATTGCTTAAACTAAAATGTGATATAGAAATGTCCTTCCTCATCACAAAATTATGTGTTGTTTTTATAAAGGAAAAAGAGGTTGTTAGTGTTGTTGGATTTGTTCATCTGTATCTTTATCTTTACTAATATATAAAACAAATTCCCTTTCTTCATTTCAATTTTTCTACTTTTCAAGTATCAAAAATGTCTCTACTAATATAACTAACATTATCCATAATATAATCTATAATTTATAATATATATCACATAATTTCTAAAATAACTACATTACATGTTTTACATCAATAATCTACTTGTCGTCACAACCAGTCGCCACCACCTCTACCCGTCTCTTCCATCATCTTGTTGTCGCTACCACCATCACCGCTGTATCGCGCGTGTATTTGTCTAGTTTCAACTAGATCATTTGACTCAAAATGAATTAATGAGTTTTCTAACTAGTCAAACCAATTACAATTTTTTTCTTAAAACTAATTAAATAAGGGATGGGCTATCTACACACATCAACTGTTCCTAGAAAACACTACCAAAACGCACCGTTTTATGTAAAACTCCCCGTTTTATACCCCGTTTTACATAAAACGCCGCGTTTGGCCGGTGTGTAGATAGCAAAACACTGTTTGAGAATTACACGTGGTCTGACACTCATGTCAGGGGAATGACAGGTGTCATTCCCCCGTTTTTGGTGTCATTTTACATAAAACGCTAAGTATTAGTTGAAGTGTCTAAACTGGCCATTTTACTTCAAATGTATATATGCCAGTGCCGTTTTCTAAGCATAAACGCAGCGTTTTACATAAAACGGAGCTGTTTTCTTATGGTTTATGTAATTGTATTTTGAAATTTGTATAAAACTTGAAATTACAATATAGACAGTAAGTTATCAGTTTTTAATCAAGCGAGTTTTTTCTAAAAAATATAGGTTTTTTTTATGCTTTTAAATTTATAAGTTGTACAAGTAATTATCCCAAACACACACACACACACACACACACACACACACACACACACACACACACACACACACACACACACACACACACACACACTTACGAGCAGAGAACCCGATGAGTGTAGTATAGTTAAGTGAGCAGGGACGCTTGCACTACCTAATCTAATAATATGTGTAATTCTAGCGGTTGTGGGGTTGTCACGATTTCCTATTAAACTAATTAAAACTGAAAAGTAAATAGAAGCTGCAACCGCTTATTCAGCGAGAGGCTAAGTCTGAAAATAGTTTGAAAAAGCGAATAACAGTAATTAAATTAAAATACTTGTTTGGCATCTCCGATCTCATGGTACGGCCAAATATCATTCTACCTACTTGCTAGTCTGTTGGAAACTTAATCACGGCTTAGATTCTCGTTCAATTCACTTTGCCTAAATTACTAGTGTTGTCCCTAGACTCACATTATTCTATAAACAATTTCTCGTTAGAGCATTAATGATCTAAAGTTCGTGTTACTAGTTCATCTTTAAGTTACCCGGCTCTTAAGCGATGACCAGATAATAATTATCTCCGGTGACCACAGTACTCGTTTCCAAGTCACTGGATCGCGTCTGACATTGTTAAGCTTCATGTTATATTTATCCTAATTACTACGGTTCTGGATCCCTCGGTTACAAGTGAATCACCTTTTACAACTAGTTATAGATCGACTAGTGTTTTCCATCCTAATGTATTAATCCTAGTGTATGATTATAGACCGATCATCATAATTAAATCAATAAATGCATATATAGAACTGGTAATAATATGAAAAACTAGTAAAACATGTATCTACGATAAACAGTAAAACACACTCCAACAGATCTAACAAATAAAGTAAAATAGATAAACGTCTACATGATCACATCGATCCAAATAAGTATTCAGCCTACTAGCCTGACATTATTAAAGGAATAACAAAGTCTGAAAAGATGAAACACATTGTTTACCAACTGAAAGTAAAATGAAAGAGTAGATCTAGGTTGAGGATGAAGATCGGAAGGTATTAGAAGCTCCAAAACCTCCTTGGAATCTGCAAAGTCGACCTAGGATTGAATATGGGCGGCTAGGGCTGCTGAATCGGCTCTCTCTTAGGGTTTTGAGAGCTGTTTTGGCTTAAACAGGTGAATAGGTTGGTTGCTGGTCTGGGCCGCCCAGCGGCGCTGGATGGGGCTCCAGCGGCGCTGGCAGCTGCTGCTGCTTCTCGTACTTCTTTGTTCGGCTCCCGAATCACCTCATTGTGTCTTGTAACTTCATAGGCCTTCATCTTGAGTCACTTGATGCCATTTACCCTCACTTGCATCTTCCGTGAACCTGCATAAACATACGATTCATTAAGTACCGATAGTTTCGGAATATTAACTCATTTAAGACATAGAAATGAGGTCTTTCGATAGGGGTTTTTATCACAAAATGGACTGTAACACCTCAATATCTAAAAAGTATTATTTATACAATTATAAGTTAGAATAAATAATATATCAATGAAATATTAGTTTAAAAAAAAGGGATGTATTTTGTAATGATAAAAAGGACTTGAAATGAGAAAAGCTATGGATTGGGTAAAAGTTGTCATTAAGCAAAAATATGGGGACCTAATAGCAAGATTATTCACTAAGTTTTGCTTACCTTTTAGTTGTTTACCCTTTTTATAGGTTGTCCCGGTTGTGGAAACAAGATTTAGTGCTTTGAAGATTATTGAAGTTGAATTGTAAAACTTGGAGTATTTGGCTAATTACGGAAAAATGGTATTGATGTTAGAACCCTTAGGGCCCTCCTGATCTTGGCTCAAGATATGTCAAATTGGTAAAGTTATTGATATGTCAAGTTTTATATTCAAGGAGTTTTTGGGTATTTATAATGGGTCATTTTGTAATAGTAATGTAATTACCATGATTAAATGTATTTTGGAAACTCATTATCCGTAACAGGTTTTTGATTTAGATTTTACGAAAAGGTCATGCCGAAATTTCTAATTTTTGTGAGTTGTCTTTTATAACGAGTTTTGGAAAATGTATATATCGAGATTTAATTATAATTGAGTACATTCTTTAAAAAAAAAAAAATCTTATAAAATGGTTGAGTCGAGTTGGTCCTTTCAAGTAGGTTTAAGTCTAGGTATCCTTGTAATCCTAAAATACCTAAATCCCTTAAACCTTGGCTCTGATTACCAACTTGAAAGGACCAACTCGACTCAACCATTTTATAAGATTATTTTTTTTTTTTTTAAAGAATGTACTCAATTATAATTAAATCTCGATATATACATTTTCCAAAACTTGTTATAAAAGAAAACTCACAAAAATTAGAAATTTCGGCATGACCTTTTCGTAAAATCTACATCAAAAACCTGTTACGGATAATGAGTTTCCAAAATACATTTAATCATGGTAATTACATTACTATTACAAAATGACCCATTATAAATACTCAAAAACTCCTTGAATATAAAACTTGACATATCAATAACTTTACCAATATGACTTATCATGAGCCAAGATCATGAGGGCCCTAAGGGTTCTAACATCAATACCATTTTTCCGTAATTAGCCAAATACTCCAAGTTTTACAATTCAACTTCAATAATCTTCAAAGCACTAAATCTTGTTTCCACAACCGGGACAACCTATAAAAAGGGTAAACAACTAAAAGGTAAGCAAAACTTAGTGAATAATCTTGCTATTAGGTCCCCATATTTTTGCTTAATGACAACTTTTACCCAATCCATAGCTTTTCTCATTTCAAGTCCTTTTTATCATTACAAAATACATCCCTTTTTTTTAAACTAATATTTCATTGATATATTATTTATTCTAACTTATAATTGTATAAATAATACTTTTTAGATATTGAGGTGTTACATGGACGCTCATCAAGAAGAATAAATTAAATAGCAAATACTTTTTCAGTTCAAACGTGTAACATAAAACGGATTGTTTATGGTGCAAACCAATTTAAAAGCTGAATGTTTGTCAATGCATTTGTCGTTAACTAGCAACGTATTACGTAAAACAGGGAGTTTTATGTACACAAGTTAGTGGGTAACAGTCTGACACCCACACAGTTGCATGCATGGATATAATTTGTCGGATAAGATCTGCATGATTCTCACCAGTTTTGTCGTTTGCCGCCTACGTTTTATCTAAAATGCAGCATTTTGGTGCACTCCAAGAAAATGGGTGCAACACTTATTGGATAGATTTTCTGTCAGATATTATCCACAAGTGTTGGCCCTATATTTGTCGTTTACCATAAACGTTTTACCTAAAACGTGGCTTATGCGAGTTCTCCGAATAAAGTGATCAGGATAGTGGATGTCCTCCCAAAAAATGAATACATTTTCTTTAAATACTTTTGCTACTAGCAACGTATGTCGTAAAATGGAGAGTTTTATGTACACAAGTTAGTGGGTGACAGTCTGACACCCACACAGTTGCATGCATGGATATAATGTGTCGAATAAGATCTGCATGATTCTCATCAGTTTTGTCGTTTACTGCCTACGTTTTATCTAAAACGCAACATTTTTTTGGTGCAATCCAAGAAAATGGGATTATCTGTCAGATATTATCCACAAGTGTTGGCCCTATATTTGTCGTTTACCATAAACGTTTTACCTAAAACGTGGCTTATGCGAGTTCTCCGAATAAAGTGACCAGGATAGTGGATGTCCTCCCAAAAAATGAATACATTTTTTTTAAATACTTTTGCTAACTAGCAACGTATGTCGTAAAACAGAGAGTTTTATTTACACAAGTTAGTGGGTCACAGTCTGACACCCACACAGTTGCATGCATGGATAATGTGTCGGATAAGATCTGCATGATTCTCATCAGTTTTGTCGTCTACCGCCTACGTTTTATCTAAAACGCTGCATTTTGGTGCACTCTAAGAAAATGGGTGAAACACTTATTGGATAGATTTTCTGTCAAATATTATCCACATGTGTTGGCCCTATATTTGTCATTTACCATAAAAAATTTACCTAAAACGTGGCTTATGCGAGTTCTACGAATAAAGTGACCTGGATATCCTCATTTTTTGTAAATACTTTTGCTAACTAGCAACGTATGCCGTAAAACGGAGAGTTTATGTACACAAGTTAGTGGGTCACAGTCTGACACCCACACAGTTGCATGCATGGATATAATGTGTCGAATAAGATCTGCATGATTCTCATCAGTTTTGTCGTTTACCGCCATAAACGTTTTACCTAAAACGTGGCTTATGCGAGTTCTCCGAATAAAGTGACCAGGATAGTGGATGTCCTCCCAAAAAATGAATACATTTTTTTTAAATACTTTTGCTAACTAGCAACGTATGTCGTAAAACAGAGAGTTTTATTTACACAAGTTAGTGGGTCACAGTCTGACACCCACACAGTTGCATGCATGGATATAATGTGTCGAATAAGATCTGCATGATTCTCATCAGTTTTGTCGTTTACCATAAATGTTTTACCTAAAACGTGGCTTATGCGAGTTCTACGAATAAAGTGACCAGGATAGCGGATATCCTCCAAAAAAACGAATACACTTTTTGTAAATTCTTTTGCTAACTAGCAACGTATGTCGTAAAACGGAGAGTTTTATGTACACAAGTTAGTGGGTCACAGTCAGACACCCACACAGTTGCATGCATGGATATAATGTGTCGGATAAGATCTGCATGATTCTCATCAGTTTTGTCGTTTACCATAAACGTTTTACCTAAAACGTGGCTTATGCGAGTTCTCCGAATAAAGTGACCAGGATAGTGGATGTCCTCCCAAAAAATGAATACATTTTTTTTAAATACTTTTGCTAACTAGCAACGTATGTCGTAAAACAGAGAGTTTTATGTACACAAGTTAGTGGGTCACAGTCAGACACCCACACAGTTGCATGCATGGATATAATGTGTCGGATAAGATCTGCATGATTCTCATTAGTTTAAATCCAAACACAAAAAATACTGTTGAAACTAGCAACGTTTTACCTAAAACGCAGCGTTTTATGTATATCATGACTATATCATGACTAAATGGGGTTTATATCATGACTATAAGTACATACCTTATAATTATAAAATTTCAGTGCCAAAAGTTGAATCCACACAAAATAGGAAAAAAACACTTTTTCTTCATATTCTCCCATCCAATTCAAAAAGAAGCGTTGTATTCGGACAGCGTGACTCAACATCTTTTTTATACCCTGAAATTTTGAACGCAATCATTGACAACGAATGAACAAGCGCATATATCTTGGTATCGAGGATGATAAAGATGAAACAATCTCGATAGCGAAGATGACAATATTTTACTACTAATAAACATGTATGTAAGTACTACTGTTGTCTTTCTATTAAGAAGGCGTGCATACACCGAGATGGAACAAATCTCGTATTGATGACGATTGCAATCACGTTACTGTGTTATCGTACATACGGAGTTTCAAAATTAATGCCGTTAGCATACAATCCGAAAAAAATACGCAAAGTTGTATAATAATTATTATTGAAATACTATTGTTATTGTCTAACAATTGGTTTACATACAAAGTTTTATTTCTACTTAACGTCTATAATACCATGTCGTTTGTATATATAAAACTTATTAGGATGTAAATACTATTATGTGGTTTTATTATCTTGCGTTTTAGGTCATATGGGGGGTTGTATACGCACTATAATGCGTCTTATGTCATACGGGGTTTATATCATGACTATAAATACTTACCTTCTAATCAGAAAATTTCCATTGCCAAAAGTTGTATCCACCCAAAATGCCGAAAAAAAACATTATCTTCATATCCCCCATCCATACTATGAACCATTCGACAAGTAGCGTTGTATTCGGACAGCGTGACATCATTTGTATACCCTAATTTTTCACCCGAAATCGAAGACAAAGAATGCACAATATCCAATATATCGGTAATGAAGCCAATAACGAAGATGGAAGTAGCTTACTACTAATAAACATACGTAAGTAATACTGTTGTCTTTGTATCAAAGAAGGCGTGCATACACCGAGATGGAACATACCCCTTCTTGATGTCGGGCTGAATCACATGTCTTTTTTCCATTATATTTATAATGGTTTTTATGTTTACACACTTTGTTATCAACCACCGTTACAAGACGGTACATGATGTATTTAAATGTGTCAATCAAATATATAGTTACATGTGTTTGTGCGTGTAGTTTCATGGTGTATTTTGGATTTTTGGTATAAAAGGTCTTTTTGGATGTAGATGAAACTAATTCTTTATAATCATTTTGATATATTTTTAACTATGTAATGCCCTTTTTTATGTAATGTGTTTTGTTGTTAAAACACATTAATTTATATAAATTTGTGTAAAAGTAAACTAGAATACTTGTTGAAATACATGTTCCGTTTTATTTTACATGGAGAATCTTACCGTTTTATCTAAAATGGAGACTTACCAGCACAGTCACCTGGACAAAGTGTCTATAAATAGATGATCATTTTTTTGTTAACTTTAGCATGTAAAATACTTTTACACTTAAAATGAAGCATAATTTCACTAAACACATGCATCACACAATAGTTATGGTTCTACACTCGAATGGGGGTAGAATTTTCAAAATATCGGATAGGGTGACTCAACATCAAGACAAGATTAAAAAAATTGGAAAAAGAAAGCCCAAATTGTGGATTTCGATTTCCTGTATTAATTTATTTTTATACGTTGATCAATTTATACTATGTACGATTTGCATAGTATAGTTGTTTTACTTTTTCCATTGGTTGATCGATCAAAAATTGATTTGTATTGTATTCATGATGTTTAGTTATAATAATATTGCAAATATGATATTTGATATGAATGAAATTATATATGAATGTAGCTCAAATCGCATAGATAGCAATCCATTGTGACAACCGTCATCTGAGCATATTTTCCCCATGTACTTTTCTGATCGTCTTTAATTCATTCCGTTCATGTGCGCGACTTTATAACTAGAATATGTGCTTTAAGGGAGTGGACGTCATTAGTCTTTAAGACTTTACTATCGGAATAAGTGGACTTATGTTTTTATTCGGGCTTTATGAGCATTTAGACTTTAGAAAAATTGCACGTGGACTCGAGGACAAGTGGAATACTAGTTGTCTTGTGGAAATGCCAAATAAAAGCAAATACTTAAAAATTGATGCAATTAAAGATTTATTAATAAAAAATGGTCATGTTTATATCCGTTAGAAAGCTATTGAAAAGTTACATTTAAATATGTCGATGATATGAATTAACGGGTCTCGAGTATTCTTGGATGGTCGTGTCAAACGAGTTTTAGTGGGGTCAAAGAAGGGTCAAAATTCGGTCAAAGCTAGGGGGAAAAAAATAACAAAACCAAAAAAAAAAATAAAAAAAAAAAAAAAAAAAAGGAAAAAAACATTATCTTCATATCCCCCATCCATACTATGAACCATTCGACAAGTAGCGTTGTATTCGGACAGCGTGACATCATTTGTATACCCTAATTTTCATAA
>CM067169.1:78853321-78928321 GCA_034093135.1 Erigeron breviscapus | reverse complement strand
ATTCATGTCTGCACATGACTAGACGAATCCGCACAATTCTTTATAATGTAGTAGATTTAAAAATATGTAGCTTTTGTATATGTTATACAAGGGAGGGAATTTCCCTCCAGTTTCCTAACATGACTACTCATGTTTAAGAAATCTTGATTTTTTTATTAAAATTAAAGGTCAAAGTTCAAAAATTATCTTTGAATCTTAATTCTTGATTTAATACAAGGTTCAAGACTTTTCTAACTTGACCCCTCAAGTTGAAAACAACTTCAGGTCATCTCCTCCCGCTATATAATACTACTTTTAGTAGTGAATGTTCATCCCGCCTAAACTATATTGTTACCATCGCCGCCACAACCAAAATATCATATCGCGCGAGCATGCATTTAGTATTATATAAAAAGTTATTTAGATGTGATTTAATAAACAATTTAATATTTTATATAGTTTTTGAAAAAATTATATATATTATATATGTTATTAATAGTATCCATATAAAATATAGTGTATAACTTTATTTACTAAAAAGTAAAATAAAATGAATGCCACGACGGTACGTAGAAATGTATTTTCCAAGCTGATAGAAAATAAGTCAACTCTATTCTATACTTTGAATTGAAAGTTTTTGTTACTAGTTTACTGCAGTATATGGCTTCAACGAAAGTTCCTCATGTTATACTGGCTTTGTCACCCTTTTTTTTTTCTACTCTTGTGTTGTATAACCCCCATGTGATAAAACTTTTCTATAAGGAAAAAAAAATTACATCAACGTACATTTGATATTAATTAACTGAATTAGATACATAGATTTAACAAAATGTGGTACAATATGTATATAGATGTATTTCCACTATCAGCGTTATAATATATATTAGATCGTTAATTATTTAGCGATTGTTGAATTGATTGAGGTTTTTTAAGTTGAAATCTTTATTAATTTTCAAAGTTGAACCGAATAAAAGTCTTCAAACATAATGAAAAGTCTACAACAAATAAAAATAAGATCATACTATTTTGTGCTTCTCAATTCTCATTTGCGAGAATTTGGAAGATAGTTTGGAGAGAACTTTTCGGGTAATCTTTTAGGTTTAGCCGTTCAGGGGAAAACCTAACCCGATATGATGGGTAAATTTCGTGAGTTAATTTGTTTGACCACGTTTAATTACCTCGTATAGGTTTATAAAGATTTTCATTTTTCATATTTGACCATGTGCTCTTTTGTTAGTACTACATTTGAAATTGAATGAGATTGAGTTGGTATTTTCCACTCTCTGATTTGCTACCCATTTTTACTCTTTTAGTGTTTATAAACGGTTTATAAGAAATTCTTATAAAAGTTAGGCTCTTGCTTGCTGGTATTCTTCGGATATGACACGAGCTTATAGAATTTTCATTTGGATTTATTTTAGTTCAATAATTTTTTTGTAAAAGAAATTTTTTTTAGTTATTAACTAATTCAGTTATACTTATTTTGTAAATACTTTTGGTTAAGGAGAAACCAAATGGATTCAAAAGATGAATTATTAATAAGAAATACAAAATCCCATAACAATAAAGAAAGAAATGAAGAAACTGCTAGTGCCGTCTTCTGCGGGTTTTGAGCCCCAATACCTCGACGGTGTATTGGGGAGATTAAGATGTAGGCAAACCTTACTTCTACCTAAGTCTAAAGGATGCTTTCATTTTCTACCTTAATGGTAGAAAAGGCCTTCCAACCTTTACATGGGATTATGAACGAACCTTTGCATGGTACAAAATCCCATAACAATCCTTTTCACTTATGTGGTATGTGTAAGTACTATTACTCATTAATCTATAAGTTGTGAGTTCAAATCCGCGGATAGACACTTTATAGATATTTGTGTTTTCTATGATCAAACAAGTTTTGAGGGATAATAGAAACAGTAGGATAAAGGAGAATCAAACTTGAAAGCTAGAAATTGTTTCATAATCTCTTGCATCAAAAACTCAAGTAAATAGAACTCATAATCTAGACATTAAGTTGTTGAGTTATTTAGGTAATTCTTGATACTGGTTTTTACTGAGTCCTTGTGAGCTTGTGCTACAGCAGCAGCAGTCGCTTCAACATCATTTTCCATCTCTGTTAAATTTTGAAACTGTAAATTCTTTGTACTGTGAAACCGTATCAATCAATGCAAAGAGCTGACGTCCACACATAAGAACATCATTATCACATTGCACCTTTGTTTCTTGCAATCTCGCTTTGGAAGTCTACGAATCTATAGTTTGTTACAAACTTACAAATACAATGTGATGGAAACAATCAAATAAAGATTTGATGTTCTATACAAGACAATTGCAAAGTTGAAGTCAAAGCTGATTATGGGCTGATTACTTTTAGCATTTATATCATTTGTAGGGCAATTACCATTTACATCTGCTCAGTGATATCATCAGGTATAGCAATTACCATTTAAACAGTCAGCCAACCGAACCAGATTCGATATTAAGAAAAAAGGGAAGGGTGAGCTAGTTGGTAGAGGTGAAAAGGAGAGGCCCGTGAAATAAGAGAAGAATCGGCAAAATAACTAGGTCAGGCGAGTGTGGTTCCTGGGGTAGGGTTGTGGTCATTTTCTGAACCGAGGACAAAATGATCAAAACAGCAATAAAATATTTCTAATTTAGTTACCATCACAAGAAACTGATTTATTGAAAAGTAAAAGTTTAGAACACTTCCAGAAATCATGCAATACAAAATATAAAATTCATCTAAGCATAAATTATTTAAATCCATCAAATGGAAGAAACTAAAAATAACAAGAAAATAAATGTCTGGATGGTAATAGCAAGGTCCTAAAAAACAAGAAAGGTTCATACGATGTATGAAATCGGATGCAATCTTCGATCCAACAACAAACTATGATACTCACCTAAGCATCTTCCTTGAACAACTGAAAAATCAAAATGGAAGTTAGTCAATGTAGAAAACCAGAGAGCAATGTATAAAATTTAACCAGTACGTTTAGTTCATATGTTTATAGCAAAAGTGAAGAGCAGAGTGAAAGAAATAGCCCAAAGAAATTAGAAAGACACCAAAAGGAGAACTCGCGAATACGATGGTAAATTTAATTTACTTCTAAAACTTCTCTCTTAATTTTAAACAAGAGAGGACATGACAATTCTAATTTGAAATTAAAACAAAAGTTGTTATCCCATGGATATTATACATAAAAAACAAGAAACTGGAAGTTCTTCAACCCAAAAGTCCCTTTCGATTACCAGCAAAGTGGAAAGAATATTGAGTTTCTGGAACCCGAAAGTTGAGCTTTTGACAACATAATAAGCTTCAAGGCGGGTACTTTAAGGAAGAGTCAATGTTCTAACTGTTACATATACATTACACACCTTTAATACAAAAAAACAAAAATGGTAGAAATACTTGTTTAGATGTATGCCTGGGAGTACAAATGAGTTCTAGGCTTTGCAATATGCAATAAGATAAAATCAAATAAAGAAGAAGAAGAAAGATAGTAAAGCCAATGGTTAAGGAGCACTAAATAATCGGATAATAAACCATCACCAAATGATCTAGTGGCAATGAGCGATGTTTCCTAACAAGAGGTCTTCGGTTCGACTCCTACCTCAGGCTATTTGGAGGTGGCCACAGTATGTTAAACCTCACGGCATTTGTGAGTAATTGACTCCTTTCTAAAAGTAAGATAAAATTATTCGGATAAATGAGTATGAATTAACATAACCTGTAATATATGATTAGAACCCAACCAACCTTATGATTCCTGCTTCCGATATTTTCAGGCATCTTTCTCTTGAGGCTACCATGTTTAACGAGTGGAGATACGAGGCTCTGAACAAATACAGGGGCATTGACATTGACATATTCCCAATCAATGGAAGAAAAGGGTATACCATGATGAAATAACGATTTTTGGTGTGCCAAGTAATCATCAAAGGGTTTTTTGTCTGCAATGTAATCATCAAAGGATTCCAAGTAGTGAGCAGAATCAAGCTGCAACCTTTCATTATGTGGCAGCTTTTCCCAAGACTTGTCGCTTCGCATTACCCATCTGTGGAAAGGAGGATGTTTGCCAAGACGAAGTATGCATAAACAGCCTTTAAAAATCCCCAGCTTGGTATCGTGCGTAAACCTATACCTTGCGTCTTTAGGTTGGGGGATTTCCTTAAATGTCTGTTGGGTTAAGCAAAAAGAAAGAATTAGGTACTTGTTATTTTGAGTATCATCCACAAACCAGTGAAGTGCCCCATTGCACAAAGTTCCAATCCTACTAATAAATCTATAATTCAGGTGGGCAACACATTTCCAAGCATTATTAGATTTCAAGGTCAAAACTCGAGGATCGTATAACCTTGTAATCGTCCGTAGACGAATCATAACCAAAACCCCAGCATACTGATGACGGGAGGCAAGTTGTCCCTGGGGGATCTGTCAGTTTTCTCACCTCTCGAGTCGAGGGATTGGCGACTAAAACCCGACGAGAGTCGGGACAGATGCATACCAGTCCATTGGAAGAACCAGCAAGATGGCAAACTTGGAAGTCAAAGGTGTAGTCATCAACTTCGTGTAAACAATTTCTAACTATAAGATCGACATATGTTGACCGAGTCATGACGATCCTCCTATGACCACTTCCATTAGTTTTAGCATCTTCCTTGTAACTATGGTCTAATTGAGATTTAACAAAACGAGGGCTGGAAATAAAGGATTGCCACGACTTACACACACTCTTGCATCTGATGATATCCTTCACATCCAATCTTACAAATATCTGCTCAATGATGTCGTCAGGAATATTATTAATCTTTTCAGCAACCAAACCAGATTCGATATCACTAATTGGTACGGAAAGTCCCATGAAATGAAAAAGAAAATCGGCAAAATAACTAGAAGTGTGGTTCCTGGGGTAGGGGTTCTTACTCATTTTGGTTTGAGTTAATTGCAAAAATGATCCCTGTGATTTAATACGTTTTGCAGACGCAATCCCTGTGATTTAATAATACCGGTATTGAATTAAGTCAATATATTTGTTTTTTTATTAAGTGAAAAAGAAATAAATTGTTTCTTTAGAGACTTAATATTTTGTTTTAAACAAACAAAACCTTAATTTATTACTAGATAAGGGTTTGCGTATATACACCTAGGTATCCAACTATCAAACATGCAAGTGTAAACCACTACATGGTATGTCTAATATTATATACTAGTAACTAGTAAGGGAGTTCAGTTTAAGTTAAAGTCAACACGACCTTAGACAGATTTTTAGCGTCACTACCTCTTCCAGCAAGCCTTCTCAGTTCATTTGATCAGGCATGAAATCTATATCAATCAAAAGAGAAAATTTCCCATCCAAACTCGAATGAATATAGCCTAGATTTTTTCAGGAGACCTTAATAAGAGACTGCTAATGCACAATATACACACACACATATATATATAGTCGATTCTTGCGGTTATAATCCACTGGTGATAAATGTAGTAACTGCTATGTTTAGAGAGAGACCGTACCAGCATTGTTGGGGTTATGCATTAAGAATGCTGACTATGCCATCATATACAAACCTCACAGCTGGCGAGGATGATAATAACGTAGCAGATCAAGAGAAGTAGTAAGCACACCTCGTTGCACTAGTTGTTTATCTATGTTCTAGAAAACTGTTTCCTAAAAACATCTTAAAATTATGTATGGCAGTATGGGTAAGTAAGTTTGTCAACCCATAGGTGGAATTCAAGTAAGTTGGTCAGAGCTCCACACCTGGCCCTGTTATCATAACCTATTCTCTCTTTATCCAATTGGTCTTACAGGTTCTCATTCAACTAAGCGTACAAGGGACTTTTCATAACAAATAATGGTTCAACATGTAGGTCAATTTCAAGATAAGCAGCACTCAACCAGATTATTGTATTGTTGAAGAAAACAGTACAATAAGTTATATGCACACCCAGTGAAAATCCAACAATATCATGATTCACGGCAGCCAATCTTTTTACATTTGGTACCATAAAACGAAATAAGGCAATAATTTACAAAGCAGGGAGTTTTATAAAGCCAAAACCCATGAACATATTCAACCACATTTTGAGGGATAATAAAAACAGTAGGATAAAGGAGAATCAAACTTAAAATCTAGAAATTGTTTCATGATCTCTTGCATCAAAAACTCAAGTAAATAGAACTCATAATCTAGACCTTAAGTTGTCGAGTTATCAGGGAAAATCTTTGTTCATTTATTAGGGTAATTCTTGATACTGGATCTTACTGAGTCCTTGTGAACCTGTGCTATAGCAGCAGCAGTCGCTGCAACATCATTTTCCATCTCTGTTAATTTTGAAACTGTAAACTCTTTGTATTTCGAGACCGTATCAATCAATTTAAAGAGCTCATGTTCACACATCTGAACTTCATCATCACACTGCACCTTTGTTTCTTGCAACCTCGCTTTGGAAGTCTACAAATATATAGTTTGTTACAAATACAATGTGATGGAAACAATCAGATGAAAAATTGATGTTCTATACAAGACACTGAAGACAGAGTAAAGTTACAATTAAAGCTAATTATGGGCTGACTACTTTTAGCATTTGTATCATTTGTAGGGCACAATACTCACCAAATGAAATGAAGTCAAAACAAGTATGTTTAGTATGTTTGACATGAAATAATTTTGTCCAAATTGGTTAAAATTTCACTAATATTAGAGTTTGAATATGATTACATAAGCGATGATATTTTGATGATAATTTAACTTATTTGAACAAAATGATAAAGTACATTTACAGATTAAAGTACACGTTCAACTTCAGCAGCTTTGGTACAATACCAACCCAAGTCATTATTTTATCTCTTTTTCTTTACCATTTTGAGACATTAGAAAGAAAACATACTACAATTGAACCCATTCAAAGACAAACAGATCAAAGTCCCACCCTAATTCGTATCCTCAGTACAGGTTCACAACATTCACCTAATTTACAAAAACTATGGGTATTTCCCAAGAGCCCAACTATTAGATCAAGAGTCAAAATTTAAAAATAATAATTTCCAACATATTTTTTGAATGCACCATTTCTTTTATAAATAAGTGATCTTGCTTCAGTGTCAAACTTTATAAACATGTAACTTGTTGGTTCCCAAAGGAGAGAAAAACATTACCTCCACAACTTCACGAGCTTCTTTTTCAACAACATCAACATCATGAGACTCGGCTTCTGCATTCTCAATGGAACGCCTAGCCTCCATCGCACACCTAGAGATGTAATCTTGTCTTCCATTCTTTATCAAATTCAATTGATTTTCCAACTAATCAAACAATCAGAATAGCATCGTCAAAAAACAACAATAAAGGATTTGTACAGATTTTGCGTAGGTCAAACAATAATAAAAGAAATAGTTCATCTAAGCTGATTAAAACAAATTGGTAATATTCTGTAACCCTTGGCTGATTGACATCAAGCAAGAAAACCTACACCGACCCTTGAAACTTTGCAATGACTCATACCGGTATTTTATACTAATAATTGGAATCATTGTAAATGCTGATATCTAAAATAAGGGATTATACAAAGCATTTTCCAAGGAATACACTATAACGATGCATTTTATATTAGACACTCATGAAGCTTATACAAGCCTCATGATGCTTGGGGTAGTTTAAGAGCTATGCTCCAATGTGTGTACCTGCCACTGTGATTAGTTTCATTTTATCATTCAATATTCTTTCGGTCAGTCCATAAAATGTTTATTCTAGAAACAAAGATGGCTGGATCTTAGTACTCACAAATATGAATGTGATATTCTTTATGAAGTTACACAGCGCTTAGATAGACTTAGACAGCTAATTGAGCAAAGCTGTGGTCTAAATGCCACAGAATTATTAACCCACTTGGTTAATGACACCACAATCAACATAAACTTGTATGGCTGGGTTTTGGAGATGTTACATTACAGCATGTGTTTTTAAACTGAGAAAATGTATAAGATCCCAAGATGTCACTGTGGTTGAATCTCAGCAAACAGGGCAATTCGATAACTAGAAACAAGAATAAAGCACGCTTGTCTGTAGGACCGTACCCAAAATGGACTAAAAGAAAAACCATGGAGTTATATTACATATCTTTAACAAGTAATTACCTTTAACAAGTATTCAAGTAATTATCTCTATGGTTACCTTTAACAAGTAATTACCTTTAACAAGTATTCAAGTAATTATCTCTATGGTTACCTATCTAAAACCTCACAGTCTCCTTGACAGCTGACATAATGATAAAGTGGTCTAGTGAAACTTTAATAAGAGGATACTCGTAGAATGCAAGACATCTGGTGAAACTTATGGGTCGATAATCCATGGCGAAACTAGTGTTTACTATTAACGTTAAGAGCAAGTTATGTGAGTCAAAGACCGACTAGGTAGTTTTTAACTTTTAGTCATGTATTATATTATACAATGAAACATGAAGTAGTGAATCATAAGTTCTATATCGTTCAACAACAGTGTCTCACCTCGGAAATAACAGATATGATAGCAGACACCAGTTTTAGTTCGGAAATTATGTAATTAGTTACATAATTAAGCCCAAGGGGTAAAGAGTACCTATAAACCATAATATAATTTTGATACCAGGACAGTAAGATTGTAGGACTTACTTCATCAATTCGTGATTGAAGCATGGCCATACGATTTCGTTTTGCATCAATCTTTGTCTCAATCTCACGAGAAGCTTGTTGAAGATGAATCTGAGTCTCAAAATTTTCAAGTGACGTTTTCTTAATCTCGTCACTGTTAGAAGCAAGTGCAGGCTTCAATGTTGATTTATAATCGATTCCAAGCACCTCAGCAACAGTTGAACCTTTGGTATTCAACTCGTAATGGATGTCATTTTCAAGTTTCAACCTACAAATTCAAAAAACATAAACATCAATCAGATGTTCACTAAAATTGTATTGTCTGGCATATTTATGTTCATGTTATGTTCCTCCAAAGAAAATTAACCTTGATTTTAAACACCGACAATTACAGGACCTAAAATCAAGCAGCAACAACCTAATCACATCTATAATCTTCAAAGGAAGATCAAATTAAATGACAAAGATTTTAACACAACAACATCAAACATAATGATTCACCATTCTACCATCATGCATGTGATGCAAAATACATGAGATTGCAAATAGTTAATGAAACACAGCTAAACTAAAACACAAAAAGTACCTCCTGATAGCCTGGTTGCACTCAATCTGGAGAGCCTGAATCTCCTTCAACTTTGCCCCGATGGCAGCTTTAACATCCCAACACTTGTCTTCCCACCGATTCCTCTCAATCTCAGCGTCTCCAAGATCTCTCTCCACCAATTGCAACTCCCGTTTCATCCTGTCGGCATCCCTCATATTGATACCCTGCTCTTCCACCTTCTTCTTCAACTCCTCATTTTCCGCACAGGTCCTATTCGTCTCCTCCTTTTTAACCCCCAGCTCCTTTTGTTCTTCTATCTGCTTCTCCATATTCACATCACGCACCTGCAACTGCTCGATCATGCCATTGAACTTCTCCACATCCTTTTCCAAGACACTCTTTTCCTCCTCCTTCGTTTCCCTCAATGTCGGCCCAGACTTCATAGCTTCCAACTTCCCCTCTAAATCCTTGACATTCGCTTCCAGCATATTCACATTCTCCTCCACGGAATTCTTCTCCTATGATATTAGCATGTTTACAAATTACTTAAAAACAATAAACAAAACACCTATTCTAGACGATCTATCTACACTTACATACAAAGCATTTAGGGTCACTACTTAACCTCTCAATGTTGAAATTATATTACAATATTTTTTTAACAATCTCAAAAGAGACCCCCGGGTTCAAAACCTCAAATCAAAACGTCTTAGCACGGCCAAGTAAAAAGTCTTGAAAACGGCCGCGGAACATCAGAACCATAAAGTCAACTTTCCAAGTTAGGCTAAACAAAGTTCCTTGGCCGTTTACTCATTTTCTTAATACCGTAATTTTAAAAAACGATTATTGCTAATGATGTATGATTTTCAAGAAAAACTGTAAATTTTAATACAAATGAAAGCTAAAAATATTACAAAATCCAGTCCACCGTCTAATCCAACTATAGTAGTATCAAATAAATCAGTAGCATTAATATAAATATATACATACAACAGATATATATATATATATACCTTTTGTAACTTGGCCATGAAATGTTCATCTTCAGCTTCCATAGCGTCATCATCTCCCCTAATATAATGCAAATAAGTATTCAAAGTATACGAATTCACAGCATCTTTAGTAAACGACCGAGACTGACTGTCATTCACAATATGATTATCAGTAAAAGTATCAAGCTGAACTAGCCAATATAAAACACCTAAAACACTAGGAAATGAATGCGGCGTCCCAGGCGCTTTCAACGCCGATTTCGTTATCTTAACAGGACAATTCCAGATTTTCAAAACCAAAAATATCTCCTCCTCTGAATAATTATTATTGTTGTTGTTATTGTTGTTATTATTATTATCGATAAGGCGGTCGAGACGGGCGACGATGAACTTTAGGGTTTCGGTGATGTCTTTATTGGAAGGTAAGGGTTTTAGTTTGAGATGGACAGGGAAAGAGGAGGAGGAAAGGTATGAATTGATTGTCGAGACGGCGTGAAGTTGAAATGATCGGTCGGAGGTGTTGATGGCGGTGGCGTGGTGGTTAGGGTTGGAGTTAGAGATAGAAGGACGGCTGCTGCAGAAACTGGTGTCGGAGTCGCGGCGGGAGGTGGTGGAGAAAAGGTATAGATTGGTTGGGGTTGGAGTGGTGAATTGGTTGGAGTGACGGTCGGTCGGAGGAGGGCGGCGGCCGGGTGGTCCTCTCATGATTTTGAAATTTGGGATTTTTGGTTGTCCCGCCTTTGGAGAGATTTGGGGGTTTAATATATTAATTGGATAGATGAAGACAGTGAGACTATGATTTGGGGGTAAAATGGAAGAAGATAGTGAGTGACACGGTGATTTGGAGTAATTTTCGGGGTTTCTTTTTTTATTCTCCCTCCTTTGGTGAAATTTTATCTATACTGCATTATGCATTAGAAATCATTTGTTTCCGTCAAATTTTTTCAACTTTTAACTTTTCAACCACTCATTTTCATCTCTCTTTTCAAATCTCAACCACTCATTTTTCTCTCTCTCCTCAAATCTCAACCACTCATTTTTTCTCTCACCTCCATAAATCATTTTATTCCTTTAATTCATTCAAAATCTTTTATCTCAAAAACCATACATCGATAAATTATAAAATTATATGGTGTTCTTAAAATTTCATGTTTTTTCATTAGAGAGGTCATTCGATATACTTTCGACGGATTTTTAAATCCCGCCCGTACGGTTAAGGCATTTGGCTATCACACTCTATGACATATCACCTCTTATGATCTATTACACTCTATGATCTATCACCTCCTATGACCTATCACACTCTATGACCATCACCTCTATGATCCTATCACACTCTATGACTATCACACTCTATGACCTATCACACTCTATGATCTATCACTCTCACCATCTCACCGCCACAACGCGCGAGTACTTTCTCTCGTTGTACATTAAATGTTTGAAAAAAAATGAAATTTGTATTAAAAAAAAAACAAAAAAAAATTGAAATTTGAATGTTTTATGTTTTTTCAAAATTTAAGTGTATGGATAAATTGAAATCCATCTAAAAATAAGTAAATAAAGATCTTTTGGTCGCATGTACTCTTTTGGTATTCAGAACATACACCATAGGACGCATGCTCGGTAAGTCATCATCTTCAAACATTAATCACAAAATAAAGTTTCTCTTGCTTTTGACAAGTTTTGAATATGTCACCTCTAACTTTCATATGTAGGCTCATGTGGTCACATGATGTCGATATCACTGGTTGCATCCTCATGCATTGCAAGGCTAGAGGTCTTTTTCTATCTTAAATACAACCTGGAAGGATTTCTATACCGTCGTGGTAGGGGTAAGGTTGTCTACATCTTAACCTCCCCATACACCATCGAAGGACTCAAAACCCGTAGAAGACGACATTCGATCTATAATTGAAATCCATCTAACCCTCTTAAGAAATAAAAAATCTTTCAAATGATGAAATGTTGACATTCCAACCGAAGGATGGTCAATTAGGCATATATGATTAGGGTGAGCATATGGACCGAAAACTCAAAGACTAGTATAGACTGCCCGACCCGACCTGCCGAGCAATAAATAGTGAGCCCTCTATACCTATTTTAAAAGTTATTGTATTTTTTTTAAAAATAAAGTTTTGCCTTTTTTGTCTTTCATGTTAAACCAAATATCATCAAAAGATGTTTTAGGATGTTACTAGTTATATGTCCGTTTGCAATGCGGCGATATACTGACGGCGACAATGGTGGTGACGAATGGTGGTGGCGCGCGGCGTTAGCGGCGAGTAATATAGGTTATTGATGTAAAGCGATAGGTTAGGTCAGTTTTTGCATAAAACCGTAACGTAAACTGAATATTTTCGTACTTTGAAACTGAAAACCAATCCAAATCAACGATTCGGTTTTGTTTTCTTTTTAAAACTTATTTATCTTATTAAGTTTGTTAAGCAAAAACCTTGCCAAAAAAAAACAAAATATAAAAATAAAAATATTCTTGTTTATGCAAACAATTTTAGGGGCCGTTTGGTTCGCAGAATATTTTTGAAGGAATTGAAATCTGTCAAAGGAATTGGAATTTGAATGAATAAGAATCTGAATGGAGTGGAATTTGATGGAATTAGAATTTGAATGAATTATAATATGTTCCTGTTTGGTTGACCGGATTGAAATGGAATGGAATGGAATTCAAAATTAAAAAATAATAATTAATTAATATATTTTTATAAAATTAATATTAAATATTTATAAGATAATAAATATTTTATTAACAAATTTATAAAATATTTTTATAAAATATAATTTTTATAAATTTATATTTTTATAAAATAATAAAAATTTTATAAACTAACACTATTTTTTTTATATAAATAATATTTTATAAAATTAATCTATTTTTATAAAATAATAATTAAATTCTATAAAATAATAATAAATTCTATAAAATTATGATTTCCAGAAAATAATTAATATAATATTATTTTATAATAACAATAATATTTAAATATTAATAGTTTATAAAATATTAATATTTTTATAAAATAATAAATTTTATAAAATAACAAATTTTTATAAAATATTTTTTTTAAATATTATTATTTTGTATAAAATAAAATATTTTTTTGTTAAATTAAAATGTTTATAAAATCATATTAAATTATATAAAATAGTAATAATTTATAACAAAATTATAATTTATTGCCAAATAATAATCATTAAAAAAATTCATTTTTATCTATTAATATTTTAGAGAAAATGTCACAAATGGTCCCTGTGGTTTGTTATATTCACATTTTGCCCTCTGTGCTTTTTTTCGGTGCAAACGGTCCCTGGATTATCCATTTTCGTTGCCAGCAGTCCCTGACACTAACTTCTGTTAGTTTTGTCCGTTTAAACTCTTCACGTACGAACCACGTGAGGGTATAATCGTCAATTTCAACCAACATGGACTATTTGGATAAAAACATTTTTATTTAATATATACATATATATATATATATAAATGGGTATGTGTATATGTATCTACATCCAGTGTTTTCACGACCGGACCGACCGGTTGGATCGGTTGGGCCGCGACCCGGAAGCTCTGATGGTCCGGTTCTGTATGTTGAAACGGGCGTGCACGTGACCGGAGGTTAAACCGGGAACCGACGGTTAAACCAGAAAACCGTGGGCTGAATGGTTGGACCGGAACACTTGTTGTCAGTATTCATCGGAAAGTTCTAGCCAAAAGTCCCAATCGGAAGTTTGTGTTTGTAAACTGTGCCAACGTCTTCAATCTTCATCACCTTTAATCTTCTTTTAATGACTGATTCCTCTTTGTAAACATGATCTATAGTTGGTATCTACCGATTTTGGGGATTTTTTTTCCCTTTCATTTGTTAGGTTATGAAGACCAATAAGAGACAGGAGAAGGGTTTTAAATATTGATAGGGAGATGAAAGAGATGTATAGAGATACGTGAATTGGCTGTTTACGTGTCCAACACTAGTGACTAGTATTTTAAAAAATTAAATGCCATTATGAGAAAGAAAAAAATAGTTAATTAATTAAAATTGAATTGCAGCTTCTACGTTTTTGTATGTATATGTATCCTACTAGGCTATTAATTCACTTTGACCGATAAATAAATACAGTATATACGAGTAATTAAATTCCCCACCTTTAATACTCATAATATATATTATTATTATTTATCTATTTATGTCATACATTTTTATTATAATTTCCGGTTCTCTTAATCCGGTTAACCGATCCGACCAATAACCAGTAAGAAGACCGGTTCGTCCGGTCCGGTTTTAAAAACATTGTCTACGTCTATCTATTCTGTGTAAAAGGGGATCTTAAATCTTAATCCATAGCCCGTCAAAAACCCACCGCCGCTTTATAAACCATCGTATTTATATATGAATCATATCCTATATATCTACATCTATCTATCTAATAAACCATCATTTTTATACATATGTATATATATGTCAAAGTAACCCACCAGGCTACCACGGTAGTATCACTAATCTCCCCGTCTTCATCAACGGTATAGATCTTGATTCGCCAAAAAACTCATCTACAAAATCCGGCCAATAACAAGCGATTCAAATCCAATCAGTAGATTTTGAAGCCAACTAAAGACGGTGACGATGAGCGACGAAATTACAGGGATTGACGACAGGGACAGTGAGGATACCATCAACGGTGAGGATGATCGAAGATGTTGCGAAAGGCATTACATGGATAATGGATTGACGACGAAGACTAGATTGATGATCTCATCATTTGAAAGTGGGTCGGTTGATCGAGTAAGTGTTATAGTGTTCAAAGAAAATGAGTTTAACCCTTTTGTAATGATAAAGTTATTTGCTTCTATGATCTTTTAAATGCATATATTGCACCATATAGTATATAACCTGCTGGATGAATTAGATATGACTCATGCCAAGATTCATTAGTGACTAGGTAAATGGGCCAACTGGACACATTTGGCTTTCGCACCAATCATCCAATCTTTACTAAACCATACGTGCCATGTTCTTATATTTGGATTTTGATTATATTTTTGTTTGTTGATTTTAGCTAATTCATTTGGGTTGAGTTTTGATTATGTGTTAAATGGTGATACTGATTTTAAATGCTTAACAATTCAAATTTGGGTTTTGATGTATATTGATTTTTTCATAAATTATTAGCTTGAATTTGAATGGCTAAAAGTTAAAATTTTGTGTTATGTAATCTGGGTTCATAATGATGATCATGAAGATGATGATGATTGATATAGATAAAGGGAAATGATAGACCTGAAAAGACCAATAAACCCTCATTTAACGGATATAATTAACAGAAGTTAGTGTCAGGGACTATTAGCAATGAAAATGAATAATCCAGGGACCGCTTGCAATGAAAAAAAAGCATAAGGGGCAAAATGCGAATATGACAAACCGTAGGGACCATTTGTGACATTTTCTCTAAATTTTAAAAGAGTTATTTTTAACAAATTTTGAATTCTATTGGAACTCAAAACTTTCCATCCAATTTGTCAAGGAATCTTGAATTCCTTCATATGATGGAAATTCGAAGGAATCCAATTCCTTTTTCTTACGAACCAAACAAGTGATGGAATGAAATCTGAATTCCATTCTGTCAACCAAACATGTTATGAAATGGAATTCAGAATCCAATTCCATCGAATTGCAACGAATTCTGTGAACCAAACACCCCCTTAGCATTAAGACACTGTATCGTTTATGCACTTGCGAAAATCTCCAGCTAAAAATTGTTACACGAGTATGGACGTTATGGATACGGTATTAATATAGGTACGAATTTCGTAGGACCTTTGGAAATAGAATCTTAGTGCATCACTACAAGTCCCAAATTATTATAATAAATTATCAATGAAGTATATGCATACAACTATTGTTAGGGCACGTTTGGTACGGAGAAATTCAGTGAAATGAAATGAAGCATAGAAATGAAATAGAGAGAAATGAAATTGGCAGAGAATTTAAGTAATTTCCTTTGTTTGGTAGTAATAGAGAATTAACCTGAGAAATCTGAAAGAAAGCAATTCTATTGTTTGGTTGACCAAAGTAAAGAAATGAAATTGAGTTTTTATTTGAATTTTTTTTTTTTCCTTCTCTATTGTTTTTATTATGTTTTCAAATAACAAGATAACATATAATTAACATTAAACTTTAAAACATCTCATACAAAAAACAATATCAATACATATAACACACATAATAATGACCTCAAATTAAAAAAAGCATAACTAAACCGATAGAGCTATCAGAATGAAAATCAAATTCCACGATAACGTCCAAAACATACAACATTAACTCCTTACCAATACGTATTAGTTTACAAGGAGCAAAAGTTTGGCAGATCAATATTGAACCTATCTTGCATCTTTCTTTCCAACCATTTCACCATTTGAACTTTTCCATATGATCACACCCAAAAAATATAACGCCTATGTTGCGCTCTTTTGCATTTACAACTCGTATAGGTCTTCAAGATGAGATGACACAAACTTTTTGTGTTTCCCGTACAACCTTATCCTATCCGTGATCGGTAGCTCGAGAACCCCTAAAACAAACTTAAAGAACGCAATGATATAGGACTAGAAACCAGAAGTTAGAACTTAAGAAGGAACAAACAACTGGATGCAAAACAACATCAACAACATCATTTACAAGTAAAATCATCTAACCTTAAGGACGGAAACTAACCCAATTATGAATTACAAAGAACAAATCTTTCAACCAAAATCCCATGACACAAATTCAGAAAGCAATTCAGTGGGCAATAAAAATTTGCTACTCAAACACAAGTACTTACAATGAGTCCTAAAAAGATATAATGTGATATTTAATGGATATTTCGAATTCAAGGTACAAATGTCTAGATTCAGATTGATTAGAATTCCTTCAAACCATTATTATGAATGTTATCTATTTTGAATAAAAACTTTTCAACTGGCCAAATCATAGTAAGGCAACAACAAAGCAAAAAGAGAAACAATCGAAAATCAAAAAACACTTGAAACATCGACAACCTGAAAATGAAATCCCGAGACGAAACGACATGAATAGAAGGCCAAGTCAAATAGAGAGAACGGGGTTAGGGTTCTTCACTTTTATGTGGTATGTGCAAAGCAATTACTTTGATTAAACAAAGGTGTGAAACTTAAGTTTATGGGATATGACTACTTTAGGGTTGAAAGCAATTATGCAGTTATAAAGAAGCAAACGATCAGCTAGAAGAGAATCTGATGGATTAAAAAGAAATAATAGGGGGGAAGAGAGGTGGAGACAAAAGGGGCTAGGGTTCATATAATTTTGTGTAAAAATGTGCATTGCACGTGATGGTGGCTTAAATACCCCCACCCCTTTTCAATCTCTAGCAATTCTCCAAAAAAACACGGAGAAATTTTGCTTTTCAAAACGAATTTCTTTGCATTTCCTTACAAATAGGATGGAAATCAAATTACATACAAACTGATTTCTCGAGAAATTCATTTCTCCGCTTCTTTAATTTCCTGACCTAACCAAACAGTGGAAATGAAACTATTTCCATTTCTCTAGTCTCATTTCCTTTTACCAAACATACCCTTATAGATTTTTAATAGTGTTCCACATGTTATTTTATGGACGAAAATGATATAAGCTGATGCTTTATATCCTACACTTCCTGTTGATTTGGAGTAGTTCTAGTATTGTAAAGATTGCATTTTTTAGATATTAGTTGGGACGGATCTACTAAACAAGTTACGGGGGTAATGCCCCCAACGACTTTGTTGTGATTAATGCTATCAGATAGAGGTTTTTATAGGTTTTTAGTTCGTTTATGATAATTCCTTAAGTCCAAATTAGGTGTGCCCTCGTTCTTTCAATTGAAGCCAAGACATAGCGTTGCAATGTATATTTGTGGTGATGAAAATAAGCAACAGCAACAGTAGCTTTCCAAAAGTAAAAGAAAAAACAATGTCGTCGATGAAAGGTTGAGAGATGCAAATAAAACGAGGTGAAAAAGAAGAATAAGAATATCCTGGGATTTAGTGTAGTTTAGTATTATAGAGTATATTTCTTAAATATTAGTAAGAAGAATATAAAATAAATTGAAATATATATAACTTTGTGATATATGTAAAATACGTTAGGGGGTCAATAATAACAATAATAATAGTTCAAGGGGGTCATGTGTAATTGGAGGTTGTTAGGTCAACTCCGAGTCAAAGGGAGCGGTTACCTCCCAATCCTTGTATAAATACTTCTATCCTTGTAATATACAACCATTATGTGTGTGAAATAATCCTCTCTCTATAATTTCTCTATTTCTCTCTATCAATTGGTATCAGAGACTCGTTCCGGCGAGCTTCCGATCACCATCTCCGGTCATATTTTTCCGATCAGTTTTCCGATTAAGGATTCCGGTAGCTAATTGATTCCCTTCCTCCTGAAATCAATGGCGCCAGATACCAGAAATCAGGATTACGAGCGGATGCAGAAGGAATTCGCTCAATCTCAAAAGGATTTGGCTTCTCAAATCGAATCTTCATTGAATTTGAGAGCTCTGGTTGAAAACCTAACTAAAGAGATTGAAATTTTGAAAAATAATCAACAATTAACTGTTGATGATAATTGGAGCCCTAATAAGTTGACTAAGCTTGAATTTCCGAGATTCAATGGAGATAATGTTGATTCATGGCTGTATAAATGTGAACATTTCTTCAAAATTGATGGAACGCTTGAGAGGAGCAAAGTGCGTTATGCGGCCATTCATATGGATGATAGAGCATTACAGTGGCACTTAGGTTACATGAATTCAAGTGATGTAGCCATGGAAGATATCAAATGGACAGATTATGCAAGAGCAATAACTGCTAGGTTTTCTAGTACTTTGGTGGAAGATGCAATGGGAGCTCTTAAGGCACTCACTCAGAAGGGAGATCTGGATGATTACTGTGATGAATTTGATTCTCTACCGACTAAGGTTAGCCTTCCTGAAGAGTATACTGTTAGCATATTCATTGAAGGTCTTAAACCTGAAATTAAGTGTCCCCTGCGCATGTTTAAGCCAAAAACTCTAAGAGATACCTATACTTTAGCTAAATTGCAAAATAATAGCAATAAAACATTATATAGGGCTAATACATATGCTAGTAGCTATGGATATAAGGGTGGAGGCAGTAGAAATGTTTCACAGTTGACTAATGCTGCCAAACCTCCACTATTAGTAGCACCTATTAACTCTGCTCCATCTAATGCTATAGTACCTACCACTAGAGTATCTAATAAATTCATGGAGGAGAAAAGAAGTAGGGGAGAATGTTTTTATTGTAGTGAGAAATTTACTCCTGGCCATAATAGAGTTTGCAAAGGGAAAAAACAGTTATTCATTGTAGAAGTGGATGATTGTGGTGAAGAGGAGTTTTGTGAGTTGGATAATGCAGAAGTGCAACAGAATAAGAATGAAACAAGTCAGAATGAGGTGCAGGAAATAGAAGTGATACATAGAAATCCAGAAAAACAGCCATTGGTGGTGCAGGGAGATCCACAAATCTCTCTGAATGCTTTAATGGGGATTCCTTCTTTTTCTACAATGCAAGTAGTTGGTTCTGTAGGCACTAGGAAGTTACATATCTTGGTGGATAGTGGCTCTACACATAACTTCATGAACACACCTTTAGCCATGAAATTAAGGTGTCCTATCTTTCAAATCCCCAATGTAAGAGTGAAGATTGCAGATGGCAATAATATGGCCTGTATGAGTCTCTGCAGTAACTTTACTTGGATGATGCAAGGTGATTGGTATAAGGCTGACATGTTGTTGATTGAACTCAACAATTATGACATTGTTTTGGGAGTGCAGTGGTTGGAAACTCTTAATGATATAATTTGGAATTTTAAGCATCTGACTATGAAATTTAGTATAGGGGATCAACAGTTTGAATTGAAGGGAGTTAATCATCAGGGAGTTAGTTTATGTTCATTGGAAAAGGTGACCAATTATTTGCAAGACAAAACAGATGTAGTGTAGGTGGAGTTATTCACTCTGCAAAATTCCGAGAGTGACACTAAGATGTATCAGCCTGTCTTGTTTGGATGTGAGTCAAAAGGAGAATTGGAGGCTTTATTGGACTCATACAGTGATGTATTTGAGCTGCCAAAGGGGTTACCCCCACAGAGGTCTTGTGATCATAAGATTAGACTTAAGGATGAGAATATTAACATCAATATTAAGCCTTATAGATATCCTAGAGCTCAGAAAAGTATTATTGAGTCAATGACTCAGGAATTGATGGATTCTGGGGTAATTAGAAACAGCAATAGTCCTTTTGCTGCCCCTGTGGTATTGGTTAAAAAGAAGGATGGCTCTTGGAGAATGTGTGTTGACTATAGAAGATTGAATGAGGCTACAATAAAGGATGTTTATCCCATACCACTTATTGAGGAGTTGTTGGATGAATTACAAGGAGCTGTGATTTTTTCTAAGTTGGATTTGAGGTCTGGGTATCATCAGGTGAGGATGTATGAACCTGATATATATAAGACAGCTTTCAGAACTCATGAGGGGCATTTTGAGTTTTTGGTGTTGCCTTTTGGGTTAACCAATGCTCCAGCTACCTTCTAGGCAATCATGAATACTACTTTCAAGGAATTATTGAGAAAGTGTGCTTTAGTCTTTTTTGATGATATCTTGGTGTATAGTGGGAGTTGGGAACAACACTTAATTGATTTGCAGAAGGTGTTAGAGGTAATGAGAAGGAATGAATTAAAAGCAAAAAGGTCAAAATGTGCTTTTGGAGGAAATAAAGTTGAATATTTGGGCCATATTATCACAAGGGATGGAGTGGCAACTGATCCTGCCAAAACTCAAGCAATTAAAGATTGGCCTAAACCTGACACAGTGAAGCAATTAAGAGGATTTTTAGGCTTGGCTGGGTATTATAGAAGGTTTATTAAGGGATTTGGAATTATTGCAAAACCTCTCACAGAGCTCTTAAAGAAAGATGGATTCCATTGGAATGAAGAAGCTGACAATGCCTTTAATCAGCTTAAAGAAGCTTTGTCTTCTCCACCAGTCCTCAAACTGCCAGATTTTGACAAGCCATTTGTGTTAGAGACAAATGCATCTGGTAAGGGAATGGGAGCAGTCTTGATGCAGGACAATCATCCAATTGCTTTCATTAGTAAAGCTTTGACTACAAGGCAGCAGAATTGGTCAGTATATGAAAAGGAATTATTGGCAATAATCATGGCAGTTAGGCATTGGAATCACTACTTGTCTCAGAAGCATTTTATTATTAAAACTGATCATCAAAGTTTGAAATATCTCATGGAACATAAGATTGTGACTCCTCTGCAGCAGAAATGGTTATCACAATTATTGGGATATGACTTTGAGATTCATTATAAAAAAGGAAGTGACAATGTGGTTGCTGATGGCCTTTCTAGAGTCCAGGGATTGGCTATTTTCCAGTTGGGGGTTAGTTCTATTGATCCACTATTGTTAGGAAGGATAAAACAATCTTGGCAAGATGATTTGGAAGTGGCAAAGGTGATTGAGCAGTTGAAACAAGGGAAGAAAATTTCTAATAGAATTTGGGAAAATGAGTTACTTTAGAGAAAAAACAAGTTAGTTGTGGGCAGAGATGTGGAATTAAGGAAAGATATAATGACTCTATTTCATGCTTCACCTATGGGAGGCCACTCTGGTCTGGGCCCTACTTTGGCTAGAATCACTGACCTCTTCTATTGGAAAGGGTGTTACAAGGATGTCAAAAGATTTCTTAAAGAGTGTGTTGCTTGCCAAAGATCAAAGTATGAACCTGTGGCTTATCCTGGGTTATTACAACCCCTGCCCATTCCTAAAAGCATTTTCAGTGACATTTCCATGGACTTTATCTCTGGGTTACCTAAAGTTCAAGGAAAGGATACTATATTTGTGGTGGTGGACAGATTGACAAAATATGGGCATTTTATGCTATTGAGCCACCTTTATTCTGCAGTCACAATTGCCAAATTGTTCATGGATAATATCTTTAAGCTTCATGGAACTCCCAACACAATTGTGTCTGACAGAGATCCAGTGTTCCTGAGCAGTTTCTGGAAGGAGTTTATGAGATTGCAGGGTATTCAGCTTGCTATGTCTTCTGCATATCACCCTCAAACAGATGGTCAGACTGAAGTTTTAAATAGGTGTTTGGAAGCTTATCTCAGAACCATGTGTATGGATGCTCCTTTGGAATAGGTAAAATGGCTTCCTTTGGCTCAGTGGTGGTATAACACCTCATGGCACTCATCTATTAAGATGACACCTCATGAAGCTCTGTATGGAGTCAAGCCAAATCTGCATATCCCATTTATTCCAGGTGATACTGACATTGTGGCAGTGGAGGAAATGCACAGAGATAGAGAGAATATGCTTCATAAGCTGAAGCAGAATTTGGCTTGTGCAAGGAATAGGATGAAACAGACTGCAGACAAAATAGGAGTGAAAGGGTTTTTCAAGTGGGTGATTGGGTTTATGTAAAACTGCACCCCTTTGCCCAGCAGTCTCTCAAAGCACATCATAATAGGAAGTTGTCTCCAAAGTATTTTGGGCCTTATTTGATTCTGCAGAGGGTGGGACAGGTGGCCTACAAGCTAGACTTGCCAGATGATGCTCAAATCCACAATATTTTCCATGTTTCACTTTTGAAACGTGCTCATGGTTCACATGTCTTGACTGGACCCATGCCTCAAGGTCCAAGGTTTTTGTTACAACCCAGGGCAGTAATTGATAAGAAGGTTGTGAGGCGTGGCAACAAAATGGCAGTGCAAGTACTCACCCATTGGGAAGGTCTGCCAGTGACTGAGGCCTCTTGGGAGTATTTGGATGATTTGAAGATTCGTTTTCCTAATTTTCCTTTTTGAGGACAAAAAGCTTTAAAGGGGAAGGTATTGATATATGTAAAATACGTTAGGGGGTCAATAATAACAATAATAATAGTTCAAGGGGGTCATGTGTAATTGGAGGTTGTTAGGTCAACTCCGAGTCAAAGGGAGCGGTTACCTCCCAATCCTTGTATAAATACTTCTATCCTTGTAATATACAACCATTATGTGTGTGAAATAATCCTCTCTCTATAATTTCTCTATTTCTCTCTATCACTTTGGTTCAATTCAGATTCATTGGTTCAACTTTAATATATAAAATCGAAATCCAAACCGATCCATATAATTTTTAAAAAATCAAAACCAAATTCAATTGTTTTTTGATTGATTCGGTTTCTTCATGTTTGGTTCTTGCATCACCTCTTTTTAAATTTAAATGAGCAAATGCAGTGGGCCCTTCACTAAACTCTCGAGCATCATTATACACCCCATGCATGATAAGGGGTTAGTTAAACAGCTAGCAAGAGCATGTCAAATTGTCAATAATGTGTATGATTATAATGATGAACTGGTTATTTTTACCCGGGCATTGCCCCGAGAAACCTAACGATACGTAAAACTTGCGACATACATAAAGTCGGTGACACATGTCTTGCGTAGCTTAATCTTGTGTAAAACTTGCATAGTACATTTTCTGCTTAACAGTTACTTTAACAGGTCTTAACAGGTACCCAACTGCCAGCCTTAATGTCAATAATGTTATGATTATAATGATGAACTGGTTATTTTTACCCGGCATTGCCCCGGGAAACCTAACGATACGTAAAACTTGGGACATACATAAAGTCGGTGACACGTCTTACGTAAAATTTGCGACATACGTAAAACCTAACGATACGTAAAACTTAACAGATTGTTGCGTGTCGGTTACTTGTTTTCTGATATCTTGCGTAGCTTAATCTTTTTGCTAGCATTCAGATGAGTTTCGTAATCCCCTTTTTACATGTTTTCATGAGGCTGAAAGGATACAAAATGTTTTCTGGTAAACTATATTTACTTGACATTATATTGTGCAACCTATTTTGTTTACATTTTTGATAACATATTTTGGATACATCTTTGATAACATGTTTTGGATAACCTATATGATTACATAATTTGGATACCTATTGATTTAAATTATGGATACATTTTGGATGCATTGGATGCATGTTCTTGAGCACGGCTGGTTGTTGAACCGTAAGTCCCTTCATTGTCAACATTAGCCTGGTACCGTAAGTGCTGTCAACATTGAGATATCTATGGCAACATTGTGATTTGGCAACATTGTGATTTGGCAACATTGTGATTATGGCAACATTGAGTATACTTTAAATGCATCACGTTAACCTAATAACCTAGACAACAAATCTAGGAACTCACCAACCTTTGTGTTGACGTTTATAAGTATCTTTCAGGTGCACAGGTTAGAGGTGAATGAGGAGGGTAGTGATGATATACCATATACGGAGCTCTACCTCTGTATAAAAGACTGGATACGAAGGACCCTTCGTAAGCAGCGAAGGTACTAATAAATTGTACCAAGCAGACGTATCCGTAGCCGAAGCTACGATGCATACCTCCGTAATTCCGGAGCTCTCAAAGATAATAACAAACGGATACACATAAATGCTTTCCGTAATTATCTGATCTCTCTATAAGGGAATGAAATCAAACACTCCTATAAACAAGGACACGGTCTAAGAGTCCTAGACATATCTTCCATACTTAGAAGGTATCACGAATAAGAGGAAGAGATTTACCCTAAACTTATATCTTCCTCTCCAAGTCTTTAACCTCTATATAAATAGAGGAGGTGCCAAATGGCACATCATCATCACATTCGATATAAATAACCCTAATCAGATTCAAACACATTCGACCTCCGAATCCTTAACCTTCACCCCAAGCCATACGAATCGGCGAAGGGCTAACAATCATAGGCGTAAAGCGGCCTACGGCCCTCTGACCGGAAGGGAATCGCCAACAAAACACCCAAAACCCCACTTACACCTTCGGTTGAGTCATAGTGCGATTATTTGATCAATCAGGTAGCATGGAGCCTTTATAGCAAACTTTGGACTTTAGGATTCCTTGTTGCTGCTATGTTATCTTATGTTCTCTTTTATGTTAGTATGGCATTATGCCTAACCTTTGATCCCCTGCGTGGGAGTTGGATTATGCTTTATTTGTGTTTGGATTTATGTTGAATGCTTGTGTTAATCTATGCTAAGGATTTCAATATTTTGTGGATTCATTTAGTCTTCCTATGTAATATCCATGACGCGTGTACTATGTGTCACATCCCGAGTTTTTCGTCTTAGTCGGGGTGTGACAGTTGAGATGTACGATTTTTTGTTGTTTACAACTCTGAAAATTAAACTTGGTTAGCTACTAATTTAACCTTCAATTTAAAGATGGTTAAACCTATCCGTGTCTAATTATTTGATATTCATCCATGGCATAAAATTTTATAAGTATATGCAACTTTTTGTAAAGAGCTTATCTAAGTCTTCCAAAAATGGCATGCATAACCCATTTAAATCCCATGAAAGGTTTTCAGCTGCTCCTAATGGTCAACATGAATGCTGATACTTGCATTGGAAAGCTAAGGTATTGTATTCCAGATCTTTCTCTGGTTATACATTCCTCTATATCAAAGTTGCTCAAAGTTTCAAATAAAATCTAAAACAATCACCAGCCACCGTACATTTATGGTCAACCTACATACGCGGAGGGACTTCAGATGCCACCAGGAGGACGGGACTTCCAAGAACGGTACCCCTTCCACACGTTTATGTCAAACTTTGACCTATCAACCATTATGCTGGAGGATAGAAGCACGACAACAAGGGATAAACATGACTTACAAGGGAAAAGTTTGGAGCTACTCATGCTCGTGTCGACAGGTCAAGACCCGTGTAGACCCGCCCTTACAGCATCGCATGAACAACGTTAGAAATCAGGATTCGCCCCTGGGAACCAAGAAGGACCATGTGCCGCTAGAGATACCTCCCAGACAAACGGATTACAGGCAAGAACCCCAATAATATCAGATCACCCGGGAAACCCTAGCCAGGCACCAACGCTAGCGGACCAGGAGATATATGGAGCATCCACACGTGCTGAGCATGGTACGTTAAGACCGATGCACCGAGGCCAAGACCGAGATAGGTCCGCGCCAGGGTTACAAGGTCAAGACCAAGACTGGTCCGCGCCAGGGTTACAAGGTCAAGACCGAGACTGGTCCGCGCCAGGGTTACAAGGTCAAGACCAAGACTGGTCCGCGCCAGGGTTACAAGGTCAAGACCAAGACTGGTCCGCGCCAGGGTTACAAGGTCAAGACCAAGACTGGTCCGCGCCAGGGTTACAAGGTCAAGACCAAGACTGGTCCGCGCCAGGGTTACAAGGTCAAGACCAAGACTGGTCCGCGCCAGGGTTACAAGGTCAAGACCAAGACTGGTCCGCGCCAGGGTTACAAGGTCAAGACCAAGACTGGTCCGCGCCAGGGTTACAAGGTCAAGACCAAGACTGGTCCGCGCCAGGGTTACAAGGTCAAGACCAAGACTGGTCCGCGCCAGGGTTACAAGGTCAAGACCAAGACTGGTCCGCGCCAGGGTTACAAGGTCAAGACCAAGACTGGTCCGCGCCAGGGTTACAAGGTCAAGACCAAGACTGGTCCGCGCCAGGGTTACAAGGTCAAGACCAAGACTGGTCCGCGCCAGGGTTACAAGGTCAAGACCAAGACTGGTCCGCGCCAGGGTTACAAGGTCAAGACCAAGACTGGTCCGCGCCAGGGTTACAAGGTCAAGACCAAGACTGGTCCGCGCCAGGGTTACAAGGTCAAGACCAAGACTGGTCCGCGCCAGGGTTACAAGGTCAAGACCAAGACTGGTCCGCGCCAGGGTTACAAGGTCAAGACCAAGACTGGTCCGCGCCAGGGTTACAAGGTCAAGACCAAGACTGGTCCGCGCCAGGGTTACAAGGTCAAGACCAAGACTGGTCCGCGCCAGGGTTACAAGGTCAAGACCAAGACTGGTCCGCGCCAGGGTTACAAGGTCAAGACCAAGACTGGTCCGCGCCAGGGTTACAAGGTCAAGACCAAGACTGGTCCGCGCCAGGGTTACAAGGTCAAGACCAAGACTGGTCCGCGCCAGGGTTACAAGGTCAAGACCAAGACTGGTCCGCGCCAGGGTTACAAGGTCAAGACCAAGACTGGTCCGCGCCAGGGTTACAAGGTCAAGACCAAGACTGGTCCGCGCCAGGGTTACAAGGTCAAGACCAAGACTGGTCCGCGCCAGGGTTACAAGGTCAAGACCAAGACTGGTCCGCGCCAGGGTTACAAGGTCAAGACCAAGACTGGTCCGCGCCAGGGTTACAAGGTCAAGACCAAGACTGGTCCGCGCCAGGGTTACAAGGTCAAGACCAAGACTGGTCCGCGCCAGGGTTACAAGGTCAAGACCAAGACTGGTCCGCGCCAGGGTTACAAGGTCAAGACCAAGACTGGTCCGCGCCAGGGTTACAAGGTCAAGACCAAGACTGGTCCGCGCCAGGGTTACAAGGTCAAGACCAAGACTGGTCCGCGCCAGGGTTACAAGGTCAAGACCAAGACTGGTCCGCGCCAGGGTTACAAGGTCAAGACCAAGACTGGTCCGCGCCAGGGTTACAAGGTCAAGACCAAGACTGGTCCGCGCCAGGGTTACAAGGTCAAGACCAAGACTGGTCCGCGCCAGGGTTACAAGGTCAAGACCAAGACTGGTCCGCGCCAGGGTTACAAGGTCAAGACCAAGACTGGTCCGCGCCAGGGTTACAAGGTCAAGACCAAGACTGGTCCGCGCCAGGGTTACAAGGTCAAGACCAAGACTGGTCCGCGCCAGGGTTACAAGGTCAAGACCAAGACTGGTCCGCGCCAGGGTTACAAGGTCAAGACCAAGACTGGTCCGCGCCAGGGTTACAAGGTCAAGACCAAGACTGGTCCGCGCCAGGGTTACAAGGTCAAGACCAAGACTGGTCCGCGCCAGGGTTACAAGGTCAAGACCAAGACTGGTCCGCGCCAGGGTTACAAGGTCAAGACCAAGACTGGTCCGCGCCAGGGTTACAAGGTCAAGACCAAGACTGGTCCGCGCCAGGGTTACAAGGTCAAGACCAAGACTGGTCCGCGCCAGGGTTACAAGGTCAAGACCAAGACTGGTCCGCGCCAGGGTTACAAGGTCAAGACCAAGACTGGTCCGCGCCAGGGTTACAAGGTCAAGACCAAGACTGGTCCGCGCCAGGGTTACAAGGTCAAGACCAAGACTGGTCCGCGCCAGGGTTACAAGGTCAAGACCAAGACTGGTCCGCGCCAGGGTTACAAGGTCAAGACCAAGACTGGTCCGCGCCAGGGTTACAAGGTCAAGACCAAGACTGGTCCGCGCCAGGGTTACAAGGTCAAGACCAAGACTGGTCCGCGCCAGGGTTACAAGGTCAAGACCAAGACTGGTCCGCGCCAGGGTTACAAGGTCAAGACCAAGACTGGTCCGCGCCAGGGTTACAAGGTCAAGACCAAGACTGGTCCGCGCCAGGGTTACAAGGTCAAGACCAAGACTGGTCCGCGCCAGGGTTACAAGGTCAAGACCAAGACTGGTCCGCGCCAGGGTTACAAGGTCAAGACCAAGACTGGTCCGCGCCAGGGTTACAAGGTCAAGACCAAGACTGGTCCGCGCCAGGGTTACAAGGTCAAGACCAAGACTGGTCCGCGCCAGGGTTACAAGGTCAAGACCAAGACTGGTCCGCGCCAGGGTTACAAGGTCAAGACCAAGACTGGTCCGCGCCAGGGTTACAAGGTCAAGACCAAGACTGGTCCGCGCCAGGGTTACAAGGTCAAGACCGAGACAGGTGGAGACGATCATACATCCTCCTCACCCGAGTGGGAACCTATGGACACGACACATCTAAAGAATATAAACACCTCATTTACCATTAACATATGGAACCACCCGATACCGGTAAATATGAAGTATCCCCAGCACCTATGGTACTACGACGGAAAGGGAGATCCGGATGACTTCCTGAAGAAGTTTATCGGAGCTGTAATTATCCGAAGATGGGACATGGCAACCACTTTTCAGGTTTTCTCCTACTCCTTAACGAACGATGCAAGAGAATGGATCGATGGCTTACCAGCTAACTCAGTAGACAACTTTGAGACCCTAAAGAGCAAGTTTCGATCACAATTCAATATGCAGAAGAAACACCGAAAGACACATGTGTCGGCACACAACATAAAGCGACATAGCGAAGAAACATTTAGGGATTTTATCGCAAGATACACACATGAAACCCGGGAGATAAGTGGACTGCCGGAAAGCCAGAGAATATCAGGACTCATTCATGGGCTACGGGCAGTCGAGTTAGTCGAACACCTCACGACGAACCTGCTAGAAACATACGATGAGCTAACAACAAAGGCTCATGGTTGGATAGACGTCAAAGGGACGACCGGGACAGAGTACACCCTAGCAAAAAGGAAAAGAGATCCGATGGACAGCGGAACCGAAGGCCCTGTCGAGAATCCTAGGTGGGGAGGTAAAGCTAAAGAAGGAAGGAGAATAATACTGTTGAAGCTAACAAAGTCACCAAAGGACATCCTCGCAACGGAACGGGTAGCGCAAACATTTCCAGCCCCACCCAGATTAACAACCCGAAAAAGGGATCGAGGAAAATATTGTGCATTTCATAAAGATTATGGACATGACACGGATCTGTGTCGAAATCTCCAGCAGGCCATAGAGGAAGCAATAACTGCAGGAAAATTGCAACACCTCGAAAGGAAGATAGACGAAGCAACAATAAAAGCGGGAACAAAAAACATATCGAGAGACACTCCGCAAAAACAAACCCCCACAATGAGAAAAGAACCGCCAATTGAAGAACGGAGCCACCATGAGGGAAACTAATGAGGACGGGAAAAGGCCAGAGTCAAGATAAGTACTGGCTTGGCCCCCAAAAGGAGGAGCTACGGATAACAGTAGAGGATGAACTACAACCGTCCGACCCTTCAAAAAAGATTCTAACGTGGCTGCACCAGCAGATGAGAAAACCGATACAGTTATACCAAGGTGACAACTTGCTCCGTAAGGAGATACACCCCCCGAAGAAGCAAGCGAATTCTTGCACAAGGCAGAAAAGGCTCCGAATAAATACGGAGCAACAAATGAAAGCTAGCAGTTAGGAACTTTACTATGTAATGTCCTCCTGCCAATTATTTTTACGAAAATAAAAGCTTTCAAAGATCGATCGAAAACAAAAACGCGCGTACTAATAAAATATACATGTATAACAAAAGAATTTATGAGAAGTTAAGGGGACGCCCGATAACACTTCCATAAAGCAACAACGTCATAAGACGACTGCCATGAGACATCCACGTCATAAGGCGACTGTCATAAGACAAACAACAAGCACGTCATAAGACGACTGCCATGAGACATCCACGTCATAAGGCGACTGTCATAAGACAAACAATAAGCACGTCATAAGACGACTGCCATGAGACATCCACGTCATAAGGCGACTGTCATAAGACAAACAATAAGCACGTCATAAGACGACTGCCATGAGACATCCACGTCATAAGGCGACTGTCATAAGACAAACAATAAGCACGTCATAAGACGACTGCCATGAGACATCCACGTCATAAGGCGACTGCCATAAGACAACAACGTCATAAGACGACTGCCATGAGACATCAACGTCATAAGGCGACTGTCATAAGACAAACAATAAGCACGTCATAAGAAGACTGCCATGAGACATCAACGTCATAAGGCGACTGTCATAAGACAAACAATAAGCACGTCATAAGACGACTGCCATGAGACATCCACGTCATAAGGCGACTGTCATAAGACATCCACGTCATAAGGCGACTGCCATAAGACAACAACGTCATAAGGCGACTGCCATAAGACAACTATGAGAAAATTTCACCAAAACAAAATAAGAGGCTGTCAGAAAAATAAAGAGAAGAATTTACAGAACCAAGTGATAGCAGCAATATCCAGCAAAGCAACAACCAAAAGTATCAAAAGAAACAGTAAAGATTGTATCCAACAAACAAAGAAACCCAAGAAGCAATCTATGAAGTAGGAATTTGCATTAGCTGAGTAAGGGACGCATCAGGATCTGAAGAAAGAACGCGAAGATAGAAAGAATGCATATCCTCAAGCTCACTCATAGCTTTGTTCAGACGACCCGCAGTATCCCTAACAAGCTCCTCACCGCTAAGAGTAATACGACCCTCCGTAACAAGAGTACAGATCAATTCCGACTCAGCATCGACCCGGTTAGCGTTACATATGTCTGAAATCCTTTTCCCAACCTCAGCACCGCTTAAAAAAGACTTACAAACATGGGGAATCACCTCAACAATGAGCCGCCTATACTTCTCCTTCAGATCAACAAAAGCAGAACGATCCTCCCCCAACAATGCATTCTTGGCAGCCAACTCCTCCTTCAACACATTAACTTCATCACCTTTAGCTTGCACTACCTCCGGAGCAGACTTCAACTCCGCAGTCAAACCGCTCACATTAACCTCCAATTCCGACACCTTGAACTCTAAAGACAACTTCTCTGCTTTGAACTTATCAATTTGCTCAGACGACGGACCACCATCCTCTGAAAATTCGCGCAACTTCGAATCCAATACATTCCCAATTATAGAAGCACAAAAAGAAGACTGATTGAACAACTCGGAAAGCTTTGCCAAATCCATACCCATCAACTTTGGAATCCACTCAGAAGGAGCAATAGATCCGACGCTATGATGACAAGATTGACCATCAGGAGCCTGGAGAAAAGGGTTAAACCCTACAAAAACACAACACAAATAGATAAGAAGACAAACAAAAAATCTGAAGAACGGGCATATAAATGCATACCGATATTTTCCCCTGCATCCTCGGATCGTCTCGCTCTTTTCCTGGACGAGGGCACACCGGGCCTCTTTGCATAAGTTTTCGATCTGCTCCTAAGACGACCAGCAATGGTGCCTTCCTCATCAATAGCTTGATCGCAATTATCCCCACTGGTAGGGCAATCAGACACTTCAACAACAAGATGAAAAGTTGGTTTATTTAGAATGGCCTCGCCTGCTTGGCAAATTGCCTCCAACCCGGCACGATCAACGGCCTGGGCATCAGAACCCCCGGCAGAGGCCTCCGAACCTGAAGCCGCAACAGATGGAGTAGCTTTCACGATAAGATGAGAAAGGGATGATTGCCTATTGATCATCTGTTTGAACGCCATTACTACAAGAGGAAGAATAACAGGTGACAAAAAAAAGAAACAGGGGGAAAATGGAAGAGCCAACGGCACACACCGGGCAAAATCCTAAGAGCGGACAAATAACAAATATCAGAAGGGGAGTTGATCAAACAAGAAATATAGCCAAGAAGTCATCGCTACCCCTATTCCACAAAAATAACAATAACAATAACAAGGGGAAGGAGAGCGGGGCAACGCAAACTAAGGAATACAGACTCAAGCAACAAGATACAATCAAGGGAACACTAAAATAGGGTTGAGAAGATAACAGAGAAACCTGGATCTAAAGACCCCCATTGGTCAAAGACATTACTAGGGTTTCAAGTTGTAAAACTCAAATACATCCCCATTAATCCTACGGTATGAGAAGAGGATTCGAAGAATAAATCAAGACAGGAAAACATACCTTTTCAAAAGGATGATGTCGAAAGAAAGAGGGAAGCAATGAGAGAGCAACCGGAGAAGATACCGCTTATAGGAAAGGTAACAATTTAATATTTTGAAATTATATAGTGTTAAACAGATATGGAGTACTTATAGCTAAGGTTGGTAACCAAATCCTAACCGTCCAATTAAAATTAGGAGATAAGGACTAAAAAGCCTCACAAAGTTGGCTTTGACTTCACGCATTTCGTTTATGATGGACCTCCGAATCTGGGAGGCAAGTTTTTGAAGTCTAATGCGATACTCTACAGATAGACTCTCCCATCAGACTGGGGGCTTGATTGTTAGGTCCAGATTTAGTCCAGACTTACTGGACTGGCTCCAGACTGGACTACTGGAACCTTACTTAGGTTTGTTAAGAAACTTGTTTTGCTGGTCTCGCTCCAGACCCGACTACTGGAGCTCACTGAAGATCTGACCAGAAAACATATTCTACTGGACCTACTCCAGACTTGGAATCTGGAGTCCCTCTGAAGATTTGTCCAGAAATAATTGAAGACTAGTGAGCATTTACTTGTACAGGTAATCTGGAGCATTCTCCAGATTAGCTCACTGAAGACTTCACCCCAGTCCAGATCTACTCTACTGAAGACATTCTGACTGAAGTCAAAGACTGAAGTCTGAAGGAAGAAGACTTAACAAATGGCGGAGTCCACTGGAAAGTCTTACCAGATCTGCACACTGGAGGATTGTTAGTGTTCTAGATCCTGCAAGTCTGAACACTAATATCGAGGATTGACTTTTGCCTTTAACACACTTTCCAAAGAACAATCCACTTGTTCTTTAACAAAAGTATACGTGTGTTAAGGTGGTTGGATAATAGGATACACTTGCACTTGATGTGACTTTATCCTTATTCTTATCCAATACATTTAATGTTCTTGTCGGATCATTAAATGTATGCCAACCATATTTGTACGGCACAAATTCACTGGTGAATTTGTTGCCTATAAATACAAAGTCATTTCCTTGTTAAAAATACTTTTAAGCATTCCTTTTGCATTTAAGTGAACTTGTCCAAATACTCTCGATCTTAAACAGGGATACTTCACAACTTTAAGTATCTCGATCCCAAAGAGTTATTTGACAAACATAGATCATATTGTAATCATAGGTTGTTAGGATACTCACTTAATTGTGTTATCTTGATTCCGCAACAACCTTGTATTTTATTTACACATCAATAAATAAAATACCCATGAAACATACATAATGGTCCACTTTATTTGTTTATTGCTTTAAGTCTTGTATTACTTTGTTTATATATCTTGCATCTTTATTTACAAGTAATACTAGTCCAATTCTAGTGATTATTAGACTTGTTGTATTTTACACTTTCTATTGGTTAACCATCTCGTTAATTAAGGGACTCACACTTGGTATCAGAGCAGAAGGCTAATCATTGCCTAGATCTGTTCTTGATGGCTAACCAAGAAAATACACAAGGTTTTAGTCTTGGTCCCGATCCTAATGTAAATATGCATGATCAAAATGAACCACAAAACGTTAATAACACTAATCCTCCACCTCCTCCTCCTACTCCTGCTTCTCCACACGTGCATGTGCACTACTCGAATAATCCTGTTCCTAAATTCAGTGGGAACAGTGATGAATTTGGTACGTGGAAGGCTAGGATGGTTTTGCATGTCACTGGTATTGAGAGGAACATGATGAAGATCTTAAACGAAGGTCCTTATGTACCTACATCACCTCTCAATCCACTTCTTGATCCTTCTGGATCTAGAAGGGGAAGGGAAAAGAGGGAGGAACATTGGTCAGAAGAGGAGAGGAGATTGGTGAATCTTGACACCCTCCTTAAAAACATGATCCTCGGGGCCGTTCCAGAAACCCTAATTCCCACACTAGTTCTTTTTCCTAGTGCCAAAACCATGTGGGATGAGCTACTTAACCAACATGAAGGAGGAGATGACACCATTGTCACCAGAAAGGTCTCCTTAAACAAGAGGTATGAGTCATTTTTTGCTCAACCTAACGAGTCTCTCACTGGTACTTACACCAGATTTATGAGTATCATAAACCAATTGAGAGGTCTTGGGGTTGAGAAGGACAAGGATATACTTCTGGAGAAATTTTGTGACATTCTACCCACCAAATGGTCTCACATGATACTTGTTTTACGACAAGGTAAAACTCTGCACACACACACTCTCTCAACTCTATATGGAGCCTTCAGGTACACTGAAGAAAATCAAGCTCAGAGAGTGGTTGCAGAACAAGATGCTTTTAACCATGCCTCCAGTACTCCTAATGTGGTTAGTTATTCTGAACCACCAAGTACAGCACTGATATCTTCTGAGAATGTATTTTCTATGAAGAAGATGGTGTCTGAACTTATGGATTCTGGAGAGGCCAGTCAAATCTCTCCAGACTGTTGTGATGAAACTGAAGATGATGACCTTATTGCAATGATTGCTAAAACGTTTAACCGTTTCAAAGCAAGAGCAAATAAGCCATCTGGACAATTTGCATCCAGTTCTTCCACTGACAAGACCAATTTGACATGCTTTAAGTGTGGCAAAAAGGGTCATTTCATGAAAGAGTGCAGGTCCAACCAGTTTGCATCCAAGCCTGGTCCATTCTCTTCTTATAATAAGCCTGATGATAGCTATAAATTGAAATATAAAAAGCTTAAGGCCCAAATTGCTCTCATGGCACAACAAATGGAAACAAATAATAAGTGCATGATTGCTACAACTGAAGAGAAGTGGGTTCCTTCTGATGACTCATCTGTTGATGAAGAAGAAGAAAGAGATTGCTGTTACATGGCTCTGGAAGTTGATGAGCACCTGGTGAAGGAAGATGTCACATCTGGACGATGGGTGGACATTGTTATTAAAAAGGTTAGTGATTATGATAATGCAACTGACCAAGAACTAAAATTGGACATTGCTGAAGCTTTAAATTCTGATTTAATTTTTGTAGAAACTGTTAGATCTGATTGTGTAAATGGTCTAGAAACAGATTCTTCTGAAATAAATGCTTTAAAATCAAAATTAAAAGAGCTTCAAGACATTGAACTGGCATTTCAAGCCCAGGTTCTGGTAACTGAACAATTGATTCAAGAAAAGCAAGATCTTGAGATCATTCTAGAGAAAGAAAAACTGGTAATAAAGTCATGGCTAGAAACCAAAAAGCCATATGATGCTTCAGTTAAACAATTTCCTGCTCAAAAACGTGCATATTTAGATGGAAATACTAATGTTGCATCATTAATACCAGTAATCGATCGATTACCAGAGGTGTTAAGGCCCACAACTGTTTATGATATGCCTGAAACACCCAAGACCAATTTAGACCCAGTTCAATCCCCAGAGGTTAAGACTGGAGCTGTCCAGATGACTGCTCCAGTTAAAAAGGTGAAGCAGAATAGACCTTTACCTCAGACCAATCCCTTACCAAAGCCTTTGACTGGAAAGGCTAAGGTATCATCTGAAGAAAATATTTTGTCCAGGATAGAGAGCCAGATTCAAATTCTGACTCGTCAATCACAAAGTTTTAATGCAAGATTAAACTTTCTTGAGGGTACTTCATCTGGCCCTAGACAAAATACAAAACCTTTTTCAAAGAAAGACAAATTTATTTCTCCAGTTGAGAAAAATGAAAAGGTTTTAAAACCATCAACCCCAGTGGTCTTCTCTTCTAAGACCACTATTGAACAAAGTGAACTAGACCAGATTGCCCCAGGGACCTATAAGGGAGGGTCCAGTGAACCCATCAGTCGATGGGTTCCCAAATCTAACTGATCAATATCTGGTGTATGTGTAGGGCGATCGAAAGAAGCTTATCTGGTATCTTGACAGTGCAGCTGGCAGGACGATGACCGGATGTAAAACCCTACTGGAGGAGTTCACCATTTCTGATGGACCCTCCATCACATTTGGAAATGATGGTTGTGGGAAGACTGAAGGATATGGTGTTCTGAACAATGGACAAGTCAAGTTCAGACGAGTTGCATTTGTGAATGGTTTGAAATATAACTTGATCAGTGTAAGTCAACTGTGTGACGATGGCTATCAAGTCTTATTCAATGTTGCTCAGGGCATCGTATTCAACAAGGACTGGAAGGTAGTGTTGATTGCTCCCAGAAAAGGGAATGTGTACGTGATGGATATGGAAAGCTCTCCTTCAGAGCAGTGTTTCTATACTCAAGCTGATGAAGACACAAACTGGTTATGGCATAAAAGGTTATCCCATTTAAACTTCAAAAACATTAACAAGTTGTCCAGAAAACAACTTGCAGATGGGATACCTTCAGTCTCCTTCAAAAAGGAAAGACCATGTCCAGGATGTGAGATGGGTAAGCAAAAGCGTACCAGTTTCAAGACCAGACAGAATTTCAGCATTACTGAACCTCTTCACATGCTTCATATGGACCTTTTTGGTCCAGTGAACGTTCAGACTCGTGCTGGTAAAAGATACACCCTGGTGATCATAGATGAGTTCTCCAGATATTGTTGGGTGATCTTTCTGAGGTCCAAAAGTGAAGCTGCTGCTGAAATCATCAGTCTTATCAAGCAAATTGAGCTCAAGTACAGTCGAAAAGTGTGTCAGTTAAGAAGTGACAATGGAACAGAATTCCAGAATGCAACTCTGGAGTCATTCTGTACTGACACTGGCATCTCCCAGAACTTCTCTTCAGCCCGCTCTCCAGAGCAAAATGGAGTTGTGGAAAGGAAAAATCGAACGCTGATAGAAGCTGCCAGGAGTATGCTTGCTGAATCTGGACTGTCTACCAGTTTCTGGGCGGAAGCAATTGCAACTGCTTGCCACACCCAGAATCGATCAGTGTACATTAAAAGACACAAAAAGACAGCCTATGAAGTCTTAAGAAATAGAAAACCAAACATTGGTTATTTTCACGTTTTTGGATGTCCAGTTTACATCCTGAACGACTCCAGTCAGCTAGGCAAATTTGATGCCAAAGCTGATGAAGGGTATTTCTTAGGCTATTCAGCCATTCGCAAGGCCTTCAGAGTCTACAACAAGAGACTGGAGAAGGTCCATGAGTCAATTCATGTAACATTTGATGAATCAAATGCCTCAATCAACAAGAAGCTAGTCCCTGTCACTCCCCCAGTAACACCAATTGTCTTTTGTGAATCTGATCCTATAAACGACAAATTTGAAGATTCACCAGACACAGTTTCCAGTCATCCTGATCTGGAACCTGTTCAGAAAAAGAAACTCTCCAGTAGTACTCCATTCTATCCCTCTATTATTTTCAAACTACCCTCTGAAATTAATATTGGTTCAGATGTGCGTACTACTCCCCCAGTAACACCAATTGTCTTTTGTGAATCTGATCCTATAAACGACAAATTTGAAGATTCACCAGACACAGTTTCCAGTCATCCTGATCTGGAACCTGTTCAGAAAAAGAAACTCTCCAGTAGTACTCCATTCTATCCCTCTATTATTTTCAAACTACCCTCTGAAATTAATATTGGTTCAGATGTGCGTACTACTCCCCCAGTAACACCAATTGTCTTTTGTGAATCTGATCCTATAAACGACAAATTTGAAGATTCACCAGACACAGTTTCCAGTCATCCTGATCTGGAACCTGTTCAGAAAAAGAAACTCTCCAGTAGTACTCCAGGAAATGCCTTCAAATGAAGAATTTCATGATGCAAATCGTGATTTAAATGACTCAGATGAAGATACTGAAGTAATTTGGCAAGACCCTCCTCCAGAGGAGACTCAACTGAATTCTTGCACTGATATTGTTGTCAGTAACAATCCTGGTCAGTACTCCAGATGGACAAAAGCTCACCCTATTGATCAGATCTTAGGTGACTCCAGTCGTGGTGTTCAGACCAGAAGAGCCTCCAGTAATCAATGCTTATACGTCAGTTTTCTATCTTTGATAGAACCTAAGAAGATTGACGAGGCTCTGGAAGATCCAAACTGGGTGACTGCTATGCAAGAAGAGCTTCACCAGTTTGAAAGGAACAAAGTATGGTATCTGGTTCCTTTCCCAGTTGGAAAGAAAGAACCAATTGGAACAAGATGGGTCTTCAGAAACAAAGTAGATGAAGATGGCCACGTAATAAGAAACAAGGCCAGACTGGTAGCACAAGGCTACTGCCAGTCAGATGTCGACTTTGATGAATCTTTTGCTCCAGTGGCTAGACTTGAAGCGATCAGAATTTTCTTAGCATTCGCTGCTAATCACCAGTTCAAGGTCTACCAGATGGACGTAAAGAGTGCTTTCTTGAATGGGAAGCTTGAAGAAGAAGTTTACGTCAGACAACCTCCAGGTTTCGTTGATGACAAGCATCCACATTGGGTATATCGTCTGGACAAAGCGCTATATGGCCTCAGACAAGCCCCACGTGCCTGGTATGATACTCTGACTAAACATTTGTTGAAAAATGGTTTTAAACGAGGTGCAATTGACAATACCTTGTTCATTCTTCATGAGAAAGGTAATCTGTTAATGGTACAAATTTATGTTGATGATATAATTTTTGGGTCTACTAATGAAAACATGTGCAAGAAATTTTCTAAAATCATGTCCACTGAATATGAAATGAGTTTGATGGGTGAATTAACATATTTTCTTGGACTCCAGATTAAACAAAACAAAGATGGAATTTTTATTAATCAGGAAAAATATGTTAGAGATCTTTTAAAGAAATTCGATATGAATTCTTCACCATCTAAACCAACTCCAATTTCTGCACCACTGACACTGGACTCGGATCCAGATGGCAAATCAGTGAACACCACTGTCTATAGAGGCATGGTTGGTTCACTGATGTATTTAACGGCCAGTAGACCAGATATTATGTTTTCAACATGTTTATGTGCCAGATATCAGTCTAATCCAAAGGAATCTCATATGCTCGCTGTAAAGCGCATACTGAAGTACCTTAAAGGTGCTCCCAGTCTAGGTCTTTGGTACCCCAAAGGCTCTGGAATGGATCTAATGGGTTATTCAGATTCAGATCATGCAGGTTGCAAGATAGATAGGAAATCCACAACTGGTGGATGTCATTTCCTAGGTGGCAAACTGGTCAGCTGGACCAGTAAGAAGCAAACTTCAGTTTCATTATCCACTGCTGAAGCTGAATACGTGTCTGCAGCCAGTTGTTGTGCTCAGATACTCTGGATGAAGAACCAGTTGCTTGATTATGGTATTAAATATTCAAAAACTCCAATCTTTTGTGATAATACCAGTGCCATCGCTATCTCCAACAATCCAGTCATGCACTCCAGAACCAAACACATTGATCTAAGGTACCATTTCATTCGCGATCATATTATGAAAAACAACATTGAACTCCATTTTATTCCCACTGACAAACAACTCGCTGACATTTTTACTAAACCACTGGATGTAAAAACTTTTGAATATCTTGTTGGTGAGTTGGGAATGTTAAACCCTTAAATCTGGAACCTTGGTATTGAACGCCATTGTGTACTACTAAGGATCTTTGATTTAAAGATTCAAAAATTTATTTCTGGATCAACATTCCAGGGAAGACTTGAAAAATATTTTCTCTTAAAAATGTTTAAGTTCAAGGGGAATTAATTTTCTCACTGGACAAATTCTTCAGAAAATATTACTGGTGCTTTGTAAATATGTCCCTCTCACTGGTAACTGGACAGGTTAAAGTGCGTGTTTGAGTTGACTTATGTCTTCTTGTAAATGTGTCCCTCTCATTTGTCTGTATTAGTTGACGTGCAAGTTTGAGGTTTCCAGTCTTTCAAAATTGGTTGTTCACTGGTACTTTACTGGAGTGTCCCTCCAGTGTACCATCAGTACATGTTTCACTGGACTAATCCACCAGTGATACTGGACGGTCCTGTCAACCTCCAGATGCACTGAATAATGTCATAATATTTTCAAAATACTTGATCTTTGTATGTGCCACGTAAGCAAACTTTTTTCAAAGATATTTATCTTATGAATCCTTGTTTTTTTTTTTTTTTTTTTTTTTTTTTTTTTTTTTTTTTTTTTTTTTTTTTTTTTTTTTTTTTTTTTTTTTTTTTTTTTTTTTTTTTTTTTTTTTTTTTTTTTTTTTTTTTTTTTTTTTTTTTTTTTTTTTTTTTTTTTTTTTTTTTTTTTTTTTTTTTTTTTTTTTTTTTTTTTTTTTTTTTTTTTTTTTTTTTTTTTTTTTTTTTTTTTTTTTTTTTTTTTTTTTTTTTTTTTTTTTTTTTTTTTTTTTTTTTTTTTTTTTTTTTTTTTTTTTTTTTTTTTTTTTTTTTTTTTTTTTTTTTTTTTTTTTTTTTTTTTTTTTTTTTTTTTTTTTTTTTTTTTTTTTTTTTTTTTTTTTTTTTTTTTTTTTTTTTTTTTTTTTTTTTTTTTTTTTTTTTTTTTTTTTTTTTTTTTTTTTTTTTTTTTTTTTTTTTTTTTTTTTTTTTTTTTTTTTTTTTTTTTTTTTTTTTTTTTTTTTTTTTTTTTTTTTTTTTTTTTTTTTTTTTTTTTTTTTTTTTTTTTTTTTTTTTTTTTTTTTTTTTTTTTTTTTTTTTTTTTTTTTTTTTTTTTTTTTTTTTTTTTTTTTTTTTTTTTTTTTTTTTTTTTTTTTTTTTTTTTTTTTTTTTTTTTTTTTTTTTTTTTTTTTTTTTTTTTTTTTTTTTTTTTTTTTTTTTTTTTTTTTTTTTTTTTTTTTTTTTTTTTTTTTTTTTTTTTTTTTTTTTTTTTTTTTTTTTTTTTTTTTTTTTTTTTTTTTTTTTTTTTTTTTTTTTTTTTTTTTTTTTTTTTTTTTTTTTTTTTTTTTTTTTTTTTTTTTTTTTTTTTTTTTTTTTTTTTTTTTTTTTTTTTTTTTTTTTTTTTTTTTTTTTTTTTTTTTTTTTTTTTTTTTTTTTTTTTTTTTTTTTTTTTTTTTTTTTTTTTTTTTTTTTTTTTTTTTTTTTTTTTTTTTTTTTTTTTTTTTTTTTTTTTTTTTTTTTTTTTTTTTTTTTTTTTTTTTTTTTTTTTTTTTTTTTTTTTTTTTTTTTTTTTTTTTTTTTTTTTTTTTTTTTTTTTTTTTTTTTTTTTTTTTTTTTTTTTTTTTTTTTTTTTTTTTTTTTTTTTTTTTTTTTTTTTTTTTTTTTTTTTTTTTTTTTTTTTTTTTTTTTTTTTTTTTTTTTTTTTTTTTTTTTTTTTTTTTTTTTTTTTTTTTTTTTTTTTTTTTTTTTTTTTTTTTTTTTTTTTTTTTTTTTTTTTTTTTTTTTTTTTTTTTTTTTTTTTTTTTTTTTTTTTTTTTTTTTTTTTTTTTTTTTTTTTTTTTTTTTTTTTTTTTTTTTTTTTTTTTTTTTTTTTTTTTTTTTTTTTTTTTTTTTTTTTTTTTTTTTTTTTTTTTTTTTTTTTTTTTTTTTTTTTTTTTTTTTTTTTTTTTTTTTTTTTTTTTTTTTTTTTTTTTTTTTTTTTTTTTTTTTTTTTTTTTTTTTTTTTTTTTTTTTTTTTTTTTTTTTTTTTTTTTTTTTTTTTTTTTTTTTTTTTTTTTTTTTTTTTTTTTTTTTTTTTTTTTTTTTTTTTTTTTTTTTTTTTTTTTTTTTTTTTTTTTTTTTTTTTTTTTTTTTTTTTTTTTTTTTTTTTTTTTTTTTTTTTTTTTTTTTTTTTTTTTTTTTTTTGTTTTTCTTTTTCTTCATTTTATATTCTAAGTTTTTTTTTATCACGATTATCTTTGTGAATTCTGGTATACAGCCGAATACAATGAGGCAAATTCCTGTATTGTTTACTCTCTTGAGCAAGGGACCAGACCCTTGTCTCTTTCAGTACATTCTCTCAGAATGGCTCTTCAGTTAAATTATCTGGATGAGAATGAGCTGGCAATACCACTCCCTACTGGTATTAACTTCAGGGAGGTATGCAGATTAATGGGGCATACAGAGATAGTTGATGAAAATGGTCAGTTGTTGAGGAAAGGGACCATTTATATGAGTAGACTGACGGATTCGTGGAGATACTTCTTCACACACATCGTCGAGTGTCTTGGAGGTAGTTCTGGAGGATTGGATCAAATCAATCAAACACACCTCCAGATTGCCTATTGCTTATGGTTTGGGCTAAGGGTTGATTTCGCCCAGATATTCTTTGATGATCTGGTGGAACGTATAAAGGCAAAGGGGAGAAAGCCATTCGTGCCATATATTCGCTTTCTTTCTCTTATATTCAAAAATGCCCTTGGAGGCCAGTATGACTTTGAAACTACTCATTTTTCAATGAGTGAGTATATGAGAGACCTGACAAATTTAAGGTCCAGAGATGGAGAGGTAGATATTCCTCCAGCAATGCTGACACTTCAAAGAATTGAAGAGAATGTGGCACCAGTAAGGGTACAAGTTGTTGATGTACCTACTGGTAGTGAAGAAGTTCAGGTTGTTGAAATGGTTCAACCTATTCAACAAGTGGCTCCAGTTGGTGGACCAGAAACAGTTGAGCTCTCCAGACGACCAAGATCACATAGGCGTCTAATGAGAGGTGGAGTCCAGGTAAACCCATTAACCCATCCTGGTGATATTATGAATATTGATGGGTCTCCCATCTTTGAAGAGGAAAATATTGATCCTTCTGTACAATCTGAACAGAGAGTGGACACTGAAGTCCAGGCTGTTGTACGAGAAGAGGATGTTGAAGTTGTTCAGACTAAAGAACAAGCTTCTGGTGAGCAAGAGGCTTCACTGGATTTAAATGTGGAAGCTGGTGAACAGATAGATGTGGTTGGTGCTTCTTTTTGGGACGAGGCTGACTCTCCTATTTCTGGAGGTCAGAATTTGGATGTTAATATGGATTTTTTGGGCGAAGATGTACAGTTTGAAACTTCACCAGAAATGCCACCTCCTCCACCAGAAACCGAAACACCTCAACCAGAAATACCACTTCCTACACCAGATATGCCACCACCAGAACCTTCAATGCCACCACCACCACCATCAATTCCTCAATCAACTCCATACTTCACACCATTTATTCCACCAACACAATCACCAGTACACCCAACCGAACCAAGTGTGCCAGTCTCTAATATTGAAACTGAAGAGGACTGGGCACAAGTACCATTGATGACCAGAGTGACTTCTCACCTGGAACAACCCAGTGGTCTCTCCACTTCTTCTTCCACCGAGGTCCAAGGCCTTCTTAGTAGGGTGGCGGACCTGGAGAGATCACTCCAGTCATCTTCCCAGGTTATTTCTGACTTCAAATCAATGTTGTCAAATAATATAGCGTTAGAAATGAACCTTTTTGCTGGGAATGAAAAGATGGTGTTTGATAAGTTGGATGAACTGGTACTGGCCACGAATGTTAATTCTCAAAATATAAGGGTGGCAGTACAAGGGTTGGAAGGAAAGATTGTGAACTCTGTTGAGACTGCAGTGGAGAATAAGGTTGTACAACCACTGGCAGGTCTTAAAGATGAGGTTGAGAAGATTGTGACAAGAGTTGGTGCACTGGAAAGCAGGCCTACATTTGACCAGACTGATCTGGTCAACACCCTCAGTGATGAAGTTATCAGAAAATTCAAGGGTGATATGCTGAAAGAGATATCTGATGAAATATCTGGATCAATCCTTAGATCATTTCAAGAGGTTATGTTGCCAGAAGTTGTAAAGATGGTTGAAGTTGAGCTGCCCAAGGACTTGCCAGAATCAATTGAAAGTATTAAAAGGGAAGTCCAGGCACTCAAAACTGGTATGACTGCTTCATTACCAGAACAAGGAAGAACCTTTGGTTCCCTTGATAGACATATGATGGAAGAGTTATGGAATGATCTGAAGTCAAGGACTAGAGATCATTCCAAGGGGGAAAAACGTTCAGTTCCATCTACTGGTGAACAAGAAGGATTAATAAGGAGAAAGAGAGAAGTTGCCAGAGCAGTCGCTACTGAAAGCGTCGTGCAACAGAGACAAGTGACTGGTACTGATGCCAGTGCACGTTTGGTTGAAAGAACACAAGAAGCTACTGGTACTGAAGCCAGTGAGCCCCAGTTCGAAAGCTTCCCAGACATTCCTACCACACTGAAGGCTGTAAAAGGAAAAGAAAAGGTAGTGGCTGGTGAAGAAGAAGAACAAGTTGTTGAAGATGTTGACAATGAGACTTCCAGGAAGTTGCAACAACAGTGTATCATGATCGAAATCTTCAAGGATAATCAAAGAAATGAACTGCTGGCCCATCATAGGGATATGGCTACAATGGGTACTCTGGACTCCTATAACGCTGGCAGGTTAGGCGTAAACATTGAAGTTTTCAAAAGGATGAAGGAGGATCCCAGAGTTCAACAATGTCTTGATGCACTGGACGATGTCCATATACGCTCGTTCTATGCTGAAGAAGAGCAGGTATATGACTCGTTAATTTATGGTGTAACCATTCCAGAGTTGATCAGACAGAGAAAGGAGGAGCTGGTAAGCCTCCAGAAAAAGATCAGAAAAAATGCTGGTGCTCTGGAATTGGAATACAGAAAGAGGATAACTGGTCTGCCCAAGTTAACTGCCAAGCAACTGAAAGCTATCAAAGATGGTGATTTGAGCACCTTTATTCCTCTGGATACCACTCATAGAATCAATAGACAAGAATACCAGTCCACTGAAGGACAACAGAGTGGTGTATCCAGGGATACTGAAGAGATGGTCCAGTTGGCAAAGCAAAGGGCTAAATATGATGAAATGATGACGTTCAGGGCCAATGCAAGAAGAATAATAAATGCTGAAATCTCACTGGCTGAACACCATCAAGGTATGACCAGGTTTAATGTGAAGTTGACCAGAGAGGGTAACTTTACAGATGAGAGGAAGGATACTTCAGTCCAAGCATTTGGATGGACTGAACTAAAGGAGATTGGATTAACTTTCAAAGGTAAGACTGATCTCTCTCCAGATGTGAAAGCCTTTATGAAGAGGATTGAGAAAGTCTGGAAGAGAATCCAAGAAATGGAAGCTGTGTTGGGTCTGAGACCACCAGTGTCTGTTCCATTATCATCTCCAAAGAGGAAGGCCACTGAAGATGCACCAGGGCATTCATCAAGAAGAAGGGCCTGAATCTTTTACCATTGTACTTGTTGTAATTATTTGTTTATGAAAGTTGTAATTATTTTCCTTTTTGATGAAAGTAATAATAGTTGCAAGTTTTTATATTTACAAGTAGAATGACCAGATTTAGTCTAAGTTAGAACTTAAAAAGATGAAACTGAAAACACTCATGATCTATAAAGTGTTTTCCAGTAACTTAGATTAGACTTAAATCGACCAAGTGTTTTCCAGACATACAAATTTGTATATCTATAAGTCTGAAAAATACTTGCATTATTTCTAAACAAATAGGGGGAATTTGTTAGGTCCAGATTTAGTCCAGACTTACTGGACTGGCTCCAGACTGGACTACTGGAACCTTACTTAGGTTTGTTAAGAAACTTGTTTTGCTGGTCTCGCTCCAGACCCGACTACTGGAGCTCACTGAAGATCTGACCAGAAAAAATATTCTACTGGACCTACTCCAGACTTGGAATCTGGAGTCCCTCTGAAGATTTGTCCAGAAATAATTGAAGACTAGTGAGCATTTACTTGTACAGGTAATCTGGAGCATTCTCCAGATTAGCTCACTGAAGACTTCACCCCAGTCCAGATCTACTCTACTGAAGACATTCTGACTGAAGTCAAGGACTGAAGTCTGAAGGAAGAAGACTTAACAAATGGCGGAGTCCACTGGAAAGTCTTACCAGATCTGCACACTGGAGGATTGTTAGTGTTCTAGATCCTGCAAGTCTGAACACTAATATCGAGGATTGACTTTTGCCTTTAACACACTTTCCAAAGAACAATCCACTTGTTCTTTAACAAAAGTATACGTGTGTTAAGGTGGTTGGATAATAGGATACACTTGCACTTGATGTGACTTTATCCTTATTCTTATCCAATACATTTAATGTTCTTGTCGGATCATTAAATGTATGCCAACCATATTTGTACGGCACAAATTCACTGGTGAATTTGTTGCCTATAAATACAAAGTCATTTCCTTGTTAAAAATACTTTTAAGCATTCCTTTTGCATTTAAGTGAACTTGTCCAAATACTCTCGATCTTAAACAGGGATACTTCACAACTTTAAGTATCTCGATCCCAAAGAGTTATTTGACAAACATAGATCATATTGTAATCATAGGTTGTTAGGATACTCACTTAATTGTGTTATCTTGATTCCGCAACAACCTTGTATTTTATTTACACATCAATAAATAAAATACCCATGAAACATACATAATGGTCCACTTTATTTGTTTATTGCTTTAAGTCTTGTATTACTTTGTTTATATATCTTGCATCTTTATTTACAAGTAATACTAGTCCAATTCTAGTGATTATTAGACTTGTTGTATTTTACACTTTCTATTGGTTAACCATCTCGTTAATTAAGGGACTCACATTGATGATATACCATATACGAAGCTCTACCTCCGTATAAAAGACTGGATACGAAGGACCTTCGTAAGCAGCGAAGGTACTAATAAATTGTACCAAGCAGACATATCCGTAGCCGAAGCTACGATGCATACCTCCGTAATTCCGGAGCTCTCAAAGATAATAACAAACGGATACACATAAATGCTTTCCGTAATTATCTGATCTCTCTATAAGGGAATGAAATCAAACACTCCTATAAACAAGGACACGGTCTAAGAGTCCTAGACATATCTTCCATACTTAGAAGGTATCACGAATAAGAGGAAGAGATTTACCCTAAATTTATATCTTCCTCTCCAAATCTTTACCCTCTATATAAATAGAGGAGATGCCAAACGGCACATCATCATCACATTCGATATAAAAAACCCTAATCAGATTCAAACACATTCGACCTCCGAATCCTTAACCTTCACCCCAAGCCATACGAATCGGCGAAGGGTTAACAATCATAGGCGTAAAGCGGCCTACGGCCCTCTGACCGGAAGGGAATCGCCAACAAAACACCCAAAACCCCACTCACACCTCCGGTTGAGCCATAGTGCGATTATTTGATCAATCATGTAGCATGGAGCCTTTATAGCAGACTTTGGACTTTAGGATTCCTTGTTGCTGGTATGTTATCTTATGTTCTCTTTTATGTTAGTATGGCATTATGCCTAACCTTTGATCCCCTGCGTGGGAGTTGGATTATGCTTTATTTGTGTTTGGATTTATGTTGAATGCTTGTGTTAATCTATGCTAAGGATTTCAATATTTTGTGGATTCATTTAGTCTTCCTATGTAATATCCATGACGCGTGTACTATGCGTCGCATCCCGAGTTTTTCGTCTTAGTCGGGGTGTGACAGTTGAGATGTACGATTTTTTGTTGTTTACAACTCTGAAAATTAAACTTGGTTAGCTACTAATTTAACCTTCAATTTAAAGATGGTTAAACCTATCTGTGTCTAATTATTTGATGTTCATCCATGGCATAAAGTTTTATAAGTATATGCAACTTTTTGTGACGATATACCCCTCCGAACCATGATACGACTAGCACGAAGCCCGAAGATGTTTATGGTTGGGGATAAGCCTAAATCCTTTCCTAAAATATAGCAAATCATATCCCAATTATAAAGGGATAATGATGGCAAGTAAATCGGATAAACATGGCAATGATATCCGAAACCCAAAGGAGGCTAAAACCCTAGCTTTCCCTCCAAGTTACCCTCTCCTATATAAGGAGAGGGAATTCTCCCTCAAAGGCATGATCATAATCAGCCGCATATAACACATACGATCACGGATCGAACAAAAACCCTAATAAAGTCGAACAAGCTTCGACAATCAAACCTATAACCCTAGACTGGCGTAAAGGAGCACCGCTCCTACCTTCTGGGAATCGCCAACAAATCCTTAAACCTCAACCATCTCTTCATGGACGAAACTCCTTAGCCGGAGTCTACATCAACTATGCGGTTTGGTGCACAATCATTTGGCGCCATCCGTGGGACCACATCCATTCATATTACAAAACCCACCATTAAACCACACCATGATTGAATCCCTGATTCGTCGTGCCAAACTAAAAACATGATAGATCACCGCAACGGAATACTTCTACGAATTGATGGTTGATCTCCTCTGCGATCCAAAGATCCGAAACCAGATGTGCGCGTTCTTCTAAGTTGTACATCACTATCGCTCCGTATATTATTGTTATAAATTATAATATCCAAAGAGGCGATGTCATAATATTTGTTTGAAGCCGATTGTTAAAGATGCGCACAACCACGATATATTATGTATTATTTAAATACATTATGTTTGGGAGATTTGAAGATTGCAACGGCCATAGAAGAGAAAGATCGAGATGGAGAGTCTGCTTCACTGCCTTTCCTGCCCCAGATCCAGATGGAGGAGCTAACCCGAAGCCTCGAGCGACCTTCGGAAACCTCCGACAGCCTTCAGTAAGCTTCGAAAACCTCCGACAGCCTTCGACGAGCTTCGAACACTTCCGGCAGCCTCCAGCGAGCTTCGGAAACCTCTGACAGCCTTCAGCAAGCTTCGAAACCTCTGATAGCCTTCGGCGAGCTTCAGACACTTCCAGCAGCCTCCAGCAAGCTTCGGAAACCTCCGACAGGCTTTCAGCAAGCAATTATTATCAATATGTTCCTTCGCCTGACTATCAACATGCAGCGGCCATATCATATGCGGCGCGGAACTCATATCATATTAATAAGACCGCGTAAGGTGTAATATGTACCAGGATCTAATATAAATTATGATTCATTACAGTCATACTTATTTAGAATGACATCTTAATGGTTCAAGCAAAACCTCATAAAAAAAGAATAATAATTAAAGAGGAGCAGATACAGACAGAGATCCTGCTTCACAACTCTACCAGATGCAGACAGAAGGCTTGCCCTACAGCCTTCCTTGTACCAAATCCAGATGAAAGCACTTAACCGAAGCCTTCAATGACCTTTGGAAACCTCCGAAAGCCTTCGATGAGCTTCGGACACCTTCTACAGCCTTCAAAAATCTCCGACGACATTCAGCGAGCTTCGGAGACCTTCGTCAGCTTTCAGCAAGCTTCGGAAACCTCTGACAGCCTTCAGCAAGCTTCGGAACCTTCGTCAGCTTTCATTGAGCTTCAGAAACCTTTAGCAGCCTCCAACGTGCTTCGAAGACCTCCCACAGTCTTCGATGTGCTTCGAAGACCTGCTACAGCTTTCAACGATAATCAAAAATCTCATACAGTCTTCGCCGAGCTTCAAAGACCTTCTACGACCTCCAGAGATCTCTGACAGCCTTGAGCAAGCTTCGGAAACCCCCGGAAGCCTTTAGCTACATTCGAAAACCTCTGGCAGCCTTTCGCAAAGAAGATCAGATAGAGGACCTAACCCGAAGCCTTCTGCGACCTTCGGAAACCTCCGATAGCATTCAGCAAGCTTCGGAAACCTCCTAAGGCTTCCAGAGACCTACGGAAACCTCCAGAAGCCTTTTAGCGAGCTCTGGGAACCTTCATCAGCCTTCGGCGACCTTCGTAAATCTTCGACAGCATTCAGTGACCTTCAGGAACTCTCAGCAGCCTTCGGTACTCTCTTTTATCAAAGAAAATTCGATGCAATAACTTGTGAAGTTGGCGAACAAGGAGTACAGTCTAAAATCACGAACCTAGCAGTCCATAATATTAGACTGGGGGACTAATGATGATATATACCTCACTTTCAATGACGTTGCGCGACCAAGTTCACAAATCTCTCTGACATTTTCTCTTACCACGGGGCTCCACTCAAAAAGGTCGTACATGCAATCTCTCTCCCCAAAGCTCAGGACGTGAGGTAAAAACTCTCCAACTAAACTATATGGGCATTAAAATCCCAAGGTATGAACTAAAACCATGATCTTTTATATTTTTCCTAAAGGTGTATATAGCTTGTATAATGGTCGCCTACGTGATAGTCTAAACCATATACCACAGCTCACCCACGGCTCAATTCGTAAGGCATAAGCCTCATAAATTACCAACCCTTAAAAGTATTGACATACTGAAATATTCCCGTCAAGATAAAGCCACGGACATGGTTTCCTACTCTTCGTAGATAATACAACCTCCGTAGAGCAAAATCATCGGGTATAATACTTTCCCTACATAACGCTTTCATAGAGTAAAACTCCGAAAGTAGGTTACCCCCTACACGGTCTATTACCCAAAAATCAATCTATGCATCATAGAATAGCATACCTAATATATACCCATACGACCTAGATACATGCAAAGTGCATAAAACTTATACACCCTAAGGAAAACCCGAAACCAAAATATGTCAGAGGCCACGAGCCTACGGTCTTGTATAAAAAGTCTTATCTAAGCCTAAGAAGGTCGAGACTATTATCACTCCCACTTCTAGCTCATAAACCTTTTAAATAACGCCCTTCCGCAAGCACGGAGGTCAACAAATACATGCTTTGTCACTACCCTTAAGCCTAAGAGGCTTGACGATACACCTCCCCGTAGATTCGGAAGGTCACACACAGACTACCGCGATAATTTCTTTACAACATCCGAATATCCAAGGATTTTCCCATTACCAACAACACCTTCCACAACGCATAAGTCAAAGAAGTCCTCGTCTCATTCTCGTTAACACAATTGAAGACTCGGATAATATCCTCTAAACACCTTTCACTGAGATAAACTTACTCAAATCGTTACCTAGGCCCTAGCCTCGCAACTAAAACATCAAACAAACTTTATTTGCAAAATGTGAGACATAGAAATCCGCGGGTGGTTGCCTTCGGAACCATGCACTAATATTCCCAAACACTAGAAACCCTTTAAAACAAAATCAAACACTTCAAAGGAATATTATATTCAACACAAAAATGTACAAAATTGCCATAGCAGATACCCTTCACTCAATACGGAGAATACCTCATGTAACCTAATAATAATAATAAGCAAAGAGGCCAACGAAAAATCGGAAGGCGGTGCCCTCCGCAATTGGCCCTATTAAGACCACAACATTTTATGTTATTCCTAAACTGAAAAAATGGTGCAACCTAGCAACCATATAAGTCTTTATTATATATTATGCTAACCCTTTGATCTCAGCTCGCATTTGACAGTTGTTTAAATGGCGTAATGGCTTAACTACAAAGTTTAGACAAGCTTCGTAATGGCTAATTTATGGAGTTGCTCATATGTGAGTATTGAGGTTTAAAGAAGGCATGATATAAAGGTCTCACCCTCGAAGGGACCATTCCACAAAAATCACGTATATACGACCTAACAAAGGTTTGAATTATTTTGTACACGACAAAGAGACCTACATGGCCCACGTCATAAAATTCATGGCCCGAATAAGGTCAGAAAGTGGTGAAAACACCCTCATCTTTAATCATTACGAAGGGTCGCTCCCTATCGTATTACCTATCTTACCACGTACGTATCCATTTACCAATAAAAGACATGCTACTAAGGCTCAATGTATGATAGGGACGCCTACATAACATATAGCCAAATCGTAATTGGAAGAACAAAACTTCCATAACGAAGCATGCACGAGCAAAAAGACATGGAAAATACGAAGGTGGTTGCCTTCGATACCATGCAGAGTTTTACCAAACTCACTAAAAGTGTAAGACACGGAACAATCGAATGGTGATACCCTCGATACCGTGCATATACAAGAAAAGACCTTCAAATTTCCAGCAAACTTCTACACGACCATACGGAGGCCACATATGCGCCCCCGAAGGTCCAGAGACAGCTCTTAATTCAATAAAAAGGTAGCTCGGAATGATGATCCCTTCGTAATATATCTTCGAAGCCTAAAGAAGGACTTCCGAATATATAAAGAATAATTCATCACCCGAAGCCCATAAAAAAAAAAGCTTGAAAGAGTTGACAAAGGATAGTAGCCTACATAAATCACTTCCAAAGTCAGAAAATAGAAGCTGAGGATTCCTCGGGAACTTTGAAGAAACCTCCCATAACAACAAGGAGGATACCTCTAACACCTTTGTAAGATAATTACAAGAAGAGAATAGTCATCTAAAGACATCAGAATCAACAATATATGAAGAACATATCCCACGCAACTATAATCCTGAGACATCAGAGATGCCTTCTCCACATAACGAGTAGCAAAATCCCCTAAGTCTGCTACACCTGCCCTACATCAAAGGAATGAATCATAAGAAGATAACCATGTGGTCTACGGAACAAGGACACAACCACATGAAGAGTAAAAGTAATTGTACATCAAGTTCATCAACGTAAGCAGTTACTAAACAGAGCGACAAAAGTGGAACAACCCGACACAACGGAAATACGACCTCTGATTTGAAGGATACAACACTGGTTGTTTACATTATGCATAACAAAAAGATGCGAAGATACATCCAAGTTTTATGAGGTAGACCGATAAGAAGAAACTCTCTCATAGCAAATAGTTAACCTTCATACCACCACGACATTACCACGCCTAGTTTCATTCGCCATCAACTTATCCAAAGAAGATAATGGCAGACGACCCCGCCCGATGATAGCGTTTGGGAATATACCCTATAAAGCAAGCACATTATCTTACTAAGGACAACGTGACATCACCGAAACAGAAGCATAGCACTTCATGATTATTCATACCATAAGAATGTTCTCAAGTTCCTCCGTTACAAGACTCACAGATCTCCGTAAATCCACGACCGCTCAAAACTTCATAGCAAAAAGTGAGATTCGAAGATCAAAGGTCCATAAACGAAACAAACGATTTCTAGCACAGACCATATCAAGAGCTTCCCTTGATTGCAGGGATAAGATTCGATGATACAAGTGTGGTGAGACGGGGCATTTGATTGCTGATTGTCCCCAAAGGAAAGATGATGTGAAGAAGGATGACACTCAAAAAGCCAAAGCTCGGGCCTATCAAATGATTATCGTGGATGACGAGCTTGATGACGAGGCACCTAACCAAATAATTCCTTAGTAGATTAATCGATGATACTTATGTTTATATGTGTATGTGAAATGTGTGTTTATTATGTGTTTGTAGTTATTATAATTATGCATGATGGATTGTGAAGCAAATGTTGGACATTATGATGTGTGAATATAGTTAAAGGTACACGTGTGAGGAATGATATAGTTAGAATTATGGTCCGGAACATAATTGTAAATATATCATGATGCGGGCGTGTTCATTTGAGGTATTCATATTGACTAATGAAAGACATGAAATGAAGGGAGCCGAAAAGGAAATGGTTGGAAATGTGGTTGAATTTTAAGTGGTAAATGTGGTAAAATGCTGACTATACCTGTGTGGAAAGTAGTGAGAAGTGAAATGAGATGTTGATGTCGCGAAATGATTCCAAGGACAGAATCCTTTTAAAGAGGGGAGAATTGTAACATCCCAAAACTTTTTGACGTTGACCGTTAACTTGCCGTTAGCGACCGTTAGTTACTATGTGTTTTATATGTGCTTACGTGAATTAAATGATTTACGTGAGATATGTGTTAAAGTGATTTAAAGTAATGAAATTAAAGTTGATAATGATTAATAAAGTCAATTAATGTTCCGATAAGATATAAGGGTCGATAAGTGTTCCCGTAGGCGTTAAAAGAGTCGTTAAGGGCCGAAACGAGTTGTAACGAAGTGCGAGGGCCTAGATGTAAAGTTTTAAAAGTTATTTCAGTATATAAAGGGTATGGAGGTCGACCCTAGGGCAGAGAATTCAGATCAAAACCCTAGAAAAAGTCTTTCACACAAAACCCTAGGCCTCTCCTTCAAGTTTAGAGCAATTTCGGGTAATCTAACATATTGTTATTGTATCCTCTTGTCCCTGGAAAAAGTGATCTTGTGAAATCATTATATGAGTCATATTTTGGGTGCAAATGAGAACCATAGCTCGTGGTGGTTGCTATGGTCATTTGATGGTCGAAATAGTTTGAAAAACAAAGGTTTTATTAGATCTGAAAATCTAGTAATATTGCAAAACTTATATCTCTTTCAATTAAAAGAGTTAGGAGATGAATTTTATATTTTGAAAAGGTCTACGTGTCCTCTTGAATCGATATGAATAAAGTTTCTGGTGATTTTGCCCATAGATAGACGCAAAGTGTCGATTTCCAAAAGTGGTCGAATTTCGGACGAGTTCTGCTGGCCTATCTTGTAAACGTCATAAATCATTCATTATAGAACTTCAGGAGTCAAACTTTATAATTCTGGAAAGGTATTTGAATTTCCTACATTTCTTAAGAACTAAGTTTTGACTCATTTGGTTGTCTTCAGGTTGAAAAGTCGCCTGCAAGTGAAGGGTGCGAGTTTGGAAGTTGATATCGACGAGACCACCCATGGGCTCGGCGATATCAGCCGGCAGAAGGGTTCTAAGCGTGTTTAAGTGTCTAGTTGACTTATATTTCCATCTTTCTTGTATCATAGGTTGTCGAGAACACTTGTCAAGCACGGTAAACACATTTGTGATTGTTGAGTACTCCATTGAGGTAAGATACATGACTTTTATCACGCTGGAGGCACAACAAAAGTAGTTTTTTTTAACTAACCTCTTAATCGGATTATCATATGTGTGTTTGGTTATGCGGGAGGTTATATGGGAACATATGCATGTTGAAGTAGTTAATTATGTTGTGATGACGTTTAAAGTTGAAGTAATTATATGCATGTGTAGTATAATGCTTACTTTGATGTTGCTATGAATATGATATGTGTTATTGATTCATTTCGTTGTTATGCCTTAAAGTTGATATGTGATGGCTTATATGTGGCACTTAAGTATGAAATGTCTAGTTCACTAGATACACGTAAGAAATGTTATGAGTTGTGCACGTTAGTGAGATTAATTGTTGAAGTAGAGGTGACATCAATTAGGTAATGAATATACCTAAAGTTAAAGTAAAGTGTGAAATGTGGGAAATCGTTCTACCTTAGTGTTAGTGCGTAAAAGTAAGAAAGATATAAATACGTGGGAAATGCTATAGCTAAATACGTGAGATTGACGTGGGAAGTGTTAAGCTTAACCCGTGCTAGTTGAAAAGCTAGTGCGTACGTGGTCGCTTGAGTGGCTCCTTGCGGCATAGTCGTTGATCTAGTATTTCCGGGTGGAGTGACTAACCACCAATGTTAAAAGCATGACGGGATACAATAAGTGGTCGCTTGAGTGTTTTCTTGCGGCATAGTTGTTGATCTAGTATTCCGGGGTGGAGTGACTAACCACCAATGTTAAAAGTGTAACGGGATGCTTAAAGTTGATTAAAGTTGATAATGATTAATAAAGTCAATTAATGTTCCTGATAAGATATAAGGGTCGATAAGTGTTCCCGTAGGCGTTAAAAGAGTCGTTAAGGGCCGAAACGAGTTGTAACGAAGTGCGAGGGCCTAGATGTAAAGTTTTAAAAGTTATTTCAGTATATAAAGGGTATGGAGGTCGACCCTAGGGCAGAGAATTCAGATCAAAACCCTAGAAAAAGTCTTTCACACAAAACCCTAGGCCTCTCCTTCAAGTTTAGAGCAATTTCGGGTAATCTAACATATTGTTATTGTATCCTCTTGTCCCTGGAAAAAGTGATCTTGTGAAATCATTATATGAGTCATATTTTGGGTGCAAATGAGAACCATAGCTCGTGGTGGTTGCTATGGTCATTTGATGGTCGAAATAGTTTGAAAAACAAAGGTTTTATTAGATCTGAAAATCTAGTAATATTGCAAAACTTATATCTCTTTCAATTAAAAGAGTTAGGAGATGAATTTTATATTTTGAAAAGGTCTACGTGTCCTCTTGAATCGATATGAATAAAGTTTCTGGTGATTTTGCCCATAGATAGACGCAAAGTGTCGATTTCCAAAAGTGGTCGAATTTCGGACGAGTTCTGCTGGCCTATCTTGTAAACGTCATAAATCATTCATTATAGAACTTCAGGAGTCAAACTTTATAATTCTGGAAAGGTATTTGAATTTCCTACATTTCTTAAGAACTAAGTTTTGACTCATTTGGTTGTCTTCAGGTTGAAAAGTCGCCTGCAAGTGAAGGGTGCGAGTTTGGAAGTTGATATCGACGAGACCACCCATGGGCTCGGCGATATCAGCCGGCAGAAGGGTTCTAAGCGTGTTTAAGTGTCTAGTTGACTTATATTTCCATCTTTCTTGTATCATAGGTTGTCGAGAACACTTGTCAAGCACGGTAAACACATTTGTGATTGTTGAGTACTCCATTGAGGTAAGATACATGACTTTTATCACGCTGGAGGCACAACAAAAGTAGTTTTTTTTAACTAACCTCTTAATCGGATTATCATATGTGTGTTTGGTTATGCGGGAGGTTATATGGGAACATATGCATGTTGAAGTAGTTAATTATGTTGTGATGACGTTTAAAGTTGAAGTAATTATATGCATGTGTAGTATAATGCTTACTTTGATGTTGCTATGAATATGATATGTGTTATTGATTCATTTCGTTGTTATGCCTTAAAGTTGATATGTGATGGCTTATATGTGGCACTTAAGTATGAAATGTCTAGTTCACTAGATACACGTAAGAAATGTTATGAGTTGTGCACGTTAGTGAGATTAATTGTTGAAGTAGAGGTGACATCAATTAGGTAATGAATATACCTAAAGTTAAAGTAAAGTGTGAAATGTGGGAAATCGTTCTAACCTTAGTGTTAGTGCGTAAAAGTAAGAAAGATATAAATACGTGGGAAATGCTATAGCTAAATACGTGAGATTGACGTGGGAAGTGTTAAGCTTAACCCGTGCTAGTTGAAAAGCTAGTGCGTACGTGGTCGCTTGAGTGGCTCCTTGCGGCATAGTCGTTGATCTAGTATTTCCGGGTGGAGTGACTAACCACCAATGTTAAAAGCATGACGGGATACAATAAGTGGTCGCTTGAGTGTTTTCTTGCGGCATAGTTGTTGATCTAGTATTCCGGGGTGGAGTGACTAACCACCAATGTTAAAAGTGTAACGGGATGCTTAAAGTTGATTAAAGTTGATATGATAAGTTGATAAGATGATAAGTTGACATGTTGATAAGTTGATACGTTGATGAAAGTAAAATGAAGAAAGTTTTATCAAATTGTGTGTATCTTACTTAGCTAATTTATTAGCTAACACTTGCTTTTATGAAAATGTTGTGTCCTTCAGGATAAGCAGGTATAAGCTAGTGAAGTGCGTGGATCGTGAGATGGGTAGAAGAATAAAGGAAGATTAGCATTAGTTCCCCGATGCTTAGACTTCCCCGTTAGCCATTGTTTGGCTACTTATTAACGACTTATGTTTTATGTATTGATGTATGGCATTTATGTTGGTGCCATAACTTGGATTTATCATTTATTGTTGTGATGATACGATTTAATAACACCATTTTTATGAAAGGTACCATCCGGTTACGGATGGGGCAGTTTTATATGTACGTTTTCCGCAAAGTTTGAACGCCGTTAGGCAAATTTTTGTAAATCTAGGTTTTTGTTATTGTATCCTCTTGTCCCTGGAAAAAGTGATCTTGTGAAATCATTATATGAGTCATATTTTGGGTGCAAATGAGAACCATAGCTCGTGGTGGTTGCTATGGTCATTTGATGGTCGAAATAGTTTGAAAAACAAAGGTTTTATTAGATCTGAAAATCTAGTAATATTGCAAAACTTATATCTCTTTCAATTAAAAGAGTTAGGAGATGAATTTTATATTTTGAAAAGGTCTACGTGTCCTCTTGAATCGATATGAATAAAGTTTCTGGTGATTTTGCCCATAGATAGGCGAAAAGTGTCGATTTCCAAAAGTGGTCGAATTTCGGACGAGTTCTGCTGGCCTATCTTGTAAACGTCATAAATCATTCATTATAGAACTTCAGGAGTCAAACTTTATAATTCTGGAAAGGTATTTGAATTTCCTACATTTCTTAAGAACTAAGTTTTGACTCATTTGGTCGTCTTGAGGTTGAAAAGTCGCCTGCAAGTGAAGGGTGCGAGTCTGGAAGTTGATATCGACGAGACCACCCATGGGCTCGGCGATATCAGCCGGCAGAAGGGTTCTAAGCGCGTTTAAGTGTCTAGTTGACTTATATTTCCATCTTTCTTGTATCATAGGTTGTCGAGAACACTTGTCAAGCACGGTAAACACATTTGTGATTGTTGAGTACTCCATTGAGGTAAGATACATGACTTTTATCACGCTGGAGGTACAACAAAAGTAGTTTTTTTTAACTAACCTCTTAATCGGATTATCATATGTGTGTTGGTTATCCGGGTTATGCGGGAGGTTATATGGGAACATATGCATGTTGAAGTAGTTAATTATGTTGTGATGACGTTTAAAGTTGAAGTAATTATATGCATGTGTAGTATAATGCTTACTTTGATGTTGCTATGAATATGATATATGTTATTGATTCATTTCGTTGTTATGCCTTAAAGTTGATATGTGATGGCTTATATGTGGCACTTAAGTATGAAATGTTTAGTTCACTAGATACACGTAAGAAATGTTATGAGTTGTGCACGTTAGTGAGATTAATTGTTGAAGTAGAGGTGACATCAATTAGGTAATGAATATACCTAAAGTTAAAGTAAAGTGTGAAATGTGGGTAATTGTTCTAGCCTTAGTGTTAGTGCGTAAAAGTAAGAAAGATATAAATACGTAGGAATTGCTATAGCTAAATACGTGAGATTGACGTGGGAAGTGTTAAGCTTAACCCGTGCTAGTTGAAAAGCTAGTGCGTACGTGGTCGCTTGAGTGGCTCCTTGCGGCATAGTCGTTGATCTAGTATTTCCGGGTGGAGTGACTAACCACCAATGTTAAAAGCATGACGGGATACAATAAGTGGTCGCTTGAGTGTTTTCTTGCGGCATAGTTGTTGATCTAGTATTCCCGGGTGGAGTGACTAACCACCAATGTTAAAAGCATGACGGGATACAATAAGTGGTCGCTTGAGTGTTTTCTTGCGGCATAGTTGTTGATCTAGTATTCCCGGGTGGAGTGACTAACCACCAATGTTAAAAGCATGACGGGATACAATAAGTGGTCGCTTGAGTGTTTTCTTGCGGCATAGTTGTTGATCTAGTATTTCCGGGTGGAGTGACTAACCACCAATGTTAAAAGCATGACGGGATACAATAAGTGGTCGCTTGAGTGTTTTCTTGCGGCATAGTTGTTGATCTAGTATTTCCGGGTGGAGTGACTAACCACCAATGTTAAAAGCATGACGGGATACAATAAGTGGTCGCTTGAGTGTTTTCTTGCGGCATAGTTGTTGATCTAGTATTCCCGGGTGGAGTGACTAACCACCAATGTTAAAAGCATGACGGGATACAATAAGTGGTCGCTTGAGTGTTTTCTTGCGGCATAGTTGTTGATCTAGTATTCCCGGGTGGAGTGACTAACCACCAATGTTAAAAGCATGACGGGATACAATAAGTGGTCGCTTGAGTGTTTTCTTGCGGCATAGTTGTTGATCTAGTATTCCCGGGTGGAGTGACTAACCACCAATGTTAAAAGCATGACGGGATACAATAAGTGGTCGCTTGAGTGTTTTCTTGCGGCATAGTTGTTGATCTAGTATTCCCGGGTGGAGTGACTAACCACCAATGTTAAAAGCATGACGGGATACAATAAGTGGTCGCTTGAGTGTTTTCTTGCGGCATAGTCGTTGATCTAGTATTTCCGGGTGGAGTGACTAACCACCAATGTTAAAAGCATGACGGGATACAATAAGTGGTCGCTTGAGTGTTTTCTTGCGGCATAGTCGTTGATCTAGTATTTCCGGGTGGAGTGACTAACCACCAATGTTAAAAGCATGACGGGATACAATAAGTGGTCGCTTGAGTGTTTTCTTGCGGCATAGTTGTTGATCTAGTATTTCCGGGTGGAGTGACTAACCACCAATGTTAAAAGCATGACGGGATACAATAAGTGGTCGCTTGAGTGTTTTCTTGCGGCATAGTTGTTGATCTAGTATTTCCGGGTGGAGTGACTAACCACCAATGTTAAAAGCATGACGGGATACAATAAGTGGTCGCTTGAGTGTTTTCTTGCGGCATAGTTGTTGATCTAGTATTCCCGGGTGGAGTGACTAACCACCAATGTTAAAAGCATGACGGGATACAATAAGTGGTCGCTTGAGTGTTTTCTTGCGGCATAGTTGTTGATCTAGTATTCCCGGGTGGAGTGACTAACCACCAATGTTAAAAGCATGACGGGATACAATAAGTGGTCGCTTGAGTGTTTTCTTGCGGCATAGTTGTTGATCTAGTATTCCCGGGTGGAGTGACTAACCACCAATGTTAAAAGCATGACGGGATACAATAAGTGGTCGCTTGAGTGTTTTCTTGCGGCATAGTTGTTGATCTAGTATTCCCGGGTGGAGTGACTAACCACCAATGTTAAAAGCATGACGGGATACAATAAGTGGTCGCTTGAGTGTTTTCTTGCGGCATAGTTGTTGATCTAGTATTTCCGGGTGGAGTGACTAACCACCAATGTTAAAAGCATGACGGGATACAATAAGTGGTCGCTTGAGTGTTTTCTTGCGGCATAGTTGTTGATCTAGTATTCCCGGGTGGAGTGACTAACCACCAATGTTAAAAGCATGACGGGATACAATAAGTGGTCGCTTGAGTGTTTTCTTGCGGCATAGTTGTTGATCTAGTATTCCCGGGTGGAGTGACTAACCACCAATGTTAAAAGCATGACGGGATACAATAAGTGGTCGCTTGAGTGTTTTCTTGCGGCATAGTTGTTGATCTAGTATTCCCGGGTGGAGTGACTAACCACCAATGTTAAAAGCATGACGGGATACAATAAGTGGTCGCTTGAGTGTTTTCTTGCGGCATAGTTGTTGATCTAGTATTCCCGGGTGGAGTGACTAACCACCAATGTTAAAAGCATGACGGGATACAATAAGTGGTCGCTTGAGTGTTTTCTTGCGGCATAGTTGTTGATCTAGTATTTCCGGGTGGAGTGACTAACCACCAATGTTAAAAGCATGACGGGATACAATAAGTGGTCGCTTGAGTGTTTTCTTGCGGCATAGTTGTTGATCTAGTATTCCCGGGTGGAGTGACTAACCACCAATGTTAAAAGCATGACGGGATACAATAAGTGGTCGCTTGAGTGTTTTCTTGCGGCATAGTTGTTGATCTAGTATTTCCGGGTGGAGTGACTAACCACCAATGTTAAAAGCATGACGGGATACAATAAGTGGTCGCTTGAGTGTTTTCTTGCGGCATAGTTGTTGATCTAGTATTCCCGGGTGGAGTGACTAACCACCAATGTTAAAAGCATGACGGGATACAATAAGTGGTCGCTTGAGTGTTTTCTTGCGGCATAGTTGTTGATCTAGTATTCCCGGGTGGAGTGACTAACCACCAATGTTAAAAGCATGACGGGATACAATAAGTGGTCGCTTGAGTGTTTTCTTGCGGCATAGTTGTTGATCTAGTATTCCCGGGTGGAGTGACTAACCACCAATGTTAAAAGCATAACGGGAAGTCTAAAATCACAGCCTTGGCAGCCTCTAATATTAGACTGGGGGGCTTGACGATGTACCCCTCCGAACCATGATACGAAGACCACCTAGCTAGTTGCGCCGCAACTTACCCAGATCTGCACAGATCAGCAGCCAAACACGACCCAAAAGGCACCAAAAACTCATTTTTGATCTAGGAGACGATTTGTGAAGTGCAAATACTCATTTTTAATCATAATAAACATTTTGAACACAACCCATAATACAAATTTGTCCACAACGTCTTACAAATCCGAATTTACCTCAAGAATCAACCCAAAACCTAGTTAAAACCCTAATTCGACTCAAATCCGTTTTTGACCCAAAATTCACCAAGAACTCATAAGATTCGACTAAGGAACATGTTTAATGATGCAAAATGGAGAAATTAAGCTAAGCTTCTCTTACCAAAACAACCCGGATCTTAAATTTCAACTTCTTGGAGACTTGGAGAGGATGAACACTTCAAAACCCTAAATTCTTGCAAGATGATGATTATTATTATTATGGTTTATGTTACTTGGTTAATCTAGCAACAAAATAAGTATTTATTATGAATTTAAGGGGGGAATTTGAGGTAGATGGAAGTTAAAGAAAGGAAATGAATGAGATGAGAGAGATAGATAAGATTTGGTAAAGTGGATGAGTGAGTGAGGGGGAGGGTGAGGGGCCGGCCATGGGGTCTCATTCTTGAGGCCCCGCTCCGCTAATTCGACAAATAGCTAAACGTTAACCATTTAAACGCTAAAACAAAACCGTAAACACCAATAAACTAAACGTTACTTTAATACATAACAAAACGTTCGATAATTCGTATAAACCAACAAAGTTGCCCACATTCAATTACGTTAAATTACAAGTCAACTAAAGTCAAAAATCATGAATGTCACACATACTTCTCCACCTTGGCTTCTTCGGTGGGCACAAGTTGAGGCACAAATCTAGCAAGTTGATTAAACCGGCTAGTATAGCCCGCATAATCCTACCCACTCATTTGTAATTGGGTGAATTCCAAGTGTAACTTCCTCATTCATACACCGGGCAATACTTGCTTTGCACCAAGTTTTAAAATCACCCCACATCATGGAGTGTGCCCCTTCAATCCCCATTCTCTCCACCTCACCGTTCCACCATTCCAAAGCATCGCCACCAAACATACCCGAGGCATAGATAACCCTTTGGTTGTAGGTACAACCACTTCTTGCAATAAAAGCTTCAATCTTCTCCAACCACCTCAAACACGCCGTGGCACCACCCGCACCATCAAACACGGGGGAGCCACAATTCTTGAAATCCTTTAATTGACAACCAAAGAGGTATCCATCACAGGATCTTGGTGCAACAAAAGCTCCTCCTCCATTCCCTTCACCATTCACATCATCATGTGCATCTTTTTCATCGTTAACTTGAACCGCTTCTACTTCCGGTTCCACTTGTTCACCCCTAGCTTCCATGGCCGCCGAGATTCGGGCCACAAGGTCCGGCATGACATTATTTAAGGCTTGAGTGATAACCTCGGTCGTTACTGGGGGATTGGCACCACCCCGACCACCTCGGCCACCATGACCTCCTCTTCCTCCACGACCACCTACCATTTGATCCTCCTCCTGGTCACGACGATTGGGTACAACTCTCCTTGGTCTCATCATTATCCTGAACACACGTGTTAGTTTAGCAAGTTAATTCTCACAATTCACACACGTTGTATCCGAAGTCAATTACCACATAACAAGCATTTTATGTCTAGATTACCCCAAACCGTCTAAGATACATAACTCTACGGGGATATTATCATGGCAAAAATCTAAGGCATCATCGTTTCATTCAATTCTCAATCAATATTGCAATTTCAAACCAATTCATACAAATATAAAAATGGTCAAGTCATTAAGAAGGCGGGTAAAGCATAGTCCGAATCTAACTTCTACATTCAATACATTAAAGGTGTTTGTATACAGGTGATACCAGCGGCTTTCCCTCCACACCTTTAATATATTGAATGGATGTCGGGATTCGGTTCCGTTATGCCCTCTAAGTATTGGTTGGGTTTGTGTACAGGTGATACCAGCGGCTTTCCCTCCACCCAACCAACACTTATCAAACATACCGGTTTACCTAATATACTTTATCCACAATGCGCAATCCATGATGTTATTAACTTGCATATGACATAGGGCGGCCGTAGAATCGTTGATCAAGCATTTCTAGGGTTGCCGAATGTCATACTCCGCTAATACCATCACTTCATTTTGCTAGGGTTAAACAATTAAAATTATAAGAATATACGTCAACGGAAATTCGATAAGTCACGGTGTATCCCGACACTAACACATACGTCAATCAAGTCATCACATAACAAACAAGTCAAGAGAAACCTACGAACTTCGTCTAAACAAGTCTCACGCCTCATACAATTCACCTTGCACACATAGTTTCTTATCATGCATGCTAAATATGAATGTGTTGGTGCAACGTCTATAGTCTAGGTCAATCCACCTAATTATCTACAACCTGGCTCTGATACCATGTTTGTAACATCCCAACAAGGCGGAATCATGAGGGTTACAGAAATAGCACAACACGACATGGAAATTATGTAGAGTAAAGTTAAATGCAAAAATAGGATTGGACAATCCGCGCAAATCATTCAAGAATACAAGTACCAGATCATACAAAAATGCATAAGGAGCACGACCATCAAACGTTTACAAAAGATAGTACAAAAGATGGCAAATGATCCTAAGCATAACCCATAAACGGGAACTATGAATCACGGATCCAAGAAGTCCAAGTCCAACCCTAGCACATGCAAGCAATCATCCAATACGTCTTTGGTTTACCTGTTCACCTGAAAAGTGTACTAAAACGTGTCAACATAAAGTTGGTGAGTTCGTAGGTTTTTATAGTAAAAATCAAGTGTCGGGATATCAACCGTTAACGATATACGAGGATTAGAATACCTAATCACGTCAAAGGAAACCCTAGAAGGGTATACGTTAGCACAAGTCAATACAAGTCAACGTCAACGTCTTAAACAATTGTCAATACATAAATATATAACATAGCATATATATAATATCGTCTTTACGCAGGTTAAACAACCCGTATAGCGGTCATGTTCATGCCGAGTGTGGATTCGTCAATCCACCATCAACGTCTTATACAATATATAGTAAATATAACGTCTTTCGTCTCATAAGTATATAATATGAATTTAAACAATCCATAACGTCTTTCGTCAAACATATGTACAGCATAATAAGGACACAATGATCCATAACATCTTTCGTCCAATATAAACACATGCAAACACGTATACACAAGCAAGCAAATAGGTATTTAACGTCTCGTTCCATATCATAACATAGTGAATCAACCGACAACCGTTTAACGACAAGTACACTTTCCACCCCAAATAAAGTAAACGTAGGGGCTACGAAACTCACCTTGAGCGGCTACAACAAGTTAAGATTGAGCTACAAGCGTTCAAAAGTCGTCACACATTCACAACCTATAGTTATACATGCATGCATATTAATACACGTTCATATGCTCACAAGTTTGAGACTCGGTTGACTCAGGGAAATCAAAAGGAGATTCAAAGGATTGTTTTTGGATTAGGGAGGTGTCAACAATCCACTCAACAAAGGAATAACGAGTTTGAAATGCGAAGGAGGGAAACAGGACTCGGCTGCGCCGCACTAGGTAGGCTGCGTTGCAGCCCAATGCTCGTCCACTCCACTGCGCCGCACCACAATGACTGCGCCGCAACCATTCATGCGAGGATTCCACTGCGCCGCACCAGAAAGGGCTGCACCGCAGTCCATGGCTCGACACGCTCACTGCGCCACACCTGGAAGGTTGTGCCGCAGTCTACCCAGGTTCTGTACAGCAACAAGAACCAACTCGAGCCAAAACGCACCAAAACCCCATTTTTGACCTAGGAACCGGCTTAGGAAGTGCAAATACCCATTTTTAAGTATAACAAACATGTATAAACATAACCCATAATAAAAATCTTCTCATAACATCACACAAGTCCAAATCCACTTCAAAATCAACCAAACCCTAATTGAAACCCAAAATTTGACTCAAATCCGGTTTGACTTGATTCTTGAAGAATTCTTGCACTTGAAGACTTGATCTTTTGAAATGATGAATAGATGATGATGTAGATGAAGAATTTATGACAATTTAGCTTGGAAACACAATTAATGATTCAAGAATTTAGAGAGAGAGAAAAGAGGTTTTAGGTTAGTCTTACATTTAGTATAGAGAAAGAGAGATAAGAGTAAATGTGAGTGGGTGGATGAGAAGGAGGGAGAGTGTAAGAGTTGGGTTAGGGTTGGGGCAATTTGGTCAATGGGTCGGTTCAAATGGGTCAACGGGTCGACCCAATTTCGTTTCTAGTCAAGTTATAACTCGTCTTACGTCACGACATAAATCAATATAGTCACATAGTCTCGTCTAGCATATAACACGTTACGAAATCGTCAAACAAGTATTTAATTATTTTGACTAACTAAATTTGTTAGTCACAAGCACGTTTAAGTCAACGGGTCAAAATGGATAGAATTTCATTAAATCACGTAACTTAAATTACATTCGGTCACGTTTATACACGTCAAATTTGCAAGTCAAAGAAGTCAAAATAGGCAAATGTTACAATGTTAATAAGTGATAACACAACCACTTCTAGGTAGGGATGTGCACGAGTCGAAACCCGGCCTGAACCGCGGTGACCCGTGACCCGCGACCCTCGAGAGCATGAAAAATGGAACTGTGACCCGGCCCGTGGAGGTTCGGGCGGGTCACGGGTATCCTTAATATTTTTTCGGATTTTGGGGTCAACCTGTGACCCAGGAATGCAACAAAAACTTGACCCGTGACCCGACACGTTAGGGCTTCTAAGTGTTAGGATTCAAGCACAATTATCCCTACTTCTAAGTGTTAGGATTCAAGCACAATTATCATATAAATAATCACGAGTACGCAGCGGAAACAATCATATGCAATATAATTAATTAACAAAGTAAAGAATCGAATATGTACCTTTTAGCTTAGCTTCCAATAAAATTAATAATAAGATTATTATTATTAGTTAGGGTTTAAAGTAAAACCCCTCTACGATCGCACACTTGACACCCCTACGTATGTATGCTAGTACCCGATCACGAACTCACAACCCCTTATGTTTTATCCCTAAAAGTCGAAACTTAAAACCGAAACCCTTTGGGTTTTTTGTGCTTCGGCCGAACCAAGAAAGAGGGAGAGAAGAGAAGGTTTTTGTTAGGTTTTTACAATTCTAATTGTCACACAAAACCTTTAACCCTTAACCCCTTTATATAGGGATAAATGTTAGGGTTTTAAACTTGATGGACAAGTTTAGTCAAGGCCTAAAAGCCTTGTAAATTTCGCCCCCCATTAAATTAATTAGAGTCCAACTCTAATTTCTAATTTACAATTAAGTCCTTCTCTTTTAATTAATAAACATATTTAACTTTTAACGATCGTTTATTAATCATTTCGTGAACATATTAATTAATATATTACATTAACTACACGTGTTAGTCATGTCATTTCACTACATTTCTGAAAATAGGCCTTTGTTACTACCTTATTCAGGATAGTTAGAACTATATCAAGAAAATGCAATCCACACATGCATAACCTGCTTGTATATCAAGTCTAAGGATAAATAAAGCAACCATTTCACGAATTTCACTTAATGACGCCGATCCATAAAGTGATGATTCGTTAAGTGGGGCAGTCCGATATGCATCTCTATGGATATCATGTGAGTTTGGTAGGACCATCTTCAAATATTCCTAAGAATATTACTAATCACTCAGATTTGTCTTAGTTTAACTATATTCCCATATAGTTAATAGACAATGGACATTTAGAATATTAAATATTCAAGGATTAAACATGCAAATATAGGATACAATTATATATTGAAATGAAAACAAACATACCAAGTACTTTAATTCATTTATTAAAATAATAATTGTTTAACATCCCTTATCCAAATACCAATCACAGATTTACATGATATAACTAGCTAATTTAAGTCTTATGCCCTCGGCATGCTTATCGAGCTTTCCTTTTGACAAAGCCTTTGTAAAAGGATCAACTAAGTAACAATCTGTGTGAACTTTGAGTAAATTGATTTCACCTAGTTCGATTTGCTCACGAACATAATGATATCTTCTTTGGTAATGTCTGGCACCTTTCTGAACTCCGGGTTCGTTGGCAATGATGATTGCGCCAGTATTGTCACAATACATATCCAAAGGTGTGTTATTTGAGGGCATCACGTCAAGCCCAGAAATAAACTTTCTAATCCAGACAGCTTCCATGGCGGCATCTGAGGCGGCAATATACTCAGACTCTGTAGCAGACATAGCAACTGTGGTTTGCTTCTTGCTCTTCCAATCAACCGCGCCTCCATTTAAAACGAAGACGTACCCCGACTGAGATTTTGTATCATCTTTATCAGTCTGAAATCCAGCATCACAGTATCTAGTCACTTTGAGCTCTGTATCGGGATTTCCTCCATACACCAGAAATAAATCTTTAGTAGCACGCATGTACTTAAGAATATTCTTCACAGCAGTCCAGTGATCCTCACCCAGATTCTGTTGATATCGGCTAACGATATTTTGCGCGAACGCGATGTCAGGTCTAGTGCATCTTACCGCATACATAATAGATCCCACAGCCGAAGCATAAGGAACTCTTTGCATACGCTCCACCTCCTCAGGTGTAGAGGCACCGTGTTTGCTAGATAAGTTAAGTCCTTCTTTCATAGGTATGAAACCACGCTTGGAATTCTCCATCTTGAATCGCTTCAAGATCTTATCAATATAAGCACTTTGACTTAGTCCAATCAACCGTTTACTTCTATCTCTATAGATCTTGATTTCAAGAATAAATGTTGTTTCTCCCAAGTCTTTTATAGCAAAACACTTTCCAAGATGGGATTTTACATCTTGCAACATTGGAATGTGATTTCCTATTATCAATGTGTCGTCAACATATAAGACAATGAAAGTAACATTACTCCCACTAGCTTTGCGATATACACATGGCTCATCGCGATTTTCAGCAAAACCAAACCTTTTGATTTCCTCATCAAACCTTTTATTCCAACTTCTTGATGCTTGCTTTAGTCCATAAATGGACCTTTGAAGCTTGCACTCTTTGTTGGGATATTTAGGATCGACAAAACCTTCTGGTTGAACCGTATAAACTTCCTCGTCTAGATAACCATTCAAGAAATCGGTTTTGACATCCATTTGCCATATCTCATAGTCATAGTATGCTGCTATGGCTAAGATGATCCTAATAGCTCTAATGTCCACTACGGGAGAGAAAGTTTCCTCATAGTCAACTCCATAGAGCTGAGTATAGCCTTTCGCCACAAGACGAGCTTTATAGGTGTGTACATTTCCATCCATGTCGGTCTTCTTCTTGAAGATCCATTTATACCCAACGGTTCTACCATTAGGTGGAAGATCAACCAAGCTCCAGACTTGATTATCTTTCATGGATTTCATTTCCACATTCACAGCTTCAAGCCATTTGTCAGATTCTGGATCTGATAATGCAGCTTTGAAATTAGGAGGTTCATTTAAGTCTCCTAATACGTGTTCTTCAGACTCAATATTAAGATTTAATCTTTCACGAGCACGTATTGTCCTTGAGGACCTACGAATTGGAATCGCATTATCTTCAACTTGAGGTTCATCACTTTGAACATTCCCCCCCCCCCAAGTTGATGATTGCTAGTATTTTCAGAAGGTGACACATCTTCTTCTTGAGTCTCATCAAGCTCGACAATCCTCCCACTGTTTTCTTGAGTGATGAGATTCTTTTTAAAGAACTCAGCATATCGAGCAACTTTAACAGTGTTGTTGGTAGGAAAGTAGAAGTAGTAACCCATCGTTTCCTTTGGGTATCCTACAAAGATGCACTTAATGGATCTAGGTTGAAGTTTGTCAGGCGTATCTCGCTTCACAAGTGCCTCACATCCCCAGACCCTTAAGTAAGACAAATTAGGGACACTTCCATGCCACAATTCATGCGGTGTCTTGTCAACCTTCTTTGTTGGAACCATATTGAGAATGCGTACATCAGTCTCTAGAGCATAATCCCAAAATGAAAATGGGAGAGTCGTAAGGTTCATCATTGATCTTACCATGTCTAGCAAGGTTCGATTTCTCCTCTCAGATACACCATTATGCTGTGGAGTATATGGAGGCGTAAGCTGTTGAATAATTCCACAAGCTTTTAGATAATCCTTAAACTCTTGGCTTAAGTATTCTCCACCTCGATCCGAACGAAGAATCTTGATGGTTTTATCGAGTTGATTTTCTACTTCATTTTTAAACTCTTTGAATGTTTCAAAGACTTCATGTTTATGTTTAAGCAAGTAAACATAACCATAACAACTGAAATCATCCGTAAAAGTGATGAAGTAGCTAGCACCTTTCCTTGACACATGTCTAAATGGGCCACATACATCGGCATGTACAAGTCCAAGTAGCTCTTTATCCCTCTCTGGTTTATGCGAAAAAGGTTTTCTTGTCATTTTGCCGGAAACACAAGACACACATTTGTCAAATGATTCATCATTTGATTGTAAGATCCCTTCACGTTGATATCTTTCAATGCGTTTCTTGCCAACATGAGCAAGATGACAATGCCAAAGATAAGTAGAGTCCAAATTGGGCTTGACTCTTTTGTTAACATTATACATTGAATTATCATTTGAATCACAGCCATGCATATCAATTTCATAAATACCATTACAAGCAATAGCATTAAAATAATGAACATTATTTCGAGAAACTGAAATACCATAATCATTAAAAACATTAATGAATCTGTTGTCTTTCAACAAAGAAACTGAAATTACACCTCTAGTAATAGATGGTGCATAGTGACAATTGTCTAAACAATAACTAAACCAGTAGGTAAAACTAAATGAAAGTCGCCTATTTCTTCTACAGCTGCCGGTAGACCATTGCCCACGAACAGTTGTAAAGCTCCTGGCTTCAGTTTCTTTCTTCCTCTAAGCCCCTGTAAAGTATTACAGATATGAGTTCCACAGCCAGTGTCATAAACCCACGAATTACGCTTAGAAAAGGAATATAATTCAATTGTGAAGATACCTGAAGTACTGGCTAAACCAGCTTGCTTCTTCTTCGCATTCAACTCAGCTAGATACTTAGGACAATTCCTCTTCCAGTGTCCCACCTCAGCACAGTGATGACAAGCCTGGTCTTTAGCCGGATGCTCATTTTTCGCCGGAGGGGTCTTTTTAGGTTTTGAGACCGAAGCACCTTGCTTTCCCTTACCATCATTCTTGTCCTTAGCTTTCGGTTGTTTTCCTTTCTGAACCCTTCCCCCTTTGAACATAAGAACTTGGGGTGTAGCAGATTTCTTTGGAAGGTTTTTCTCATACTCAATCAACATGGCATGAAGTTAAGCTATGGTTTTACTCATTCTATGCATATTGTAATTGCGCACAAAATCCTCAAAATCATTTGAAAGAAACTTAAGGATCATGCCAATAGCAATAGGCTGGTGATACGCATAGTTTAACCTTCCAAGTGCTCAGAGTATCTCTTCATCTTGAGTACATGAGGACTCACCGGTGTTCCATGCTCGTGTTTCAAATCATGAAGTGACTCAACAAGTTCAAACAATTCAACTCCAGCTTGCTTTTCGTACATAGACTTGAGTTCTTTGATCATATCACACGGATCATTATAATTCTCGAATTGCTTTTGAAGCTCGGGAGTCATGCTGCCTAGCATCAAACAAGCAACCTCATAGTGTCTATCGAACTGAGCATTGTATTCTGCCAAGTGTGCAGTCATGGCACTGGCACCCTGGACAACGGGCATCTGCTTTTCAAGGATATCAGATTTCTTTTCGGCTCTTAGAACAATTCTCAGCTGACGAAACCAGTCATTGAAGTTGGTTCCAGAAAGTTTTTCTCTTTTTATCATCGACCTGAAAGCCGATTGGTGTATGTTTTGTGAAGGATTTGTTGTTGCCATCTACAAAATAGATATAAGTTCAAAAATCAGTATTTTCGATAATAATCCTTAAGAAATATAATTTACCCATGTTAAATCATTTAACAATTAATTTCATTAAGGCTAGGATCCAATTGACATACCATCATTTCATCAGTTGATCTGCTAGAAATGACGTACTCAAAAGGTAAGTGACGAGCAGTACTTGTATTACAAGTACAATTCCTAGATTTATGGACTTACAACAACACTTATAGGGGTGTTAAGTGTTTTGTAAACATGTTTTGTCCCATCTTATGCCACGGGTCAAGGTCTCACCGCTTAACTCATTTTAAGTTGCCCAATTAAGAACTTGTAAATAGTCTACCACCGTCTCACGATGAGTAGTAATTTACCTTGGAGTTACAATTCACCTACGTCTCACGTAGAGCAAAAAACACTTGCAAGTGTTCTTAGGCAAAGTGGGTGGCAAAGACTTAACTTTAATTGGGTAATGCAATTGATGTGAATCAAAAGTTTATGTATGAAGACTCATGCACATCTTCATAACATAATGTTTAATAAAATCATTTTTATTGTCTTAACAACACAAAAGAGCTCGGTAGCACCATTTGAACGCACAAAGAAGCGCAGGAGCAAAGGTTTGCGATATACGCAATTAAAAACCCGCTCCTTTAGGAGGCTAACGCACTCCGACTTATACCTCTCTTAGAGTTTGTTCAAATGGGTGAGCCGGTGTATCTTTTGACTGTACGACACCAATTTTATTAAAACAAAATCATATTTCGATATTTCTTAGTCAAGTTTATTCTTTTCCATAAAACAATTTTGCATCACCATTTACAATAAAAGCAAAATAATAAACTTACTAATTATTAACAATTAATCATGCAATGATTTTTGGTGGGCAACCTAAATCATGGTCACTATGGTTAATATACATGTTTAAGTCGGTTCCCCTTTCATAGAAAAGGACCACATACATCAAGTTACCTTGATTGCGTAAGCCTTTAAACAAACAATTATCAAATAAATACATATAAACATGTTGACTGGAAATTTCCAGCAGCTTCACGAGCAGTTTAGTCCAATTTGCAGTCCAAATCAGCCTTCGACCAGAACTACAAAGTTGTAGCCCTATGAGTCTTGCATCTACAGTCCAAAGGAAAGCTCCTAACTCATTACGGTTGATTTTATATGAATTTTTTAGTGAACAGGTGTCAAACAGTAAAAATCACACGAAAAATTCACATAGTCACACAATTATCAAATAAATACATATAAACATGTTGACTGGAAATTTCCAGCAGCTTCACGAGCAGTTTAGTCCAATTTGCAGTCCAAATCAGCCTTCGACCAGAACTACAAAGTTGTAGCCCTATGAGTCTTGCATCTACAGTCCAAAGGAAAGCTCCTAACTCATTACGGTTGATTTTATATGAATTTTTTAGTGAACAGGTGTCAAACAGTAAAAATCACACGAAAAATTCACATAGTCACACAATTATCAAATAAATACATATAAACATGTTGACTGGAAATTTCCAGCAGCTTCACGAGCAGTTTAGTCCAATTTGCAGTCCAAATCAGCCTTCGACCAGAACTACAAAGTTGTAGCCCTATGAGTCTTGCATCTACAGTCCAAAGGAAACTCATATGCAATATAATTAATTAACAAAGTAAAGAATCGAATATGTACCTTTTAGCTTAGCTTACAATAAAATTAATAATAAGATTATTATTATTAGTTAGGGTTTAAAGTAAACCTCTCTACGATCACACACTTGACACCCCTACGTATGTATGCTAGTACCCGATCACGAACTCACAACCCCTTGTGTTTTATCCCTAAAAGTCGAAACCTAAAACCGAAACCCTTTGGGTTTTTTGTGCTTCGGCCGAACCAAGAAAGAGGGAGAGAAGAGAAGGTTTTTGTTAGGGTTTTTACAATTCTAATTGTCACACAAAACCTTAACCCTTAACCCCTTTATATAGGGATAAATGTTAGGGTTTTAAACTTGATGGACAAGTTTAGTCAAGGCCTAAAAGCCTTGTAAATTTCGCCCCCCATCACCCCCCCCCCCCCCCCCCCCACCCCCCCCTTCGCCCCCCATTAAATTAATTAGAGTCCAACTCTAATTTCTAATTTACAATTAAGTCCTTCTCTTTTAATTAATAAACATATTTAACTTTTAACGATCGTTTATTAATCATTTCGTGAACATATTAATTAATATATTACATTAACATATTAATTAATTACATAGAGTATATGTGTCATTTCGTGTGACCCCATAGGCTTAAATATTTTCCGGACATGCGTTTATTTAACGTGATCATATTCCAACACTAAGAAGAGCTTTGGTATTTTTTTTGCAAATGTATTATATGTACTGTGTCACGGACACAAAAAGACAAAAGTTACTATTCACATCTCATTCCTTTTATTTAATAAAATGAGAGTAATTTAAGTATGTATGAAACACCCTTTATCATGTACAAATCCTTAATTTCGTGAGATATATGACACCAACCGTTCCGAAACACATCAAATGCAAAGCATGAGAAATTTCGCGAGACAACAAATTCATAGATCCTTATTCGTTATAATTATTAATACAAGGTGAGGACTTTTCCAAAGGGAATAGCGCCATTGTGGTGAATACAGTTTCTAAAACGTAGAAAACAAACTATCGTCTTGTTATTTAGAT
>CM067169.1:78838321-78845821 GCA_034093135.1 Erigeron breviscapus | reverse complement strand
AGTTTCTTAAAATATATTTAAATGGTTGAGGCATTTATTATCCCTTTGTTCAGATACCGTGTTAAACATGAATACGGATCAATGTCATTTCATGATTTAACGATTCTGTTTCTCATTTCATAACTAATTAATGATTACCAAATATAATCGAGAACCATCTGGATTTATTTGGGCACGGCCATGCAAACATCTTAATTAGTCCTAATGAGGGCGCCAATGGTATCATGCTTCAACTTTCAAGTTGAAGGAACAAATCCTGTATTGACTACACGTGTCAGTCATCATACTTCAATACACTTTCTGAAAATAGCCCTTTATGTACTCCCTTATTCAGGAGAGTTAGAACTATATCAAGTAAGTGCAATCCATACATGCTGACCTGCTTGTATCTCAAGTCAAAGGATCAATAAAGTAACCATTTACGAATTTCACTTAATGACGCTGATCCATAAAGTGATGAATTCGTTAGTGGGGTAGTCCGATATGCATCATATGGATACCATGTGAGTTTGGTGGGACCAGCCATTATATATTCCAAGAATATAACCAATCGCTCAGATTTGTCTTAGTTTAATTATATTCCCATATAATTAATCGACAATGGACAATTTAGAATATTTATTAAAATATTCAAGGATTAAACATGCAAATATAGGATACAATTAATATTAAATGAAATCAAACATATCAAGTACTTTATTTCATTATGAAAAATATAAATTGTTTAACATCCCTTATCCAAATACCGAAACAACAGATTTACATGAAATAACTAGCTAATTTAAGTCTATGCCCTCGGCATGCCTTTCAAGCTTGGGCCTAGACAAAGCTTTTGTGAAAGGATCAGCTAATTTAAAATCTGTGTGAACTTTGAGTAATTTGATTTCACCTAGTTCGATCCGTTCACGAACATAGTGATATCGTCTAGCATAATGTCTGGCACCTTTCTGAACTCCGGGTTCGTTGGCAATGATTAATGCACCAGTATTATCACAGTACATATCAGTGGGTAAGTCACTTGAGGGGATCATGTCAAGCCCGCTAATGAACTTCCTTATCCAGACTGCTTCCATTGCGGCTTCTGAGGCGGCAATGTACTCAGACTCTGTTGCAGACATAGCAACTGTTTTTTGCTTGCTGCTTTTCCAATCCACAGCACCTCCGTTAAGAACGAAGACGAATCCTGACTGAGACTTCGTGTCATCTTTATCAGTTTGAAATCCAGCATCACAGTATCCGGTCACTTTGAGCTCTAAGTCTGGATTTCCTCCATACACCCAAAACATATCTTTAGTAGCCCGTAGGTACTTCAGAATGCTCTTAACAGCAGTCCAGTGACTTTCACCTGGATTCTGTTGATATCGGCTAACGATGTTTTGCGCGAACGCCACATCGGGTCTAGTGCATCTAACCGCATACATAATAGATCCCACAGCCGAAGCATAAGGGACTCTTCGCATACGCTCCACCTCATTAGGTGTAGTAGCACCCTGTTTGACAGATAAACTAAGTCCTTCTTGCATAGGTGTAAACCCACGCTTAGAATTCTCCATCTTGAATCGCTTCAAGACCTTATCAATATAAGCACTTTGACTTAGTCCAATTAATCGCTTTGATCTATCTCGGTAGATCTTGATTCCAAGAATAAATGTCGCTTCTCCTAAATCTTTCATGGCAAAACACTTTCCAAGATGGGATTTTACATCTTGCAACATCGGAATGTGTTTTCCTATGATCAATATGTCATCAACATACAAGACAAGGAAAGTAACATTACTCCCACTAGCTTTGCGATATACACATGGCTCATCGGGATTTTGAACGAAACCAAACTTTTTGATTTCTTCATCAACCGCTTGTTCCAACTTCTTGATGCTTGCTTTAGTCCATAAATGGACCTTTGAAGCTTGCATACTTTGTTGGGATGTTTTGGATCAATAAAACCTTCAGGTTGATCCATATAGACTTCTTCATCCAAGTAACCATTTAAGAAAGCAGTCTTAACATCCATTTGCCATATCTCAAAGTCATAGTACGCAGCTATGGCTAAGAGAATCCTAATAGCTCTAATGTCCGCAACTGGAGAAAAGGTCTCATCATAGTCAACACCGAAACGTTGAGTATAACCTTTCGCCACGAGACGAGCTTTATAGGTGTGTACATTCCATCCATGTCCGTCTTCTTCTTGAAGATCCATTTACACCCAACAGTTTGAGCATTTTGTGGAAGATCAACCATGCTCCAGACTTGATTGTCTTTCATGGATTTCATTTCCACCTTCGTAGCTTCAAGCCATTTTTCAGATTCAGGATCTGATAATGCAGCTTTGAAATTCGGAGGCTCATCGAGATCTCCTAAAACGTTTTCTTCTACCATCAGACATAATCTGTCAGTAGGACGTCTTGTCCTTTCGGACCTACGAAGTGGAATCGCTTCATCATCATCGACTTGAGGTTCATCACTTTGAACATTTTCCCCCCAAGTTGATGATTGCTAGGAGCTTCAGAAGGTGACACATCTTCCTCTTGAATCTCATCAAGTTCTACAATCCTCCCACTGTTCTCTGGAACTAATTTCTTTTCAAGAATTCAGCATATCGAGCAACGCGAACAGTGTTTTTGACGGGATCATAGAAGTCGTAACCCATCGTTTCCTTAGGGTATCCGACAAAGATGCACTTAGTAGTTCTGGGTTCAAGTTTGTCAGGCGTATCGCGCTTCACAAGTGCCTCACATCCCCAGACTCTTAAGTAAGACAGATTAGGAACATTTCCATGCCATAATTCATATGGTGTCTTGTCAACCTTCTTGGTTGGAACCATATTGAGAATGCGTACAGCAGTCTCAAGAGCATAATCCCAAAACGAAAATGGGAGAGTCGTAAGGCTCATCATAGATCTCACCATGTCTAGCAAGGTTCGATTTCTCCTTTCAGACACTCCATTATGTTGAGGAGTGTATGGAGGAGTAAGCTGTTGGACAATTCCACACGCTTTCAGATAATCCTTAAACTCTTGGCTTAAGTATTCACCACCTCGATCCGAACGAAGAATCTTGATGGTCTTTCCGAGTTGATTTTCTACTTCATTTTTAAACTCTTTGAATGTTTCAAACACTTCATGTTTATGTTTAAGCAAGTAAACATAACCATAACGACTGAAATCATCCGTAAAAGTTATGAAGTAGCTAGCTCCTTTTCTTGACACATGTCTAAATGGGCCGCAAACATCGGTATGAATGAGTCCAAGAAGATCTTTAGCCCTCTCCGGTTTATGCGAAAAAGGTTTTCTCGTCATTTTTCCGGAAACACATGACTCGCATTTATCAAATGATTCATCATTTAATTGTAAAATCCCTTCACGTTGAAGTCTTTCAATGCGACTTTTGCCAATGTGTCCAAGACGACAGTACCACAGATAAGTAGAGTCCAAGTTAGTCTTGGCTCTTTTGCTAACATTATACATTGAATTATTTGAATCACAATCACGCATATCAATTTCATAAATACCATCACAAGCAATAGCATCAAAATAATGAACATTATTTTTAGAAACTGAAATACCATAATCATTAAAAACATTAATGAATCCGTTGTCTTTCAACAAAGAAACTGAAACTACACCTCTAGTAATAGAAGGTGCATAATGACAATTGTCTAAAACAATAATTAAACCGAAAGGAAGAACTAAATGATATTCTCCAATAGCTTCAACAGGTGCTGGTAGACCATTGCCCACGAACAGCTGCAAAGCTCCGGGCTTCAGCTTCCTCCTTTTCCTAAGAGCCTGTAATTCATTACAGATATGAGTTCCACAGCCAGTGTCATAAACCCATGATTTACGCTTAGTAAAGGAAAATAATTCAATAGTGAAGATACCTGAAGTACTAGCAACGCTAGCTTGCTTCTTCTTCACATTCAACTCGGCAAGATACTTGGGACAGTTCCTCTTCCAGTGCCCGACTTCATTACAATGATGACAGGTCTGGTCTTTAGCCGGATGCTCTTTCTTAGCCGGAGGGGTTTTCTTTGGTTTGGGGGAATAAGCAGCTTGCTTACCCTTGCCTTTACCATCAAACTTGCCTTTAGCTTGGTGCGATTTCTTAGCTTTCTGGATCCGACCCCCCTTTATCATAAGGACATTTGGGTCATTGGCCTTCTTTGGAATCGTCTTCTCATATTCAATGAGCATAGCATGAAGTTCATTGACGCTTTTTTTCATAGAGTGCATGGTATAGTTTTGCACAAAACCCTCATATTCCTTCGTAAGGGATTTGAGAATCATGCCAACTTTTACCTCTTTATGATAAGCGTACTCCATCGAATCCAATTTGTCAAAAATGCTCTTCATCTTGAGCACATGACTGCTAACCGATTTTCCAGATTCAAGTTTCATGTCATGAAGTTCCACGACTAAGTCGAACAGTTCCACTCCAGCTTGTTTTTCATACAAGGATTTAAGTTCTGTGATCATATCATATGGAGTGTAGAGTTCGAATTGCTTTTGAAGCTCGGGAGACATGCTCGCAAGCATCAAACAACAAACTTCATTGAATCTAGTGTACTAAATCCTATATTCAGCTTTTTCAGCTGCTGTGGATTCAGCACTTGGTTCGGTTGGCCATTGCCTTTCAATGACATCCATGCGTTCCTCAACTCTTAGAACAATTCTCAGTTGACGATACCAGTCATTGAAATTTGATCCATTAAGCTTTTCTCTTTCAAACATTTGCCGAAAAGCATTGGTGTTTGTGGAAGGATTCATTGCCATCTACAAAACAGATTAAGTTCAAAAATCAGTATTTTCGATAATAAATCCTTAAAAATCAATTACCCAATGTTTATAAAATAAACAATCAATTTCATTAAGGCTAGGATCCAATTGACATACAATCATTTCATCAGTTGATCTGCTAGAAATGATTGCACTCAAAAGGTAAGTGACGAGCAGTAATTGCATTTCATGTGCAATTCCTAGTAAGAATGGGACCTACAAATGACACTTGATTCATCAAGTGATTTGTAGTCATGTTTTGTCCCATCTTTTGCCACGGGTCAAGGTCTCACCGCTTAACTCGCTTTAAGTCGTCCAACCAAGAACGCGCAAATTTGTCCACCACTGTGTACCAGTGAGTGGGAATTGCCATGCAACTGCCATTTCACCACTGTGTACCAGTGAGTAAAACAACAGCCACAAGTGTCCTTTACGAGTTGGTGGCAATGACTTAAGTTTATTGGGTCAATCAATTTGATGTGTGATCAAAAAGTTATGTTTGAAGATTCATGCATATCTTCTAAACATAATATGTTTATAAAACTCATTTTTAATGCCTTTAAATACAAAAGAGCTCGGTAGCTCCATTCGAACGCACAAAGAAGCGCAAGGGCAAAGGTATGCGATAAACGCGATTTAAAAACCCGCCCTTTTAGGAGGCTAGCGCACTCCGACTTATACCTCTCTTAGAGTTTGTTCAAATGGGTGAGCCGGTGTATCTTTTGATTTTAGGGCACCAATTTTTATAAACAAAATCTTATTTCGATATATTTAGTCAAGTTTATTTTTCCAAAAACAATTTTGCACACAATTTTCATAAAAAGGCAAAATTAAACTTACTAAATTTACAACTTAACAATTAAGGTAATTAACCTAATTTGGTCACTATGGTATAAGATTGGCTCCTCTTTCACATTGAAAGAGACCACATACATCAAGTTGCCTTGATTGCGTAAGCCAAAATTTCTATAACAAATTTATCTACCATAAAACAGGATGCTGATCTGGAAAATCCAGCAGCTTCACGACCAAATCTGGCCCTGAAGAAGGCCGAACTGGGCTTAGCACAAAACATAAAAGTTGTAGCCCTATGAGTCAAGCATCTACTGTAAAGATTTCAGCTTCCAACTCCTTACGGTTAATTAGTTATGATTTTTTTAGTGAACTGGTGTCAAACAGAAACTTTCACAAAACATAATCACATTGTCACACAATTAATTATTCAATTATCTAGCATAATTAACCCTAATGATCAAGATTTCATATCAATATATCTAAGTAATAATCATGAATAATTTGCATGAAAAATCATGATTTTTACTTCTATTTAACAATTAAATAAAAGGTACACCATATACATGCAATTTATCACATAAACATGTAATTAATCAAAACTTGGATTAGGAACCCTAAAAAAAACAATTTTTTTTTTCTGGAAAATTTCGAACCATATATATATTAATAATATAGATATTATTTGTTTCTTATTTAAATAATGTAATTAAATTACAAAAACAATTTAAATATATATATATATCCGAAAATTTGAAGATCAAGACCCTAACCCCCCTTCAAGTTTTGATTTAATTGGTAATTAAAAAACATACATAGTAGGCTCGTGATACCACTGTTGGGTTATATAACAATTTATCAATCAAATCACAAAGCACGCAGCGGAAGATAAAACCTATGTAGTTAATTAATCAACCAAGATAGAAAACGTGTACCTTAAATTGATGAGAATAAGTCAAGAAACTTTATAAAAGTTTAAAATAAACTTCTCTACGATTGCACACACGACACGTGAATGCACGTATGCTAGTACTTGATCACGATCCGCAACGTTTGCTTTCTCTTCTCGATTTGTCAAACAACTAAACCAAAAATCCCTTTTTGTTTTTCTTTGGAACTTCGGCCGAAACAAGGAGAAGGGGAGGAGAAGAAGTAAAGAGGGCTTTTCCTTTTTCCTTTTTATATCCAAAACCCTTTTCGTATTTGACACAAAATAGGATTCGTATTAGATATAAACTAGGATTAGTATATAAGAAAACAAGTTAAACTTAATGAGTTAAAAACTCATTAATTAAAACCGGCCCCCTTTAGTTTATAATTAGGAAACTTCTAGAATCTCCTAATTACAAATTAAGCCTTCCTTAACTAACGCCGTTAACTAGTAACCGTTAGTTTTTAACGACCACTCGTTAATTGAAATCGTGATCATATTAATTAAATACATTAATTAATATTAAATACATTTGTGTCGAGACGTGTGACCCCGTAGGCTTAAATCATTTCTGGACATACGTTCATTTTTACGTGATCATACACTAACAGGCTGATCAATACGATATATCATATGTACATCAATACATGATTAACTAATTAACAGATAGATATATAAATATTACAACTCTCAAATAATGGTTTGCAACTTTACATGTACGTCTCTTTTGTAATTGTATGTATATGTATATCTCGATCTTATCTCTTTTATTTGATGCACCGTAAATCTGTCAATAGGATACTAGAATAGGATTAGTACCATGAATAGGATACTTGCTTGCATTATTATTCACGCACAACAAAACCTCAAAAAGTATGGCTGAAATCAAACAATGACTAAAAATAAAGCCAACCACTTGGTCCTCGGTCCAACCTTTGTTTTTCATGCTTTTCATGTAATATGGATGATGTAGTTTGTTTCCTATATCTAGCACTAGTTGGAAATT
>CM067169.1:78807893-78837321 GCA_034093135.1 Erigeron breviscapus | reverse complement strand
ATGTTGAGATCAATAGTGAACAAATTATTGTCTCTTGTTCCAGTAAGAATATCCACACCATCTTCAGTATGCACTTTGCATTCATATCTCCTGAATATTACTTGAAGATCATTGTCACAAAATTGTCCAACACTAAAAAGATTGTGTCCTAAGCCTTCAACATAAGAAACTCTCTTGATAGTGACTCCATTTTTAACAATTTTGTAAGAATCTGACGGTTCCCATGAACTTCTCGACAAAGTTTGTAAGAATGGACTTGTTTCCAGTCATATGACGAGAACATCCCGAGTCAACATACCATACACAAATGAGAATTTCCTGCAAGAACAGGAATATGATTTAGGTACCCATGTAGATTGGGTCCTTGCAGGTTAGAGGGATAACATGCAAGTATACATAAAATTAAACATCAAGCAAAATAACACACAAACAAACTTTTTATTCAAATCACAAACAAACACACATAATTGTTCAAAACACAGATACGAATTACAAGCAATGAAAATGCAAGGTTTATAAACATGTTTTGGTACAAGCAGGACTAGTCCTAGATGTATTGGCACTACTTTGAGAATTTGATATACGGACAATCCACACTTGTTTCACATTTGTTGTATTCCCATCAAGCTTGTTTACTAGAAGCATGCAAAAATCTATCCTTAGGAATCCATCTACTGCTACTAGTTAAGCACAAGTCACCTGAAACACGAACAATTTTCTTGTTAGCAAACAATTTGTTACTTTTGGACTTAACAGGTTTCTTCTTGATGGTTTCTGTGGTCTTGTTTACTTTCTTTATATTATTAGGTGACAACCAACCATATTGATCTTTGTACTTAGTTATTCCAGAAAAAGTATCTCTAACCCTTTGTAAAGTGCACTTAGGATTCTTCTGAGAATACCTAGGAAAACTAGAATACCTAACTTGCTGAGGTTGTTTGTTACCTAATGAGAAAATTTCATTCTTAACAATCTTTGGACCACTTCTTGTTTTGACTTCTTTTTGGGGCTGAGGTTCAGATTTAACCTTGTATTTCCTAGAAGTCTTTGAATTGTTAGAAACATTGGGTTCTCTGTTTGGTTTTGGTTTCGAATCTGTCTTAGGTGATTGATTGAACTTCGGTTTTGAAACATTCTTTGGTGATGGTTTGGTCTTTGGTTTTGAATCATTCTTGAGTGATGGGTTGGTCTTTGATTGTTGGGTGGTGTTTGGTCTTTGGAACTTATCGAATGGGAAAGGTTGTGAAGAGTGTGACTTTGGAATCTTCTTTAGAAAAAATTCATGTTTTTCCTCTTTTTGAACAAAATGTTTTTCAAAATCAGGAGGAAAATCATAATTTCCTTCCAAATAAGTTGATAAATCATCCGTTTCCAATTTCATACTAGCTTCACTTTTCTTAATTGGACAAGGACTTCTCTTGAGTGGAATTGATGCTTTTTCTTTTTCTTTAAAAAATTGAAGTGCTATTTTCTGAAATTGGAATTCAACTTTTAGATCATTAAGTTCATTTAGCACATTTAATCTCTGATCTCTTTCTTTTTCAAACTTTTGTTTGAAAACATCAATTTCATTCAAGTATGATTGAGTTCCCTCAGAAAACTTGGTAAAAGATTCAATTTCAGAAGCAATCGGAAAGAAATAATCATCAACATCATATACATCATCTAGATCACCATCAGTTTGAACAGAAACATGCACAACTTGACTCTCAGTTTGTACAGATGCATTCACGATTTCACAAATAGAACGGCCAGTCTGAGTTGATGCTTTCACAACTTCACAAATAGAACAACCAGGTTGTTCACATACTTTGGAGTCAAATTTGGGTTGATCAATGACATTGTGATTTTGAGTCTTTAGATTATCTATTAAAGATTGCTTTTCATCAAGAGACTTTTGCAGATCCTCTATTACCTTTTCCAAAACTTTTTGTGGAACATAAGGTCTCAAGTTTTCAGCTTTTGGAATTGGAATAGTTTCTTCTAAAGGTTTTTTCTTTAAAACACTCAAGAATTTCAGGAATTATAGCCTCATGATTTCTTTTTCATCATTTTCTTTTTCAATTTTATGTGCAGGGTGACTGAAAAAATCATATGACTCATCCATTAACTCATAGTTAAAATAGACTTTTGCACCCTTCTTTAGAAAATCATCAGCATCAAAATCACTATCATTCGGTCTCACAAACTGGTAAGTCATCCTACATCTCAAATAAGATTCCTTATATAATGATGGGACTTCTTCTTGTGCTTTGAGCAAATGATTTGGATTGACATAACCTAACCCTGAAGTGAATATTGATTCTGAATTTCTTGGCCTATTCAAAAAGATTTGTTGATATGAACGATTAATCTTATACAACTTGTCTTGATAAGACTTGATTTCAGCTTTAAGCTCATCATTTTCTTTATCAAGTTTTTGTTTAAGAGAATCTTTTATACAACACTCATATTTTAGGTCAGAAATTTTGATTTCAAATTCTGTCAAATCAGGGATAGATTCTTTCAATTTCACATTTAAAGACTCAATGTCCTCAGCCAATGCATTTGCTCGAAACATCTCATTGGTCTTTTCGACTTGAAGTTGTCTGACGGTCTTGCTCAGTTCAAGAACTTTGGTCTCAAGTTCTTGTTGTTCAAGATGCAGTTTAGAGTTTGGAGTAAAAGTGACTGCTGCTTTTTTAGATTTCAAATTCTCAAATTCCTTTTGAAGCAAATCAAATTTACTTTGAAAAACTTTTTCTTTGTCTTCCAAATCTTTCTTTAATTTTAAATTCTTTTTACTCAACTCCATGCAATCTTTTGTTGCTGTTTCACTCATATCCATATAGTGTTTTAACACTGATTTGGGAAGAGTTAGTACCTGATCATCCTCTGAAGAACTTTCCTCAACATCATCCAACTCTTTTGATTTCTTGATCTTCGTCATGAAGCACACATTTGCAGCAAGTTCGTCTGTCTATTCATCAGAAAGATGTAACCACTTGTCATCTTCAGCGAGAAGAGCAATTCCACTTTCCTCTTGTCTTGCTAGCAAAAGTTTGTACTTATAGTACTCGGAGTTCTTCTGTCGAGGTTTAGTGCAATTGATGGCAAAATGTCCAGTAAGACCACAGTTGTAGCATTTCTTGTCTTCATTCCTTTTCTCCATCACTTGGTCGTACAATCAAAATCAACTATTTGCCGAGCAAATAACTCTACAAATAGCACAAATAGAACTTGTACTTAGTCGCACCAACCAAGAATACTTGTTTGCCAAGCTTAAACTTCTGCAAACAATACAAGTATGTTATAACACGATTTTAACTACTGAATTCGATTCATCAATGGTGGATTTGGTGAGTGTGTGTTCTTGGTGTTTGTGTGTGTTTTGAGAGAGAATTGTGTGACTGTGTGTAAATCTGGAATTAAAGTTATGAAGTATGTGAAAATTATGTCTCGATCTATATCTCTAAGGTATGAGAGGGCTATTTATAGTCTAACTATTCAATTATGCTAATTGTCACAATTAGCCCCTCAACCTTAGTGATCATTTATCTATGACTTAACAACAAGAAATTCTTCTATTCTAGATTACAATTTATCACTATTTTTGGATTTCTAACATTCTCCCCCTTAGTGATATATTGTAATGAATGAAATACGTGTTATATTGTCTTGTAGGAATGAATTTGATGAGCCCGGTGGTTAAGACAATTGGTGTGTAGAAACAAGTCTTCAAAGCTTTCTCTTTTGTCTTTGGAGAACTTGATTCAGTCTTGGTCTTGGTCTTGAACTTCTTGAAGTTAAATCATGTGAGGATTCTCAATGTTCTTTTAGAACAGAGAATAATGAATGCGTGTGAGTCTTGAAGAAAGAGAATAATGAAGTCGAACAAGTGTGTGACTTGAATCTTCAAGAATTGTTGAATCATGAACCAGAGTTGTCTTTTGAAATGCGGAAGGTATAAATCTTGGTTTCGACTGTATCAATCTTCGATTCTCGAGTGAGATTCAACTTTTTGATTCTTCGGTTTTAATTCTTGAATGAATCTCATCTTCTTGAGATGAAGTTTCATGAATATGAACTCTCCCCCTTGATGTATGCATTGGAGTTTCTTGACAAAATGTTGTTGTATGACTTGAAGATCTTGAATGAAGTATGTTTGATGAAGACTCTTTTGAAGCTTTGATCTTTGTCACATCAACTTGAATACTTTGGAGAGTAAGCAATTGAATGAAGTTTGGATGAAATTCTTATGAAGTAATCATGCTCCCCCTTAATCCATGAGTATACACATTTTGGAGCATTTTTGAACTTTTGAAGCATCTTGAGTGAAAATCTTTTCATCTTTGGTTTCATTCTTATCTATGACATCAATTCAGATTCCCCCTTTTAAAATCAAATTCTCAATCAACTAAAATCTAGTGAAAATCTGAAACTATTGACACATCATGAAGAATTTTCTCCCTCTATACACAAACTTTGATAATCCTAGAACTTTGATAAGCCTAACACTTAGTGAAACAACCAAACCAAACACGAACTTTTCTCCTTGTTTCCTTATCAATCAGTAAATCAATCATAAAATTTTCTCCCCCTCATAATGACAAGATTGGGAACCAATCTCATTATGGACATATTGATTGATTCATTGTCAACAAGAATAACATGATCGAATGTACACATGGAGAAATATCAACCATCAAAACATCAACCCGAACCATTAGCCCAACCCAAGAAATCCTAGGGGTGACTAAAATGGAAGATTGAAGTTGTTGGGACAAACGTTATAGCATGGTGTTGGTGTTTTCTGTGTTCGTGTGATGAGAAATGAAACAAGTATTTGTTAAGAAACACTTGAGTGGTTAGGTAAAAATGTGCATCGCTTCACTGGGTCCATGAAGACTTCTTCAATATCAAGAAATCAACAAATGAAATCTGATAGGAGCGTGTTTTACCCGGCTTTTTGAGAATTTGGGGAAGGGTATCATTTCTTTGTAACCCTTTTCGCACAACATATCACCTTAACCTCTCACTTTTCGACTTTACTCCCTCCATCCTATTTGCACGAAAACAACAGCACTCAAAATACCCTCACTATCTAATGAAAGAAGTGAATACTCCGGGGTTAGAACTCATCGGCGAAGATGAAATTCATGGAGTATAATTTGAGAAATACTTATCCCTCATGTGCAAACTAATCACCGAACTCCATTTGATTGAAAATCATTGGAAAAACATCAAATGTGTGCATGAAAAAAAATTTGAAACACATTTGAAGGTTTGAAGGTTGTTGAAATCACAAACTCCTCCTTAAGCTATGCAAGAATAGATCAAAAATGTTCATAGAAAGGTGGAGCAAAAATTGGTTTTGTGAGATCAAACATGAGTAAAATCTTTGTTGTGATATTTCGGAAAAGTTTTGCTTCAACAACAATGTTGAATGTAAGACAGCTAGGGAGTACACAAAGGCGTTCGATCCTTTGCGTCGCATATCAACAATTGAGAGTTTTGAAAATGTTATTTGAACAACTTTGATTGCTATCACACATACATATTCATATAAGAACACTTGGAAGTACACAAAGGCGTTCGATCCTTTGCGTCGCATATCAACAATTGAGAGTTTTGAAAATGTTATTTGAACAACTTTGATTGCTATCACACATACATATTCATATAAGAACACTTGGAAGTACACAAAGGCGTTCGATCCTTTGCGTCGCATATCAACAATTGAGAGTTTTGAAAATGTTATTTGAACAACTTTGATTGCTATCACACATACATATTCATATAAGAACACTTGGAAGTACACAAAGGCGTTCGATCCTTTGCGTCGCATATCAACAATTGAGAGTTTTGAAAATGTTATTTGAACAACTTTGATTGCTATCACACATACATATTCATATAAGAACACTTGGAAGTACACAAAGGCGTTCGATCCTTTGCGTCGCATATCAACAATTGAGAGTTTTGAAAATGTTATTTGAACAACTTTGATTGCTATCACACATACATATTCATATAAGAACACTTGGAAGTACACAAAGGCGTTCGATCCTTTGCGTCGCATATCAACAATTGAGAGTTTTGAAAATGTTATTTGAACAACTTTGATTGCTATCACACATACATATTCATATAAGAACACTTGGAAGTACACAAAGGCGTTCGATCCTTTGCGTCGCATATCAACAATTGAGAGTTTTGAAAATGTTATTTGAACAACTTTGATTGCTATCACACATACATATTCATATAAGAACACTTGGAAGTACACAAAGGCGTTCGATTCCTTGTTATCTTATATCAATTTATATGTATAATAACAATATCTTAGAATGTAAAAAAAAACACTCTACAAATAAATATATCATTTAAGAACGGGTTGCATACATAGTATATACAAGCCATTGAAATAAATATCTTTTTGTGTATTTTTGAAAAAATATTATATTTTGTTTTTGATTTTCTCTTTTCAAATTTTGTATTTTGGTTTTCTGGAATGTATCAAGAATTCCTTCAAAATGGAAAAAAAATTTGAAACACATTTGAAGGTTTGAAGGTTGTTGAAATCACAAACTCCTCCTTAAGCTATGCAAGAATAGATCAAAAATGTTCATAGAAAGGTGGAGCAAAAATTGGTTTTGTGAGATCAAACATGAGTAAAATCTTTGTTGTGATATTTCGGAAAAGTTTTGCTTCAACAACAATGTTGAATGTAAGACAGCTAGGGAGTACACAAAGGCGTTCGATTCCTTGTTATCTTATATCAATTTATATGTATAATAACAATATCTTAGAATGTAAAAAAAAAACACTCTACAAATAAATATATCATTTAAGAACGGGTTGCATACATAGTATATACAAGCCATTGAAATAAATATCTTTTTGTGTATTTTTGAAAAAATATTATATTTTGTTTTTGATTTTCTCTTTTCAAATTTTGTATTTTGGTTTTCTGGAATGTATCAAGAATTCCTTCAAAATGGAAAAAAAATTTGAAACACATTTGAAGGTTTGAAGGTTGTTGAAATCACAAACTCCTCCTTAAGCTATGCAAGAATAGATCAAAAATGTTCATAGAAAGGTGGAGCAAAAATTGGTTTTGTGAGATCAAACATGAGTAAAATCTTTGTTGTGATATTTCGGAAAAGTTTTGCTTCAACAACAATGTTGAATGTAAGACAGCTAGGGAGTACACAAAGGCGTTCGATTCCTTGTTATCTTATATCAATTTATATGTATAATAACAATATCTTAGAATGTAAAAAAAAACACTCTACAAATAAATATATCATTTAAGAACGGGTTGCATACATAGTATATACAAGCCATTGAAATAAATATCTTTTTGTGTATTTTTGAAAAAATATTATATTTTGTTTTTGATTTTCTCTTTTCAAATTTTGTATTTTGGTTTTCTGGAATGTATCAAGAATTCCTTCAAAATGGAAAAAAAAAAGAAAAAAAAAAAAAAAAAAAAAAAAAAAAAAAAAAAAAAAAAAAAAAAAAAAAAAAAAAAAAAAAAAAAAAAAAAAAAAAAAAAAAAAAAAAAAAAAAAAAAAAAAAAAAAAAAAAAAAAAAAAAAAAAAAAAAAAAAAAAAAAAAAAAAAAAAAAAAAAAAAAAAAAAAAAAAAAAAAAAAAAAAAAAAAAAAAAAAAAAAAAAAAAAAAAAAAAAAAAAAAAAAAAAAAAAAAAAAAAAAAAAAAAAAAAAAAAAAAAAAAAAAAAAAAAAAAAAAAAAAAAAAAAAAAAAAAAAAAAAAAAAAAAAAAAAAAAAAAAAAAAAAAAAAAAAAAAAAAAAAAAAAAAAAAAAAAAAAAAAAAAAAAAAAAAAAAAAAAAAAAAAAAAAAAAAAAAAAAAAAAAAAAAAAAAAAAAAAAAAAAAAAAAAAAAAAAAAAAAAAAAAAAAAAAAAAAAAAAAAAAAAAAAAAAAAAAAAAAAAAAAAAAAAAAAAAAAAAAAAAAAAAAAAAAAAAAAAAAAAAAAAAAAAAAAAAAAAAAAAAAAAAAAAAAAAAAAAAAAAAAAAAAAAAAAAAAAAAAAAAAAAAAAAAAAAAAAAAAAAAAAAAAAAAAAAAAAAAAAAAAAAAAAAAAAAAAAAAAAAAAAAAAAAAAAAAAAAAAAAAAAAAAAAAAAAAAAAAAAAAAAAAAAAAAAAAAAAAAAAAAAAAAAAAAAAAAAAAAAAAAAAAAAAAAAAAAAAAAAAAAAAAAAAAAAAAAAAAAAAAAAAAAAAAAAAAAAAAAAAAAAAAAAAAAAAAAAAAAAAAAAAAAAAAAAAAAAAAAAAAAAAAAAAAAAAAAAAAAAAAAAAAAAAAAAAAAAAAAAAAAAAAAAAAAAAAAAAAAAAAAAAAAAAAAAAAAAAAAAAAAAAAAAAAAAAAAAAAAAAAAAAAAAAAAAAAAAAAAAAAAAAAAAAAAAAAAAAAAAAAAAAAAAAAAAAAAAAAAAAAAAAAAAAAAAAAAAAAAAAAAAAAAAAAAAAAAAAAAAAAAAAAAAAAAAAAAAAAAAAAAAAAAAAAAAAAAAAAAAAAAAAAAAAAAAAAAAAAAAAAAAAAAAAAAAAAAAAAAAAAAAAAAAAAAAAAAAAAAAAAAAAAAAAAAAAAAAAAAAAAAAAAAAAAAAAAAAAAAAAAAAAAAAAAAAAAAAAAAAAAAAAAAAAAAAAAAAAAAAAAAAAAAAAAAAAAAAAAAAAAAAAAAAAAAAAAAAAAAAAAAAAAAAAAAAAAAAAAAAAAAAAAAAAAAAAAAAAAAAAAAAAAAAAAAAAAAAAAAAAAAAAAAAAAAAAAAAAAAAAAAAAAAAAAAAAAAAAAAAAAAAAAAAAAAAAAAAAAAAAAAAAAAAAAAAAAAAAAAAAAAAAAAAAAAAAAAAAAAAAAAAAAAAAAAAAAAAAAAAAAAAAAAAAAAAAAAAAAAAAAAAAAAAAAAAAAAAAAAAAAAAAAAAAAAAAAAAAAAAAAAAAAAAAAAAAAAAAAAAAAAAAAAAAAAAAAAAAAAAAAAAAAAAAAAAAAAAAAAAAAAAAAAAAAAAAAAAAAAAAAAAAAAAAAAAAAAAAAAAAAAAAAAAAAAAAAAAAAAAAAAAAAAAAAAAAAAAAAAAAAAAAAAAAAAAAAAAAAAAAAAAAAAAAAAAAAAAAAAAAAAAAAAAAGAGTCTCACAGCTTGATAATGTAAATCAGTTGGAGCAGCTTGATATCTAGCACACATACATGTTGCAAACATTATATCTGGGCGAGATGCTGTTAGGTACAACAACGAACCAATCATACTTCGATATCTCTTTTGGTCAAATGGTTTCCCATTTGTATCAGCATTTATGTTTGTTCGAGCAGCCATTGGGGTAGAAATTGAAGAACATGAAGTCATATCAAACTTTTTCAACATGTCATTTATGTATTTACCTTGTGATATAAAAATACCAGTTGGTAATTGTTTGATTTGAAGACCCAAAAAGTAATTCATTTCCCCAATCATGCTCATTTCAAAATGATTAACCATAAGAGATGAAAAGTTTCTGCAAAATGTTTGACTGGTCGACCCAAATATAATGTCATCAACATATATTTGAACAAGTAGAACATGCTTACCTTGTTTGCGAATGAACAAGGTAGGGTCAATTGTGCCTTTGGTAAAGCCACCTCTTAGTAAGAAAGTAGTTAAAGAATCATACCATGCTCGGGGTGCTTGCTTAAGACCGTAGAGAGCCTTGTCCAATCTGTAGACATGGTTTGGTCTTTGAGGATCAACAAAACCTTCTGGTTGATCAACGTAAACTTCTTCTTTGAGATCACCATTCAGGAAAGCAGTCTTCACATCCATTTGAAACACAGTAAAGTTTCTGAATGCAGCATAAGCTAAGAATATCCGAATGGCCTCCATTCTTGCAACTGGAGCAAAAGTTTCGTCGAAGTCAACACCAGGTTGTTGGCAATAACCCTTTGCAACAAGTCGAGCTTTATTTCTTACTACTACTCCATTCTCATCCTTTTTGTTTTTGAATATCCACTTCGTTCCGATTGGATCATCTTTTCTAGGATTTGGAACTAATCTCCATACTTTCAGTCTTTCAAATTGTGCGAGTTCCTCTTGCATTGCCTTAACCCACTCTGGATCTCGAAGAGCTTCAGATACTGTTTTGGGTTCGATATTGCTAAGAGAAAGTGCAACGAGACACTCATTCACTGAAGTACGAGTAGTTACTCCTGCTTGTGGATCTCCAATAATTTGTTCAGTAGGATGGTATTTCTGCATACGTGTCCACTTGTGATCATGAGGAAGGAGATCTTGTTGTTGAAGATCAACATCATCATCATTAAAGCTTGAGTTATGTTGAGAGATGTTATCATAACTTGGTGTAATTCTTTCCTCATAAGCTGGATGATCAAAGTCAAGTGGTACATACACACTTGGAGTGTTCAATGGATTTGTTGTCTGAGTTAATCGAGAAGGTTGTTCTTGAACATTCACTTGAGAAGAATTATCCTGAGAGAATGGTGGAGAAGTATCAGGAGACGAGGATTCTTGCTCTGAAGAATTTGAAGAAGATTCATGAATATTGTCAGGAACTGGATCGTTGTTATGAAGAGGTTCATTGGGTTTAATTGGTTCAACGATGACTTGAGGTTCTTGATCATGAATCGGTTTTGAATTGTAGAATTCTTCAAAAAGAATATCTAATTCATCACTTGTAGGAGTTGGAAACTTCTTGAATTTAGAAGCTAAGGTAGTATTCCTTGTAGAAGGACTTGAAGCACTTGGATCATTACTTGTTGGTAGCAAACTTTCTTGCTCAAAGATCATGCCTGACATCTCATCAAACCAAACATTCATTGTTTCTTGAATTGTGTTGGTTCGACGATTATAGATTCGATAGGCAATTGATGTTTTGGAATAACCAACAAAATATCCTTCATCACCTTTCTTCTCGAACTTTCCAAGATTCTCCCGATCATTCAACGTGTAACAAACACACCCAAATATGTGAAAGTAGTTGATGTTGGGTTTGCGTTTGTTAACAACCTCATAAGGAGTCTTTTCGAAACGCTGATTGATAATGGACCGATTCTGAGTGTGACAGGCAGTGTCAACAGCTTCAGCCCACATATTGGATGGTAATTTGGAATAAGCAAGCATTGTCCTTGCTGCTTCTACCAGCGATCGATTTCTCCTTTCAACAACACCGTTTTGTTGTGGGGTGCGAACTGCTGAAAATTGATGAGTGATTCCTTTGGAGTTGCAGAATTCATCAAAAACAGCATTCTTGAACTCAGTTCCATTATCCGAACGGATGTAACGAACTGGAAGTTGAAGATTTACTTGAGTATTAGTGATGAAATCTATCAACATCTGAGTTGTTTCATCTTTGGATGCAAGGAACTTGACCCAAGTATATCTTGAATAATCATCAACAATAACCAAGATGTATTTCTTCCCATTTCGGCTTTGTACTTTCATCGGCCCACAAAGATCCATGTGAAGCAAATGAAGAGGTGCTAAAGAATTTGGAGATTTCTTCGGTTTATGAGAAGTTCTTTTGATCTTCCCAACAGCACAAGAAGGACAAACATGCTCACTTTCATACTTATAGTCAGGTAAGCCTTCAACAAGATGCTTATTGACCAAAGTATTGATAGTTTGGAAATTCAGATGAGAGAGCCTTCTATGCCATAACCAAGAATTCTTTGAAGTAGCCTTTGAAATGAGACAAATATTATCAGTTGGTTGGTTATCATCAAGATTGACGGTAAACAGGTTATCATCACGATCACCACAAAGAATATCAACTCCATCTAGAGTTTGGACTTTGCAAAGAGATTTTCGAAACAGAACTTGAAGATTGTTATCACAGAATTGTCCAACACTGAACAAGTTGTGACTTAATCCTTCAACATAGTGAACTTTCTTGATGATAATTCCATTTCGTTCAATGTCTCCATAACCTAAGATAGGAGCGAAATTGTTGTTTCCAAAGCGAACTGTTCCCATGAATCTTTCAACGAAATTCTTGAGCAAAGATTTATTTCCAGTCATGTGTTTCGAACACCCGGAATCGAGTATCCAAACACAGATGGTTATTTCCTGCAATCAATGAAATTTAACCGATTTTAGGTACCCACTTGAGGACGGGTCCTTTATGGTTAGTTAAAACAGGCAGGGGATATAACTTAGGATTCGCATTCAAACATGTTGTTGAATCAACATAAGCATTGACAAGCACATTATCAACAAACACATTTGAATAAAAGGTACGAACATTCACATTAGAGTTAAAAGTAACATGTCTACAAGCATTCACATCAACCACACGAGAATTAAAATTGTTTACAAGCTCACAAGGCCTTGCCTTGGCACATTCAACATTATTATACAAAGATGAATTGTTTTGATTTACAGTAACACCTTTCCTCCCATTGACAGATTTTCTCCTCCTTCTTTTCATCTTTTTTTCAACATTCTTTAGATTACTAGTGATCTTAGGTACTAAAGTATTAGCAACCCATCTAGCACCACTAGTTAAACTCTTTCCACCTGTTGAATTGAAATTAAGAAGATTAGAACTAGGAGTTTTAATCACTCTTATCTTTTTGGAATCTTTTGGAGGTGAGGAAACTTCTTGCTTCTTTGGTTTATCATGAGAAAACCACCCATATCTATCTCTATATCTAGTTGAACCATTTGATGTATCTTTAGTTAGCGAAACTGAGCTAGACTTAGACACCTTAGGTAAAAAGCTAGATTGAGAGCTAGATTGAGAGCTAGATTGAGAAGCATTAGGATAGTCTTTCGGAAGTTTCACTTTGGTGTACTTTGTCGTGTGTGGGGTTTCAGCTTGTTCCTTTTTGACATGTTTCACTGGGGTAGCAACGAAGGTTTCTAACTTAATGGTCTTTGGTTCAGTCTTGACGAGTTTGGTCTTAACTCGTTTCTTTGAGTAATATGAAGTTGGAGCTTTGGACAATGGTTTTTGAGATTCCACTTTTGTTTCCACTTTGATTTTGGTAGATTCAATCTTTTTCTCAGTTTCTGAATTAAAAACATATTCTCCCTCCATGAATTTATCAAAATCATTCTTTGTGAAATCTTTGGAAAATGAAAATTTCAATGGAGATTGATTAGTTTCAGATTCATTTGAAAGTTTTGAAAATTTGATTCAATTTCTTCCAATTTGAAAATTGAAGATTCTTTTGTTTTGTATGAATCATTTATTGCATCATAATTAACCAAAAATTCCTGTTTTGGTGTTCTCTCAACGTCATCAGTCTCAAATTCATCATTCAATGGACGAATAAATTGTTGTATCATACCAAGTCGTAGAAATTTTTCATCATACAAGGGTTCAATTTCCTCTTTGGCTTTTTGCAATGGTGTGATATTCTCAAATCCCAACCCGAGAAGAAGTTCTGTTTTGTCAATTTTTGACTTGTTGAAATAGGCAGTGAAATTCAAGAAAGGATTTTGTTCAACTTTATATAGCTTTTCTTGATAGAAAAGTATATTCTTTTTAAATTCCTCAACTTGTTTTTCAAGATTCTCAATCTCAATGCCTTTTAGAAAATAATTATGATTTAAATCAGAAATCTTCCTTTCGAGTTCAACATTGTTTGGTTTAGCTTCTTGAAGCTTTTTATTGAGAATATCAACATCCATTTGTCTTGCATTTGCCCGAAGCCATTCATTGGTCTTTTGAATTTCAAGATCTTGATTGGTCTTTTCAAGATCTTGAATGGTCTTTTCTAGATTTTGACATTTTTGTAATCTTAGAAATCAGGAATCTTTGTGTCCAACTTCACATCATGGGTATTTTCAGAAATTAGGTCAACTTGAACTGACACATCTTTGGTCTCACAAGAAAATTGAGTAGACGTATCAACACCTATACTAGCACTAGGCTTAGGGTGAACAACTAACTCATCAACAGTGTTGCATGTGAAAAACCTATAGAAGTACCATATCAAAACTAAACTATGTGCAATTTCTTCATCAGAAAAATCAGATTGCACACAATCATCAGCTATAAAAGTAGCAGTATTTTGACAAGTACATTCAAGAGAATCAGTCAAGGTCTGGGTAGAGGTATTGGTGGATGAATCACAAGTAGTTTGGGTAGAATTTTCTACTGAGGCTTTTTGGTCAGTTTGAGTAGAAACATTCTCACAAACTTTCTTAGTATCAACAGCAATACATTTATCCTCTGAGTTCGGACTTTGAGACTTGAGGTGATTAATAACTTTTTGTTGAGATTCCACCTTTTGTTGTAAACCCTCTATTTGTTTTTCCAAAAATGTGGTTGGAAAGTACATTTTAGTTGGTTTGGGTGGATTACCGACAGATTCTTGGTTTTGAAAATTTGATTCAATTTCTTCCAATTTGAAAATTGAAGATTCTTTTGTTTTGTATGAATCATTTATTGCATCATAATTAACCAAAAATTCCTGTTTTGGTGTTCTCTCAACGTCATCAGTCTCAAATTCATCATTCAATGGACGAATAAATTGTTGTATCATACCAAGTCGTAGAAATTTTTCATCATACAAGGGTTCAATTTCCTCTTTGGCTTTTTGCAATGGTGTGATATTCTCAAATCCCAACCCGAGAAGAAGTTCTGTTTTGTCAATTTTTGACTTGTTGAAATAGGCAGTGAAATTCAAGAAAGGATTTTGTTCAACTTTATATAGCTTTTCTTGATAGAAAAGTATATTCTTTTTAAATTCCTCAACTTGTTTTTCAAGATTCTCAATCTCAATGCCTTTTAGAAAATAATTATGATTTAAATCAGAAATCTTCCTTTCGAGTTCAACATTGTTTGGTTTAGCTTCTTGAAGCTTTTTATTGAGAATATCAACATCCATTTGTCTTGCATTTGCCCGAAGCCATTCATTGGTCTTTTGAATTTCAAGATCTTGATTGGTCTTTTCAAGATCTTGAATGGTCTTTTCTAGATTTTGACATTTTTGTAATGACTTAAAATCAGGAGAGACATTCAACTCAAGCCATTCATTGGTCTTTTCAAGATCTTGATTGGTCTTTTCAAGATCATGAATGGTCTTTTCAAGATCTTATTGTCTTTTGATCTTGCATTTGCTCGAAGCCATTCATTGGTCTTTTGAATTTCAAGATCTTGATTGGTCTTTTCAAGATCTTGAATGGTTTTTTCTAGATTTTGACATTTTTGTAATAACTTAAAATCAGGAGAGACATTCAACTCACATTCTTTAACCAACATCTTATCTTTGTAAGCTTGAAAATCTTGTTTAATAGCATCATATTCAAAAAGTAATTTTGAATGTTCTTCAAGAAGTTTTGTAAATTCACTTTTAGAAAATGAAATGCTATTTGTCAACTTTTTATTTTTGTTGGCTAAAGAATTGATATGAGTTGTTAAATTAGATAAAGCTAATCTACAAGACTCTTTGTCTTTAACCAAAGAAAAAGTAGAGTCGAGATTTACCTCATCATCTGGGTATTCATCATCAGTGCTTTCTGCTTCAAGGACTTTGTTTTTGGCCAATCTTGCCATATAGCAAACATTAGCGGAGAGATCTTGATCTTCATCATCAGTGAGCAACAGCCATTTGTCATCTTCGGCAAGCAATGCATGTCCTGCTTCAACTTGTTTGGCTAACAGCATCTTCTGCTTGTAGTACTCATAGTCCCGCTTTCGAGGTTGTTTGCAGTCAACTGCAAAATGTCCAGGAATACCACAATTGTAGCACTTTTTGTCTGATGCCTTACCCTTCTCAACAGTTGGTTTCTCATAGGCTTCCTTCTTTTCACCATACCTTGATCCATTAGCTTCACCTTGCTCATTGCTCCTTGGATGATAGTGTTCCTTCTTGGGAAATGCACTTGTAGAAGAGGTGCGGAGATTGTTGTTTGTTGGCCTCGCTTTGTAAAATTTCCTCTTGAAATGCTTTGTTACCGCAGCAAGAGCTTGATATAGTTCATCTGAAACACCATCTCTTGTAGCCATCAGATCATCTCCCTCCTCATCAGACGAAGAAACAACCACCATTTGCCTCTTAAGAGCTTCAGAAATCTTCTTCTCAACTATCAATGCCAAAGGATCAGAAGATACAACTTCTGGCATTTTGTTTGATGAAGCTTTGCTTAGTACTTGGTTTTCATTGAGTTTGAAGGATTCATAAAGAGTATGAATGGTGAACTTGGTCAGATTTTGATGTTGCTTGATCTGTGTTCCAAAATCTTCCCATTCTGGACCAAGAGCTTTGATGAATTTGATGTTTAGCTCAATCTCAGTTTTCTTGACATTGTTCTTCCTTAGCTCATTTATGACATTGCAGAATCTGTAGTAGACAGTTTCAAGAGATTCATTAGGCAATTTGGAGAAGTTGTCAAACTCAGTCAGAATATTTGTCAATCTTATGGTCGAAGTCACGTCAGCTCCCTCCATCTGTCTAGCCACCTCATCCCATATCTCCTTGGCTGTATCATAAGAATCAACAGAGCCATAGATTTCATCCGGTAGAGCTTTGTATAGGCATGACCTAGCTCTGTTATCTGCAGCTGTTCGATCCTTTTGTTCAGCATTCAACAGATCAGGAGTCAGAATAATTGCATCAGTAGTGGGATGGCGATGAACGGCAAGTCCATTAAGGATGGAATCTTTCATCATGTGACCATTTGTCTGACTTTCCACATAGTCCATAAATCGTTTCTTCCATAGTCCGTAAGAACCACGGTAGAGAACTGGAGGTCTTGTATCTGAACCCAATGCCAATGCTTCACGAGAAGCCATTAGAGATTGATTTGATTTGAAAAATTGAATTGAATTTATAATGGCAAATGAAACGATCTTGGTAAGATCAGGAAATGAAACGATCTTGAGTTAATCAGGAAATGAAACGATCTTGAGTTAATCAGGAAATGAAACGATCTTGAGTTAATCAGGAAATGAAACGATCTTGTGAAGATCGTCCTGGATGAGATCGTTTTGGAAGAGATCGTTCTAAGCAAGATCGTCTTGGAACCTTTTGTGAAAATTTGGTTAAGTATGAGAAATGAAACGATCTTGAAAATGAGAAATGAAACGATCTTGAATTAATCAGGAAATGAAACGATCTTGGTGAAGATCAGGAAATGAAACGATCTTGAGTTAATCAGGAAATGAAACGATCTTGAGTTAATCAGGAAATGAAACGATCTTGTGATTAATAGAAAATGAAAAGATCTTGATGTGAGGATCGTCTAACAAGTCACAAATCACTGGAACTAAAACGGTCTTAGGAAGATCGTCCTAGTGAAGATCGTCTTGGTCATCTTCTTCATCTCAACAGTTTTCCAGAAAAACTCCATTAACAACTTTTTAAAACTTCAATATCTTTTGAATTACTAGGAGTTAGATCACGAAATAACTGGCAAACTGTTTGAATTCATGTCCGCAATCAAATTATGAACAAACTTCAACACAAAACACAACAGCTTCAAATCCCTCAAAATTCGCGCCAAAACTCAAAATTCAATCTCGAGATTTAGATTGAATTGGAACTTGAAACTTGACAGGATTATGTTTTCAACAACCACAAAACTATTGATGAACAAATAATTGTGATTTTATGTGATTTGATGTATGAATTTTGATGAACCAGTAGGTGAAAAATTACGAACAGAATTTGAAATTAAATTTGATTTTGATGAATTTGTGATTGAATTCAGGTATGGATCGTCATCAGATTGATGTTTCGCTCTGATACCACTTGTTATAACACGATTTTAACTACTGAATTCGATTCATCAATGGTGGATTTGGTGAGTGTGTGTTCTTGGTGTTTGTGTGTGTTTTGAGAGAGAATTGTGTGACTGTGTGTAAATCTGGAATTAAAGTTATGAAGTATGTGAAAATTATGTCTCGATCTATATCTCTAAGGTATGAGAGGGCTATTTATAGTCTAACTATTCAATTATGCTAATTGTCACAATTAGCCCCTCAACCTTAGTGATCATTTATCTATGACTTAACAACAAGAAATTCTTCTATTCTAGATTACAATTTATCACTATTTTTGGATTTCTAACAAAGTAGCACCAGTCTCAAATCAAAAATTCTTGAAACAACTATTTGTCGAGCAAAGAGCTCTGCAAATAGAACAAGTAGCCTCAACCCTTAACCAAAAATTCTGTAAACACCTATTTGCCGAGCAAAAAGCTCTGCAAATAGACCAAGTAGCACCAACACTTAGAAAAGATTTCTTGAAACACCTATTTGCCGAGCAGTGAGCTCTGAAAATAGAACAAGGAAAAGCAAGTCTTAGCCAACGATCTCTGCAAACACTAGTAAACACTAGGAGACAAAATAGACGGTTACTGTTCGTCTTCTTCGTTCAGCCAAACCTTCAAATGCAGAGAAGACTGTAAATCTTCAATTTCTCCTTCATTTTTGCGAATTAAAGCTCGTATTTTATATCAAAATGATCAGGAAAACAATGCGCACAAATCCTTGAACAAATTAGATGCTAATTTCAACTAGAACTCACACCCACTCGAACATGCGATTTGCCGAGCTCGAGCAAAAACAACTCAAATGATGAAATTAACTTCTGAAATTGATAACGAAGGATGATATACTGATTATAAATCGATCGGTGAACAAAATTCAAACAAACATACACTTAATTTGCAGAAATCACTCAAACAGTGATCTCGGCAAATGAACCTTTCAGAAAATAAGTCAAATTCTGAAATTAAGCACAAATTAAGCTTGTATTTAGCTTGTGGATCGTTCAGCAACTCTGATTGTGCTCTGATACCACTTGTTATAACACGATTTTAACTACTGAATTCGATTCATCAATGGTGGATTTGGTGAGTGTGTGTTCTTGGTGTTTGTGTGTGTTTTGAGAGAGAATTGTGTGACTGTGTGTAAATCTGGAATTAAAGTTATGAAGTATGTGAAAATTATGTCTCGATCTATATCTCTAAGGTATGAGAGGGCTATTTATAGTCTAACTATTCAATTATGCTAATTGTCACAATTAGCCCCTCAACCTTAGTGATCATTTATCTATGACTTAACAACAAGAAATTCTTCTATTCTAGATTACAATTTATCACTATTTTTGGATTTCTAACAAAGTAGCACCAGTCTCAAATCAAAAATTCTTGAAACAACTATTTGTCGAGCAAAGAGCTCTGCAAATAGAACAAGTAAAAGCAAGTCTTAGCCAACGATCTCTGCAAACACTAGTAAACACTAGGAGACAAAATAGACGGTTACTGTTCGTCTTCTTCGTTCAGCCAAACCTTCAAATGCAGAGAAGACTGTAAATCTTCAATTTCTCCTTCATTTTTGCGAATTAAAGCTCGTATTTTATATCAAAATGATCAGGAAAACAATGCGCACAAATCCTTGAACAAATTAGATGCTAATTTCAACTAGAACTCACACCCACTCGAACATGCGATTTGCCGAGCTCGAGCAAAAACAACTCAAATGATGAAATTAACTTCTGAAATTGATAACGAAGGATGATATACTGATTATAAATCGATCGGTGAACAAAATTCAAACAAACATACACTTAATTTGCAGAAATCACTCAAACAGTGATCTCGGCAAATGAACCTTTCAGAAAATAAGTCAAATTCTGAAATTAAGCACAAATTAAGCTTGTATTTAGCTTGTGGATCGTTCAGCAACTCTGATTGTGCTCTGATACCACTTGTTATAACACGATTTTAACTACTGAATTCGATTCATCAATGGTGGATTTGGTGAGTGTGTGTTCTTGGTGTTTGTGTGTGTTTTGAGAGAGAATTGTGTGACTGTGTGTAAATCTGGAATTAAAGTTATGAAGTATGTGAAAATTATGTCTCGATCTATATCTCTAAGGTATGAGAGGGCTATTTATAGTCTAACTATTCAATTATGCTAATTGTCACAATTAGCCCCTCAACCTTAGTGATCATTTATCTATGACTTAACAACAAGAAATTCTTCTATTCTAGATTACAATTTATCACTATTTTTGGATTTCTAACAAAGTAGCACCAGTCTCAAATCAAAAATTCTTGAAACAACTATTTGCCGAGCAAAGAGCTCTGCAAATAGAACAAGTAGCATCAATACTTAGAAAAGATTTCTTGAAACACCTATTTGCCGATAGCAAAAAGTTAAGAATTCGAGCTTATGTGTGTGTAAGTGTGTGTAACAATGGTGGTTGGAAGAGAGAGAAAGTAGAGAGAGAAAGTGTGAGAGAAAGTGTGTTTGGCAGAAAGATTAGAGGAGAAAGTAGGGTGAAAGTAGAGAGAGAAAGTAGAGAGAGAAAGTAGAGAGAGAGTAGAGAGAAGTCAGGGAAAGTGGAGAGAAAGTAGAGAGAGAAAGTAGAGAGAGAAAGTAGAGAGAGAAAGTAGAGAGAGAAAGTAGAGAGAGAAAGTAGAGAGAGAAAGTAGAGAGAGAAAGTAGAGAGAGAAAGTAGAGAGAGAAAGTAGAGAGAGAAAGTAGAGAGAGAAAGTAGAGAGAGAAAGTAGAGAGAGAAAGTAGAGAGAGAAAGTAGAGAGAGAAAGTAGAGAGAGAAAGTAGAGAGAGAAAGTAGAGAGAGAAAGTAGAGAGAGAAAGTAGAGAGAGAAAGTAGAGAGAGAAAGTAGAGAGAGAAAGTAGAGAGAGAAAGTAGAGAGAGAAAGTAGAGAGAGAAAGTAGAGAGAGAAAGTAGAGAGAGAAAGTAGAGAGAGAAAGTAGAGAGAGAAAGTAGAGAGAGAAAGTAGAGAGAGAAAGTAGAGAGAGAAAGTAGAGAGAGAAAGTAGAGAGAGAAAGTAGAGAGAGAAAGTAGAGAGAGAAAGTAGAGAGAGAAAGTAGAGAGAGAAAGTAGAGAGAGAAAGTAGAGAGAGAAAGTAGAGAGAGAAAGTAGAGAGAGAAAGTAGAGAGAGAAAGTAGAGAGAGAAAGTAGAGAGAGAAAGTAGAGAGAGAAAGTAGAGAGAGAAAGTAGAGAGAGAAAGTAGAGAGAGAAAGTAGAGAGAGAAAGTAGAGAGAGAAAGTAGAGAGAGAAAGTAGAGAGAGAAAGTAGAGAGAGAAAGTAGAGAGAGAAAGTAGAGAGAGAAAGTAGAGAGAGAAAGTAGAGAGAGAAAGTAGAGAGAGAAAGTAGAGAGAGAAAGTAGAGAGAGAAAGTAGAGAGAGAAAGTAGAGAGAGAAAGTAGAGAGAGAAAGTAGAGAGAGAAAGTAGAGAGAGAAAGTAGAGAGAGAAAGTAGAGAGAGAAAGTAGAGAGAGAAAGTAGAGAGAGAAAGTAGAGAGAGAAAGTAGAGAGAGAAAGTAGAGAGAGAAAGTAGAGAGAGAAAGTAGAGAGAGAAAGTAGAGAGAGAAAGTAGAGAGAGAAAGTAGAGAGAGAAAGTAGAGAGAGAAAGTAGAGAGAGAAAGTAGAGAGAGAAAGTAGAGAGAGAAAGTAGAGAGAGAAAGTAGAGAGAGAAAGTAGAGAGAGAAAGTAGAGAGAGAAAGTAGAGAGAGAAAGTAGAGAGAGAAAGTAGAGAGAGAAAGTAGAGAGAGAAAGTAGAGAGAGAAAGTAGAGAGAGAAAGTAGAGAGAGAAAGTAGAGAGAGAAAGTAGAGTAGAGAAAGCCATAAACAATAACTATAATCATTCAAGACAATCTCAAGCTATAAATTAGTTCTAATTGGACTTGATGAAATGTCAATGAACCAAAAACTTCATTTCAAGAAGTCAAGCTATATAAAAAATAATAATAATAATAATAATAATAATAATAATAATAATAATAATAATAATAATAATAATAATAATAATAATAATAATAATAATATTAATAATAATAATAATAATAATAATAATAATAATAATAATAATAATAATAATAATAATAATAATAATAATAATAATAGATAATAATAATAATAATAATAATAATAATAATAATAATAATAATAATAATAATAATAATAATAATAATAATAATAATAATAATAATAATAATAATAATAATAATAATAATAATAATAATAATAATAATAATAATAATAATAATAATAATAATAATAATAATAATAATAATAATAATAATAATAATAATAATAATAATAATAATAATAATAATAATAATAATAATAATAATAATAATAAAAATATTATTTTTAATAATAAAATAATAATAATAATAATAATAATAATAATAATAATAATAATAATAATAATAATAATAATAAAAGTAGACACTTCTAATGGGACGGAGGGAGTAATAATAATAATAATAATAATAATAATAATAATAATAATAATAATAATAATCATAGTAAAGCATCGTTGAATTTAGAGATTACATTTTTTTTGCTAGAGATTACTAACCATTTAGATCTTTTAGTTTGCTATAAACATTCTTTTTTGTTAATTTATCAGTTACAAGTATATTTTGTTAAAATTTAGGTTAGTTATGTTTTTCTTTGATTTTATTCTTGAAAATACACTTAATGAGGGCATGTTGATAGAATCTTTCCTTTCATGCCATTTCATGTCAAGATCTAGAGGAAAGATTCAAGGATTCAACTCAAATAAGACCCAAAAGTGATAGTTCATAAGAAAGCTTTCAAACTAGTTGATGGATCTTCAAAAAAATTCGATTTGTGTTGATATAGATGGAACATATTTTCTGTGATCTTCATAAATGAACTTGTTTTTATGTTGTATAAAAGATTTGTTAAGAGATTTGTTCATAAAATGGCTAGATGGTCACATGCAATCACATTTTTGGATGATTTTTGCAAGAACTAAGTTTATTGATGTTTGTTGGGTGAAAGTTCAAGTATAAATGATGATTGATGATCTTGAAATTTATTGAAATCTGTATATGTGATGTTAAGAGATACAAAATAAAGTGATAATCTTGTTAGTGGTAATTTAGAGGCTAAAACAAGCAACCAACACCATTGGTGGGTTGTGTTAACCAAAACACTTTCTGGCAGAATCCATCTTCTGTCTTGGAACGGATAAACTGAGAATGTGAGGGCCGTTTCAAGAAAAACCTTCAAAATAAAAGTTGTATATATATGTATAATATAAATGCAAGTTTATAACTAATGAGATTATGTATCAAATTTTAAGAACACAAATACAAGTTTATAAATGAAGAGTTAAGTAATAAAATTTAAAATATAAAGAATTAGATATATACATACATATATACATACGGTTAAAGCACCATACATGCACCTATACATACATACACTCATTTTACATCAAAAATTCAAAATTTCCTTTCCTTTTTCCAACCCAAAACCGGCCCCCTCCAATGCTCCCATACCCTTCCACCAATCAAATTCTAACTAGTAAATAAACTCTTACACTCCCAAGACTTAACCTCACATAACACTCCAACACTACTCTTACACTCCCCCAAAAACACACACACATTTTCTCTCACCCAAAAACTCTTTTTCACTAAAAATTTCGGCCCAAAGAAAACAAGAAAACAAGAACATAAATCTTAACTAAATCAACAATAATAATAAGGGTTTATGCTAGAATAAACAAGGGTTGATTCAAGTAAAGTTTAAGGGTTGTTTTATGCTTGGAATAAGGTTTATTTGGGGCTTTGAGGGCCACGAAATTTCTGCCCAAAATCATCTTCAAAACCAAGTTCTTCAAGGGTATAAATCTTCATCTCTTTGTTTAATCTATCTTGTTTTTGTATATACTAAAAGATCTTTATCAAAAACCATGTTTTTCTTTGATTTTATTCTTGAAAATACACTTAATGAGGGCATGTTGATAGAATCTTTCCTTTCATGCCATTTCATGTCAAGATCTAGAGGAAAGATTCAAGGATTCAACTCAAATAAGACCCAAAAGTGATAGTTCATAAGAAAGCTTTCAAACTAGTTGATGGATCTTCAAAAAAATTCGATTTGTGTTGATATAGATGGAACATATTTTCTGTGATCTTCATAAATGAACTTGTTTTTATGTTGTATAAAAGATTTGTTAAGAGATTTGTTCATAAAATGGCTAGATGGTCACATGCAATCACATTTTTGGATGATTTTTGCAAGAACTAAGTTTATTGATGTTTGTTGGGTGAAAGTTCAAGTATAAATGATGATTGATGATCTTGAAATTTATTGAAATCTGTATATGTGATGTTAAGAGATACAAAATAAAGTGATAATCTTGTTAGTGGTAATTTAGAGGCTAAAACAAGCAACCAACACCATTGGTGGGTTGTGTTAACCAAAACACTTTCTGGCAGAATCCATCTTCTGTCTTGGAACGGATAAACTGAGAATGTGAGGGCCGTTTCAAGAAAAACCTTCAAAATAAAAGTTGTAGATAAACGAGTTAAATTTAACCACCAACTGGAATCACTCAAAAATACTGAACGAAACAAAAGATATGATTTTTCTACTAAAACTGATCAAAACTGCATTTTTGTCTGAATATTTTATCAACTTTAACAATTTTTATCTCCTAATCCATAAGGTTCCAGGGGGCCATACTTGGTGGAAAGTAATTCCAATGTGTCCTAAACTTAAAATAAAATTGTGGAATTTTTATTAAGAGCAAAACCCAAAGAACTTTTATAAAACTTTCGAGTATGCAAAACAGTGACTGTTTTGACCACTTTCATTTATAAAAATATTTAGAGGTAGTAAACATTCTTTATAAATTAAGAAAAAATTCACAAAATAAGTGAACACATATAGGTTATTGTATAAAAATCAGGAGGGTCCAAATAATTCGGTTTAACCCCAAAATAGTAGCCAAAATTTCATAAAAATGTGAAGTAAAAACAGAAAATTCTGAAGTAAACCAATAATTTGTGTAATGGGCTAAAAGATACACTAAGGACCATAATGGGCCAACCCGGCCCAAATAATAAACCCATTGAACCAATAAATCAGTAGGCCCACTTGGACCAATAAACCATGTAGCCCAATAACCAATATAACCCATTAAGCACATAACCCATATAAGGTTAAGCCCAATAACTAAATTAACCCATTAAGCACATAACCCATATAAGGTTAGGACCAATAAACCATGTAGCCCAATAACCAATATAACCCATTAAGCACATAACCCATATAAGGTTAAGCCCAATAACTAAATTAAGCCCAAGTCACTTAAAAGCCCATAACACTTAGGCCCAATTGGTGATGGCCCATAACACCTAAGCGAATTTCATAAACCCGAATTATCATAATACATTGAGGAAAATGCGAGTAAAAGATAAGCGTAATCAAAGTAACACTAAAGATAACTAAGCGGAATGGACATAAGTAAGTACGTTAACCAAACTATAATTCGATATCACAAATGCTAATTCGTGCTAAAATCGGTTACACATCAAATGATGAATAAGGATAATATAACTTAATATGGCATTCCCATATGATAACCTAAGATGCCAAACGAAACCACAAATGAAGGCAAGTTACCGAAATTCTAACAACTTATAACTACATGTATATTGAAAGTGACCTTTTTCACCATCAATCCCTACAACCAAAAAGATACGAATATTAGCAATACACTTGGATTCCTTAATTGATGACAACTTAATGATAGTGGCATTTCTAAGTGATGGCTTAAGATAGGAACTTACATATATTAGTCCTCTCGTAGGGATAGTCTTGGCTTTGAGTATGGTTGAGGACCATGATGGAATATATGATCAAGGAAGCTATAGATGGGAAGTACCCATTTTGGATAAGTGAATATAATATGCGGCATATCAAGGTGAGTCATAGCCCCTTTTCAAACTCTTTTATGTGTTTTACTTACGGGGTGAAAAGCATGATAAATAAAATTGCGTTCTTTTATGAAATGATACTTTGAAAGAATGATAATGATATGGGAGCTATATTGTATGTTCAACGTGTTATATGATTATATGATGAGCTTGAGTACTGTCAAACGGTGGTCCCCTGTACACTACTATTAACTCTTTGAGGCCTGTAGTTAGAGGGTTGCGCAACTAGGATTCGTCCCCTCACTCACATCAGTGGCGACAGGTTGATTGGCCGCCTACGTGGCCGCCTTCAACGGTGTCGGTCATGGGGTGCTCTAATCTACTTTATATATTATTGGTCGTCTCCATGGCACGACCCATTCATTATTATTATTGCACGTGATTGACAGCATGTGCTACTGTTATCATATCTTCGGGACATATCATCATTATTATTATTTGGACGTGAAAGGGTCTTAGTAGTGGCTCAAGACAAACTCATCGAATTATGCCTTTGGCTAAATATTATTGATTATTACTTATGGTTGGATATTATGGATTGAACATACGGTTTGGGTATTGGACCTTATATGGAATCTCGAAAGTTGTTGAAATTGGCGATATTGAAGTATTGATGACCGAATGGTTTTGGTATGATGAATGATTAATCGATCGATATATTTTTCTCTCACGATAAATGTGACAAATGAGAACTTTATAATTTACCATGGATTTTCAACTCTTTGAAATGACGTTATGGTATTTTGAAAACTTGATGGTTTGATATGGAAATTTTTGCCGATCATACGGTTTGGGTGAATTGACATGAAATAATATATTTTATAAGTTTGTTTTGAAATGGATATGTAACGAGATTTACTTAAAAACCTATGCACTCACCAACTACGTTTTCGTAGTTGACACTTTTTCTTCATGCATTTCAGGAATTAGCATAAGCTTTGAGGAATTATATGCATCATGATTGTTTGCATTGCACTTGGAGTCAAAGATCAAACCTTGTGATGGGCAATGGAATCCGCCTTGATCATTGTAGAATATCGTTTCATGTATTTGTTAATTGTCTCGTGGACTTAATATCCAAGTGCGGTGGACGCATTGTACTTGGGGATTGGTTCACATGCTTGTGCATTTGTAAAATTCTTTTATTAAATAAAGCTATGGTGAATGTTATTTATAATCCTTTGTTTTGAATACTCGACTTTCTGTACATCTCATTGTTCCGCCTTAGTTGGGGTGTTACACATATGTATAATGGTTTGAAGTTTGTCGTGATGCACGTTAGTGCAATGTGACTTTCCCTGTCCTTAACTATGATAGCACTTTTGCAGCCATTATTCAGACTTTTTAAAAAAGCTCTAACTTTTTTTTTTAACAAGGTGAAACACGTCTTTGTAAACCCCTTACTTAAAACCTTGATTCAGAGCTAATGACATGCATATGACAATGCGGGGTCTCGCACACAATACATTTATGATGGTTATACCGTTCAAAACAAGTGATGGGGGTTACTGGTAATTTTGTAATTTATTTGTGAACCTAGCATTTCTGGTAATTTTTAATGATTTTAAACCCTTACAAGGTCTTACTATATATGTCTATTCTATTGCTATTTCATCAATGTTAAAAATCATTTTTGAAATATAATAATTGTAAGCTTATGAGATGATGACTCAAACAAGTATTAATTTTTATAATATATTCAACCAAATAGGCCATGGTGGAGGAACCATCTAGGCAATCGTACCCCTACTTGAGAGATTAAATAAATCGTCTTCAATGAGAACCCAAATCAATCGTGATCAACTGGAAAATAACCAATCACCTACTAGAGAGGAACCAAATATAGATCTAGAATTAACTATAGTATCATGTCAAGCAATAGTAAAGAGGGAAAAAGAAGAAAGGGTGCTGTGTGGGCATCAAGGAGGTGGCAGTTTGGCCGTAGATAGATACACCAGCGGCGGTAATGGGTCCAATGATGGCTGGAAAAGGCAACATGGTGCATGTTGGCTGGATATGGCCGAGAATGGATTCAAAATTCGAAGTAGGCTTGACATAAAAAGGGTGGCTGGGTCTAGGTGGGATTAGATCTGACGTTATATATGTCTGCAACGTTGAGAAGCATATTTCTTAGTCTTCTTTTTATGACCTAGAAGCTTCCAGGTAAAGGATGAAAACCAAAAAACAGTATTTTAGGTCTTATTCTCTTGTCAGACAATATCTAAAAAAGTGTCTACATGGCTAATAAGATCTTTTTTGGGAAAAATAACCTTACTAGGAGCAGAATCTTGTCTACTAGACTTGCTATGCTACTAGAGCTGAACAACATAGTATAATACAAGTTATAAGCTAACAGTTGATTGCAATGGACACAAGTAGACCTTCATTGTGTTGGAGCTTTACTCTAACCCACCTTAAGCTTTTTGGGTGCCCCAATACAAGGATTAAGCTTGGAACATCTGACATGCAAAGATCGAGTTTGTAAGTGCTTTCGTTTAATTATTGTCTTTCTATTGAGCTGAAATCAAGCATGCTTCGATATGTAAATGCGGTCAGTTACCGAATATAAGATTTTCTTTCATTTAAGCTGCACTTGAGCAGATCCTAGATTCTTGTTGAGCCAAACTCGAGCTTGCATCATCAAGGTTTACCAATCTATCCCGTTGAGTTCTAGCACATCCTATAGTTCTCAAGGCCAGCCAAGCGTGAGCTTGGTTCAGTTCTGTTGCTGCTATTTCTATCCGATGCTGCCAGCCTGCCACCGAATGGTGGCACTGCTTGTATAAGGCTTTATACCCTAACTTGTAAATTGTAATCATATGCAAGTCTACTGGGTAGACCTTGACCTTTTTTTAGTCATTTTGAAAGATTTGTGAGATTAAAATAAGTTGACTTTATTTTACAGAAATTGGTATCAGTCGAGGATTGTTGTCTTGGTTGCTATTTTTTGATTGATTTAATCCCCTATTATTCTGTTATTTCGTGTGCATAAAATTTATTTCTGCTGACTTCATGTTGCTGCAGTCATGTATAAAAGTTGCATTGGACTTTGTGTCACCTGAAAGCATTGGTGAATGCATCCGGTTGACAGAAGATTTTCGTATTTTGCCCCAAAATCATAGGGCAAAAGAAGATAAGTTGGAGGTAAGCAATCTGTTCAATACATAACGGAAAATTAGTATAGTAGATCATCCATCAACAATATGCTCTAGATTCCTCCATGACTATTAAACTAATGTCAACAAACATCAGTGAGTGCGGCATATATAATTTGGTCAAACTGGAAACCACATTTGCACTAACCTTTTCTGGTCCAATTTCTTGCTTTTTCTGTAAACAATGCGTGAGGCAATCAGGATCATAGTAACGAGTTTCATTAATTTTTAGTATTTTTTACATAATAATATGTTGCGATTAATTTATGCTGCCTGCTATATTACAGGTGAAGAAAATAGCGTATTATGCGGTAAAGGAAGCTGTATTAGACCTGGAAAATCCGCATCGAACCAAGTAAGTTCACAGCATCTCATATGTGTTTTGTAAGGCCTGTTTTATGTTTCCCACTGCTGCTGTCATCATGGAAATGGGACATTGAATGAACCTATTTTTAGATGTCTGTGATTTGGCATCATGGAAATGGGACATTAAAGTAACTACTATGTGTATGTATGTAATGTAAGGTAACGTAATGTAACGAAGGCAAGCCACAAAACAGGAACATTTTACTCAAGACAAATTTGTTTTATCTTT
>CM067169.1:78727893-78802893 GCA_034093135.1 Erigeron breviscapus | reverse complement strand
GTCCTATCACAGGTCTAATAACAGTGCAGTTATGAATGAGGCTTCATCCTCTAATGCTTCTACTTCTGGTCTCTAGGGTTGAGATTGATTTGATTATGTTTCATTGTCGATTATTGGGGTTTTCGGGTAATTTAATGTATTGTAATTGTATCCTCTTGTTCCTGGAACAAGTGATCATGTGAAATCATTATATGAGTCATATTTTGGGTGCATATGAGGTTCATAGGTCGTGGTGGTTGCTATGGTCATCTGATGGTCGAAAATTGCTTGCAAAACTAAGGGTTTACTAGATCTGAAAAATTAGTAATATTGCAAAAATCATATCTCTTTCAATTAGAAGAGTTATAAGATGAATCTTATATTTTTGAAAAGGTCTATGTGTCCTCTTGATTCGATATGAACAATGTTTCTTTTGATTTTGCCCAGATATGGGTGAAAAATGTCAATTTCCAGAAGTGGTCGGATTTAAGACGAATTCTGTAGGTCTGTTTTGCAGACGCCATAACTAATTCATTAGAGATCTTCAAGAGTCAAACTTTATATTTTTGAAAAGGTCTATGTGTCCTCTTGATTCGATATGAACAATGTTTCTTTTGATTTTGCCCAGATATGGGTGAAAAATGTCAATTTCCAGAAGTGGTCGGATTTAAGACGAATTCTGTAGGTCTGTTTTGCAGACGCCATAACTAATTCATTAGAGATCTTCAAGAGTCAAACTTTATATTTCTGGAAAGGTCTTTTGAATTCCCTAATCAAATTCCTAAGCCGAAAATCCTTCAAAACGTGTGATTCAAGTGAAGTTTGATCAAGATCTCTCATCCTTGCTTTCATCTACAGGTAATATAGACGATTTCCCTTTGATTTGTGATCATAAGAGTCGATCATATGGATCTTACTTCTGGTCTCTAGGGTTGAGATTGATTTGATTATGTTTCATTGTCGATTATTGGGGTTTTCGGGTAATTTAATGTATTGTAATTGTATCCTCTTGTTCCTGGAACAAGTGATCATGTGAAATCATTATATGAGTCATATTTTGGGTGCATATGAGGTTCATAGGTCGTGGTGGTTGCTATGGTCATCTGATGGTCGAAAATTGCTTGCAAAACTAAGGGTTTACTAGATCTGAAAAATTAGTAATATTGCAAAAATCATATCTCTTTCAATTAGAAGAGTTATAAGATGAATCTTATATTTTTGAAAAGGTCTATGTGTCCTCTTGATTCGATATGAACAATGTTTCTTTTGATTTTGCCCAGATATGGGTGAAAAATGTCAATTTCCAGAAGTGGTCGGATTTAAGACGAATTCTGTAGGTCTGTTTTGCAGACGCCATAACTAATTCATTAGAGATCTTCAAGAGTCAAACTTTATATTTCTGGAAAGGTCTTTGAATTCCCTACATTCCTTAAGAACTAAGTTTTGACTCATTTGGTCGTCTTGAGGTCGAAAAGTCGCCTGCAAGTGAAGGGCGCGAGTCAGTCTTTAGACCAGCACTCCATATGCGGCGCATATAACCTATGTGCGGCGCATATCGGGGCCTGGGAGGTTTCTGGGTGATTTTTGAAGCAAATATGCGACGCATATTCAAAGCATGCGCCACATAAAGGGTCTGTGAGCCCGTTTGAGGTCCGAAACAAGCGTTTAAGGGTCCTATAAGTGTACCTAAGTTAATGTATGGTCTTATAACCTTATTAGGTTGGGTTTATACAGGTTTAATGACTATGAACTCGAGATAGGTTGTCGGGATCACAAACAAGATACATTAACGTTGCTTATTGATCGTCACGAGGTAAGATACACTACTTTGACACGCTGAGGGTTCAACGAAAAGATGGTTTCAAATAATAACTTCCCAACTTATATCTTGAATTGCTTGTGGGTATTCGGGGTTACACGGGAGGTGATATGGGTTATGTAGTTGACCATTGAGACCTGAAATGCAGTCCCAAATGAAGTATAATGTAGTGTATGTTATGATATGAAGTATAATGTAGTGTATGTTATGATATGAAGTATAATGTAGTGTATGTTATGATATGAAGTATAATGTAGTGTATGTTATGATATGAAGTATAATGTAGTGTATGTTATGATATGAAGTATAATGTAGTGTATGTTATGATATGAAGTATAATGTAGTGTATGTTATGATATGAAGTATAATGTAGTGTATGTTATGATATGAAGTATAATGTAGTGTATGTTATGATATGAAGTATAATGTAGTGTATGTTATGATATGAAGTATAATGTAGTGTATGTTATGATATGAAGTATAATGTAGTGTATGTTATGATATGAAGTATAATGTAGTGTATGTTATGATATGAAGTATAATGTAGTGTATGTTATGATATGAAGTATAATGTAGTGTATGTTATGATATGAAGTATAATGTAGTGTATGTTATGATATGAAGTATAATGTAGTGTATGTTATGATATGAAGTATAATGTAGTGTATGTTATGATATGAAGTATAATGTAGTGTATGTTATGATATGAAGTATAATGTAGTGTATGTTATGATATGAAGTATAATGTAGTGTATGTTATGATATGAAGTATAATGTAGTGTATGTTATGATATGAAGTATAATGTAGTGTATGTTATGATATGAAGTATAATGTAGTGTATGTTATGATATGAAGTATAATGTAGTGTATGTTATGATATGAAGTATAATGTAGTGTATGTTATGATATGAAGTATAATGTAGTGTATGTTATGATATGAAGTATAATGTAGTGTATGTTATGATATGAAGTATAATGTAGTGTATGTTATGATATGAAGTATAATGTAGTGTATGTTATGATATGAAGTATAATGTAGTGTATGTTATGATATGAAGTATAATGTAGTGTATGTTATGATATGAAGTATAATGTAGTGTATGTTATGATATGAAGTATAATGTAGTGTATGTTATGATATGAAGTATAATGTAGTGTATGTTATGATATGAAGTATAATGTAGTGTATGTTATGATATGAAGTATAATGTAGTGTATGTTATGATATGAAGTATAATGTAGTGTATGTTATGATATGAAGTATAATGTAGTGTATGTTATGATATGAAGTATAATGTAGTGTATGTTATGATATGAAGTATAATGTAGTGTATGTTATGATATGAAGTATAATGTAGTGTATGTTATGATATGAAGTATAATGTAGTGTTATGCACATTGACGCAGTTAAAATGTAGTAAAGCAGTTAAAATGTAGTAATGCAGTTAAAATGTAGTTACGCAGTTAAAAGTAGTAATGCAGTTATGTGGTTATATGTGTGTAATGCAGAATGAAGGATAGGCACATTTAGGGTGTTTCATCCTATTATGTAGTTTTGATGATGTGATATGCTTGATGTGTGTTGTGCCTTAATGACGTTGATTAAATCCACAATGTTTGAAATGGATAAATGTTTTATAACTTGAGTGTTATCTTACTTAGCTAATTCGTTAGCTAACACTTGTCTTTTGAAATGTGTTGCTCCCTCAGGTTTAGCGTAGCTGAGGTAGTTGATGAAGAAGAGCGAGGAATGGGTAGATAGCTTGCTGATGACCTTAGCTACCCATAGTTGTTGCACATTTTTAGACTCTTGCTTATGTTTTGGCATTTATGTAGTTTGCATGTTATGTAGTCGGTTGTTTTGTGTTGGGCAGCCGACGGGTTTCTATTTAAACTTGTTTTGACGATATGACCGAGTAACACCAATGATTAAAGAAACCAAACAGATTTTAATTGGTTTGGACTTTCAAAGTTTACTTCCGCTTTGTTATAACGCCGTTAGGCGAAAATTTTTGGAAACCCGTATTTTTAAATGAAGGGTGTTACAAGTTGGTATCAGAGAAATGGTTTAAGTGAACCAATGACTATAAGTGTGCCATAGGAATTGGACTTAAACCGATAGACGACAAGTTAGGCTTAAGTAGGTATGCTTAGCTTTGAGATGAAATGCCTTAGGACGGGTTTGGGATGAGTGAGAGTGTAGGAATAAGGCTATATGATGATTGTTTATTGATATGTGAATATGTGTTTTAGCCTTTATTCTTCCGTTTCTCGCTTCTCCGTCGCTAAGTTGTGCTATTGCTACGATAGACGGTCCTCGAGGTGATCTTCTATTCCTCTAACTGAATTTGATAAACTTGTGCTTTATATTATGTGAGAAGTTGTTGAGATGGACAAAGGTTGGAGGATTAGGTGAGATGGTGTTCCATCAATGTTGCCTAGCCCATGGGGTTAGTGACAAGGACCGCAAAGGATATGAGATGTTGTATGTGTGCTGAAAATCATGTGAATTGGAATTGATGGGAAAAGAGGCGATACACAAATGTGGTAACGAACATGCATGTGAAAGGATACAATTACAATTATGGTCCGGAACATAATTGCAAGTGTATCACGACGCGAGTGTGTTTGTATGGCCATGCTTGTGTTGACCGGTGTACAAAGTAATGAAGCTGGAGAGATTTCTATGTAGTGAATCTTTATGTGTCGAGAGTAAACATCGTGTAACAACTTTAATGACGTTGATGCCTCGTGTGTGTGGAAATGTGTGAAGATCGGTGAAAAGTTATAGCCGGTTAAATGTTTATGATAATTATGAAGTACATGAAGTTAAATGAAGTCTAAAGGTACGTGAGGAATGAAGTGGTTGGTAGACAATGTTGTTGAGTCTACTAGTTCAAAGGACATGGACTTGAAGTTGACAATTAGAGTTAATGCTGGATATTTGAAGGGTGATAAGCAGGTGATGCACAGAAGGGTTACCGGGTACACGTATGGAAGGATACAGTTACAATTCCGGTCGCGAACGTAATTGTAAATGTATCACGACATGTGTGTGTTTGTGAGACTGTGTCTGTGTTGATCCGACTGAAGAGAAGATGGGAAAGATGGAATCACTGGTTGGTGGCATAATTAACCATGTGAAGAGTAGACATGTATCTATGGATTAAAGAATGATGAAGCTGAAGCAAGTAAAGAAGATAACGCTATGGATGATTGAACCTTTTAACCATGAAGCTCTTCCATTCGATGAACACCATGTTATGATGTGAGGTTACCTTCGAGCTGCGAAGTCTTAAAGTTGTGCTTGGGTGTAAGGAAGACGCTTAGATTTTGTTTGAAATTATCTTTCCTGGTCATAGATGGTATGCGGCGCATATTCTGAGTTTTTAAGTTTATGCGGGGCATGTGCAAATGCATGAAAGTTACTGTTCAGAAATGCTCGAGTTATGAGGCGCATGCACCATCCATGCGGTGCATATTTTGGTCTGTTTTGGATTTACGACTCGCTCAGTTTAGATTTCGTTACGGGATGATATATGACGATTGGAACGAGTATTCACAGCTGGAGATTCTTCCTTATATTGCATGAATGTGTGGTGAACTAACACGTGAACCTTTTTAGCAGTTCTATCGCTTACTGCCTTCGCCGGTGTGACGTGAAGGTGTTGTTGATATCCTATATTTGTACAAGATTTTATGTTTGGCCGCTTCTCAAAGATAATGATTTTTTTTCCCTTATGAAAAGTTAAGAGGTTGGATGACGGAGTTAACTATGGATCCTTAAATCACAAGAAGTAGAAGTTTTCAGGAGCATTCGGTTCCGAATTGATCATGTTTCTCGCCTATGTGATTTACTCATGTAAGGCAAAGGTTGTGTATTTCTAAAGTCGAGGTCACTCGTAGTTTTGAGATGTTCTATTAATGTTCTCGGTTTCATTGCGATCGTGAGGTCAAACCTTCTGTTGATGTGTGACGAGTGCTACTTTTATTCAAAGACACCTTTCGTTTTGTTCTCACTTATAGGAAGAAGTTAATGTTTTCGATTGTGGGATGTATTTCTTTCTATAAGATGGGTTTACGATTGGTACTACCATATGATGAAGTTGATGATGAAAGTCCTGTTTAAGTTAATTATACGCTCATTATGACTCTATTGAGTTTCTTGAAGTCCTGCATGTTAACGAATGGTCCTTACCATGTCGTGAACTTAAGGGATAAAGTTTAAAGTTTCTCTAGACCGTTCAGTCATTACATTCGGTGATGACATTATTATCTATTCTAAGTATGACGAAGAACATCATGTTGTGTAAGGAACGTTACTACGATTTTCTATAAGTAGAGGCCTAATTTTAAATTCGCCCAAAGTGAGTAAAAGTTAAAGTAGAAGCTGACGCGTAGAATTGAAAGGAACAAGGTTCCATTTAATGTTTAATTCCATGACTATAAGGTTAGGGTAAGCAATTGTCTACAATGAGCCAGTCCAAGGTGATGTTTCTAGAGACGAAGATGTTGGTATTATGTGGGTGGATTCTGAAAATTCATAAATAACCAGCGTGGAACTATAAGTCTAAAAGTAAGATTTCGGTATCCGAGAACGAAATGACTAAAAGTTGTACTTGAGGAAGTTTATGAACCGTGGTGACATGCTCATTTGGATGCTGCCTGAAGTGTGATACGACCTATTATGATACGAGGTGTAGTAAATTTTATATGTTGACGTGTGATTGGGTTAAAAGCCAAGACTAGACACCGAAAGTTTGGTAGCAATACAAAGAGTTTAACGATCCTTTAACGAAAGTGAGGAGTCATGTCACCGTGGACTAAGAGACAAAGTTGCGTGGGAAGCGAAAGGTAATGATAAGACATGAGCAGTTAGTAGGAAAGTTGTCCAAGAATGCTTATTTTGTTTTGTGAGCTATTACGCCGTTTCCTTGGACATGAAAGAAAAGATGTGTGATCAAGAAGTGCTCTTAAAGTGTGAAAGTAAATGGTGGAATGTTTTGAATCGAGACGGCCATTATATGAAAATTTTTAAAGATGTTTGACAAAGTATGAGGAAAATGGTGAACTCAAGTGATGCCTATCACTCTTAGATTGATGGGAAAGAGAATGAATGAGTTAGAAACTTGGTAAAACCATATGATGGCGTGATGGTGCCTCGAGATTTATTGTTGTGTTCATAGGCAACAATGATTATGCCATAGGTGTTGGATGTCATTTCATGATACGACAAGTTATTGAAGGGAAATCGTGCTAGATGTAATGCTAGTGCGTAAGACGTGGGAAATCGTGCTAGATGTAATGCTAGTGCGTAAGACGTGGGAAATCGTGCTAGATGTAATGCTAGTGCGTAAGACGTGGGAAATCGTGCTAGTGTAAAGCTAGTGCGTAATATGTAAGTTGATTAAAGATGTAAGATGTGGGATTACAATGTGACGTGAGATTTAAGCAAGATATGTTATGAAGTTACGTTTTAGTGGTAAGTCTATGTTGATGTGGTACAAGACATGGATTAAGATGTGAGTATACGATGATATGATGTATATGTTGATATGAAACCAATGTGAACCCGTGGAGAGATATGAGTATTGATGTTAAGGAGTGTTTGTAGTTGGCCTGGTTGAGATCCTTGGCCAAAAGTAAAAGAAGCTTCATAGGAAGTTAATTGAGCTTGTGCTAGTGGGATGGAATCATATTTACGGTGAAAGTTGATTCGAAAGTTATCCTCACCTATTTGATGCTGAAATGATTCCGAGGACGGGATCCTCTTAAGGGGGAGGTAATTGTAACATCCCAAACTTTTTAATTAACGGTTGACTTGAGTCGTTAAGTCAACGTAAAGTGTTCGTTAAGTTTAGGGTGGATTAACGCTTATATGTAGTTAAAGTGTTTTATGTGTGAGACTTGAATGTCTTATTAATTGATGTAGAAATATGTTTAAAGAAGAAGTTATGTGCCTTTTAGAGGTGTTCAAAGTGTTAATCAAGTTGTATATAGTCCATAGAGGTGTTTTGGGCTAATAATATGACTTTACGAAGTTTAGGGACCAGTTTTGACATGGTGTGAAAGTCAAAAACGGGATTAGGGTCAATGGGGGAGTCATTAGTTTATCAAATCAGATCTAATAACTTTTCTCCCAAGCCCTAGCCACCCCTTTGATCCCCTATCAAATTCCTAAGCCGAAAATCCTTCAAAACGTGTGAAGTGAAGTTTGATCAAGATCTCTCATCCTTGCTTTCATCTACAGGTAATATAGACGATTTCCCTTTGATTTGTGATCATAAGAGTCGATCATATGGATCTTACTTCTGGTCTCTAGGGTTGAGATTGATTTGATTATGTTTCATTGTCGATTATTGGGGTTTTCGGGTAATTTAATGTATTGTAATTGTATCCTCTTGTTCCTGGAACAAGTGATCATGTGAAATCATTATATGAGTCATATTTTGGGTGCATATGAGGTTCATAGTTCGTGGTGGTTGCTATGGTCTTCTTATGGTCGAACATTGCTTGCAAAACTAAGGGTTTACTAGATCTGAAAAATTAGTAATATTGCAAAAATCATATCTCTTTCAATTAGAAGAGTTATAAGATGAATCTTATATTTTTAAAAAGGTCTATGTGTCCTCTTGATTCGATATGAACAATGTTTCTTTTGATTTTGCCCAGATATGGGTGAAAAATGTCAAGTTCCAGAAGTGGTCGGATTTAAGACGAATTCTGTAGGTCTGTTTTGCAGAAGCCATAACTAATTCATTAGAGATCATCAAGAGTCAAACTTTAAATTTCTGGAAAGGTCTTTGAATTCCCTACATTCCTTAAGAACTAAGTTTTGACTCATTTGGTCGTCTTGAGGTCAAAAAGTCGCCTGCAAGTGAAGGGCGCGAGTCAGTCTTTAGACCAGCACTCCATATGCGGCGCATATAACCTATGTGCGGCGCATATCGGGCCTGGGAGGTTTCTGGGTGATTTTTGAAGCAAATATGCGACGCATATTCAAAGCATGTGCCACATAAAGGGTCTGTGAGCCCGTTTGAGGTCCGAAACAAGCATTTAAGGGTCCTATAAGTGTACCTAAGTTAATGTATGGTCTTATAACCTTATTAGGTTGGGTTTATACAGGTTTAATGACTATGAACTCGAGATAGGTTGTCGGGATCACAAACAAGATACATTAAAGTTGCTTATTGATCGTCACGAGGTAAGATACACTAATTTGACACGCTGAGGGTTCAACGAAAAGATGGTTTCAAATAATAACTTCCCAACTTATATCTTGAATTGCTTGTGGTATTCGGGGTTACACGGGAGGTGATATGGGTTATGTAGTTGACCATTGAGACCTGAAATGCAGTCCCAAATGAAGTATAATGTAGTGTATGTTATGATATGAAGTATAATGTAGTGTTATGTTATGAAGTGATATGCAGTAGCTTGTGATGCTTTGAGATGTAGTATATGTTGTTGATTGTTGATATGTGCATGATTGTATGGCTTGCTCATCTAGTTCACTAGACTTGTTAAGTTGCCATGACACGTGCACGTTTAAGGGCCCAAAACGTAAAAGCAGTAAACGTAGTAAATGTTTAGGTAATGCAGTCACCTAAACTAAATAATGCAGGATCGAGCTCGTTAAACTTTGATGCAGGAAAGTGTTAAGCTTAACCTGTACTTGCCCTAGCCCAGCTAAGTGCGTTGACGTAGGTTGCTTGGGTGGCTCCTTGCAACATGGTCATTGAGATGCAGTTGAGTAATACGAGGGGTCTGACCCGCCCTCATTTGTCTTGTGCATACGGATTACTCGGGGATTGGCTTGCCATTCCTTAACGACGTTTGATGTTCAAATGAATGGTTGTCATCTAGTCGGGTGTAACTTATGTTACACATTGACGCAGTTAAAATGTAGTAAAGCAGTTAAAACGTAGTAATGCAGTTATGTGGTTATATGTGTGTAATGCAGAATGAAGGATAGGCACATTTAGGGTGTTTCTGTTAGAAATCCAAAAATAGTGATAAATTGTAATCTAGATTAGAGGAATTTCTTGTTGTTAATTCATAGATAAATGATCACTAAGGTTGAGGGGCTAATTGTGACAATTAGCATAATTGTAGAATTAGACTATAAATAGCCCTCTCATACCTTAGAGATCATAACATTACACATAACATTACACATAACATTACACATAACATTACACATAACATTACACATAACATTACACATAACCTTTGACACATAACATTACACATAACATTACACATAACATTACACATAACATTACACATAACATTACACATAACATTACACATAACATTACACATAACATTACACATAACATTACACATAACATTACACATAACATTACACATAACATTACACATAACATTACACATAACATTACACATAACATTACACATAACATTACACATAACATTACACATAACATTACACATAACATTACACATAACATTACACATAACATTACACATAACATTACACATAACATTACACATAACATTACACATAACATTACACATAACATTACACATAACATTACACATAACATTACACATAACATTACACATAACATTACACATAACATTACACATAACATTACACATAACATTACACATAACATTACACATAACATTACACATAACATTACACATAACATTACACATAACATTACACATAACATTACACATAACATTACACATAACATTACACATAACATTACACATAACATTACACATAACATTACACATAACATTACACATAACATTACACATAACATTACACATAACATTACACATAACATTACACATAACATTACACATAACATTACACATAACATTACACATAACATTACACATAACATTACACATAACATTACACATAACATTACACATAACATTACACATAACATTACACATAACATTACACATAACATTACACATAACATTACACATAACATTACACATAACATTACACATAACATTACACATAACATTACACATAACATTACACATAACATTACACATAACATTACACATAACATTACACATAACATTACACATAACATTACACATAACATTACACATAACATTACACATAACATTACACATAACATTACACATAACATTACACATAACATTACACATAACATTACACATAACATTACACATAACATTACACATAACATTACACATAACATTACACATAACATTACACATAACATTACACATAACATTACACATAACATTACACATAACATTACACATAACATTACACATAACATTACACATAACATTACACATAACATTACACATAACATTACACATAACATTACACATAACATTACACATAACATTACACATAACATTACACATAACATTACACATAACATTACACATAACATTACACATAACATTACACATAACATTACACATAACATTACACATAACATTACACATAACATTACACATAACATTACACATAACATTACACATAACATTACACATAACATTACACATAACATTACACATAACATTACACATAACATTACACATAACATTACACATAACATTACACATAACATTACACATAACATTACACATAACATTACACATAACATTACACATAACATTACACATAACATTACACATAACATTACACATAACATTACACATAACATTACACATAACATTACACATAACATTACACATAACATTACACATAACATTACACATAACATTACACATAACATTACACATAACATTACACATAACATTACACATAACATTACACATAACATTACACATAACATTACACATAACATTACACATAACATTACACATAACATTACACATAACATTACACATAACATTACACATAACATTACACATAACATTACACATAACATTACACATAACATTACACATAACATTACACATAACATTACACATAACATTACACATAACATTACACATAACATTACACATAACATTACACATAACATTACACATAACATTACACATAACATTACACATAACATTACACATAACATTACACATAACATTACACATAACATTACACATAACATTACACATAACATTACACATAACATTACACATAACATTACACATAACATTACACATAACATTACACATAACATTACACATAACATTACACATAACATTACACATAACATTACACATAACATTACACATAACATTACACATAACATTACACATAACATTACACATAACATTACACATAACATTACACATAACATTACACATAACATTACACATAACATTACACATAACATTACACATAACATTACACATAACATTACACATAACATTACACATAACATTACACATAACATTACACATAACATTACACATAACATTACACATAACATTACACATAACATTACACATAACATTACACATAACATTACACATAACATTACACATAACATTACACATAACATTACACATAACATTACACATAACATTACACATAACATTACACATAACATTACACATAACATTACACATAACATTACACATAACATTACACATAACATTACACATAACATTACACATAACATTACACATAACATTACACATAACATTACACATAACATTACACATAACATTACACATAACATTACACATAACATTACATATAACATTACATATAACATTACACATAACATTACACATAACATTACACATAACATTACACATAACCTTTGTATAACTTCATTTGTGAAACCTAAGACGATCTTCACTAAGATCGTCTCATTTCGTCAAAATCTAAGACGATCTTCACCAAGATCGTCTCATTTCTTCAAAATCTAAGACGATCTTCACCAAGATCGTCTCATTTCGTCAAAATCTAAGACGATCTTCACCAAGATCGTCTCATTTCTTCAAAATCTAAGACGATCTTCACCAAGATCGTCTCATTTCGTCAAAATCTAAGACGATCTTCACCAAGATCGTCTCATTTCTTCAAAATCTAAGACGATCTTCACCAAGATCGTCTCATTTCGTCAAAATCTAAGACGATCTTCACCAAGATCGTCTCATTTCGTCAAAATCTAAGACGATCTTCACCAAGATCGTCTCATTTCGTCAAAATCTAAGACGATCTTCACCAAGATCGTCTCATTTCGTCAAAATCTAAGACGATCTTCACCAAGATCGTCTCATTTCGTCAAAATCTAAGACGATCTTCACCAAGATCGTCTCATTTCGTCAAAATCTAAGACGATCTTCACCAAGATCGTCTCATTTCTTCAAAATCTAAGACGATCTTCACCAAGATCGTCTCATTTCTTCAAAATCTAAGACGATCTTCACCAAGATCGTCTCATTTCTTCAAAATCTAAGACGATCTTCACCAAGATCGTCTCATTTCGTCAAAATCTAAGACGATCTTCACCAAGATCGTCTCATTTCTTCAAAATCTAAGACGATCTTCACCAAGATCGTCTCATTTCGTCAAAATCTAAGACGATCTTCACCAAGATCGTCTCATTTCGTCAAAATCTAAGACGATCTTCACCAAGATCGTCTCATTTCGTCAAAATCTAAGACGATCTTCACCAAGATCGTCTCATTTCTTCAAAATCTAAGACGATCTTCACCAAGATCGTCTCATTTCGTCAAAATCTAAGACGATCTTCACCAAGATCGTCTCATTTCGTCAAAATCTAAGACGATCTTCACCAAGATCGTCTCATTTCGTCAAAATCTAAGACGATCTTCACCAAGATCGTCTCATTTCTTCAAAATCTAAGACGATCTTCACCAAGATCGTCTCATTTCGTCAAAATCTAAGACGATCTTCACCAAGATCGTCTCATTTCGTCAAAATCTAAGACGATCTTCACCAAGATCGTCTCATTTCGTCAAAATCTAAGACGATCTTCACCAAGATCGTCTCATTTCGTCAAAATCTAAGACGATCTTCACCAAGATCGTCTCATTTCGTCAAAATCTAAGACGATCTTCACCAAGATCGTCTCATTTCTTCAAAATCTAAGACGATCTTCACCAAGATCGTCCCATTTCTTCAAAACCTAAGACGATCTTCACCAAGATCGTCTCATTTCGTCAAAATCTAAGACGATCTTCACCAAGATCGTCTCATTTCGTCAAAATCTAAGACGATCTTCACCAAGATCGTCTCATTTCGTCAAAATCTAAGACGATCTTCACCAAGATCGTCTCATTTCGTCAAAATCTAAGACGATCTTCACCAAGATCGTCTCATTTCGTCAAAATCTAAGACGATCTTCACCAAGATCGTCTCATTTCGTCAAAATCTAAGACGATCTTCACCAAGATCGTCTCATTTCTTCAAAATCTAAGACGATCTTCACCAAGATCAAAGTCTTTAAAGAAGAAAGCACTGATGATGAATACCCAGATGATGAGGTAAATCTCGACTCTACTTTTTCTTTGATTAAGGACAAAGAGTCATGTAGATTAGCCCTATCAAATTTGATAACTCATATCAACTCTTTAGCCAACAAAAACAAAAAGTTGAAAAATAGTATTTCATTTTCTAAATGTGAATTTTCAAAACTTCTGGAAGAACATTCCAAATTACTTTTTGAACATGATGCTATTAAACAAGATTTTCAAGCATACAAAGATGAGATGTTGGTCAAAGAATGTGAGTTGAATGTCTCTCCTGATTCTAAGTTATTACAAAAATGTCAAAATCTTGAAAAGACCATTCATGATCTTGAAAAGGCCAATCAAGATCTTGAAATTCAAAAGACCAATGAATGGCTTCGGGCAAATGCAAGACAAATGGATGTTGATATTCTTAATAAAAAGCTCCAAGAAGCTAAACCAAACAATGTTGAATTCGAAAGGAAGATTTCTGATTTAAATCATAATTGTTTTCTAAAAGGCATTGAGATTGAGAATCTTGAAAAACAAGTTGAGGAATTTAAAAAGAATATACTTTTCTATCAAGAAAAGTTATATAAAGTTGAACAAAATCCTCTCTTGAATTTCACTGCCTATTTCAACAAGTCAAAAATTGACAAAACAGAACTTCTTCTAGGATTGGGATTTGAGAATATCATACCATTGCAAACAGCCAAAAAGGAAATTGAACCCTTGTATGATGAAAAATTCCTACGACTTGGTATGATACGACAATTTATTCGTCCATTGGATGACGAATTTGAGACTGATGAAGTTGAGAGAATACCAAAACAAGAATTTTTGGTTAATTATGATGCAATAAATGATTCATACAAAACAAAAGAATCTTCAATTTTCAAATTGGAAGAAATTGAATCAAATTTTCAAAACCAAGAATCTGTCTGTACTCCACCTAAACCAACTAAAATGTATTTTCCAACCACATTTTTGGAAAAACAAATAGAAGGTTTACAACAAAAGGTAGAATCTCAACAAAACGTTATTGATCATCTCAAGTCTCAAAGTCCGAATTCAGAGGATAAATGTATTGTTGTTGATACTAAGAAAGTTTGTGAGATTGCTTCTACTCAAACTGACCAAAGTGCTTTAGTAGACAATTCTACACAAACTACTTGTGATTCATCTACCAATACCTCTACTCAGACCTTGACTGATTCTCTTGGATGTACTTGTCAAAATACTGCTACTTTTATAGCTGAGGATTATGTGCAATCTGATTTTTCTAATGAAGAACTTGCACATAGTTTAGTTTTGATATGGTACATCTATAGGTTTTTCACATGCAACAATGTTGATGAGTTAGTTGTTCACCCTAAGCCTAGTGCTAGTATAGGTGTTGATACTTCTACTCAATTTTTTTGTGAAACCAAAGATGTGTCAGTTCTAGTTGACCTAATTTCCGAGACTAACCATGATGTGAAGTTGGACACCAAGATTCCTGATTTTTCAAAATTTTCAACTAAATCTGAAATTAATCAATCTCCATTGAAATTTTCTTTTTCAAAAGATTTCACGAAAGATGATTTTGATAAATTCATGGAGGGAGAATATGTTTTTGATTCAGAAACTGAGAAAAAGATTGAATCTACCAAAATGAAAGTGGAAACAAAAGTGGAATCTCAAAAACCATTGTCCAAAGCTCCAACTTCATATTACTCAAAGAAACGAGTTAAGACCAAACTCGTCAAGACTGAACCAAAGACCATTAAATTAGAAACCTTTGTTGCTACCCCAGTGAAACATGTCAAAGAGGAACAAGCTGAGACCCCACACAGGACAAAGTACACCAAAGTGATACTTCCGAAAGACTACCCTAATGCTTCTCAATCTAGCTCTCAATCTAGTTCTATACCTAAGGTGTCAAAGTCTAGCACAGTTTCGATAACTAAGGATGCATCAAATGGTACAACTAGATATAGGGATAGATATGGATGGTTTTCTCATGATAAACCAAAGAAGCAAGAAGTTTCCTCACCTCCAAAAGATTCCAAAAAGATGAAAGTGTTTAAAACTCCTAGTTCTAATTTTCTTAATTTCAATTCAACAGGTGGAAAAAGTATAACTAGTGGTGCTGAATGGGTTGGTAAGACATTAGTACCTAAGATCACTAGTAATCAAAAGGATGTTGAGAAAAAGAAGAAAACAAAGAGGAGAAAGCATGTTAATAGGAGGAAGGGTGTTCATGTTAGTAAAAACAATTTTTCTTTGTTAAATAATGTTGAAAATGCCAAGGCAAGGTCTTGTGAGCTTGTAAACAATCTTAATTCCCGTACTTGTGTGACTGATGTTGAGCTTGTAAACAATCTTAATTCCCGTACTTGTGTGACTGATGTTGATGCTTGTAGACATGTTACTTTTAATTCTCATGTGAATGTTCGTACTTTTTATTCAAATGTGTTTGTTGATAATGTGCTTGTCAATGCTTATGTTGATTCAAAAACATGTTTGAATGCGATTCCTAAGTTATATACCCTGCCTGTTTTAACTAACCATAAAGGACCCGTCTTCAAGTGAGTACCTAAAAACAGTTAAATTTCTTTGATTGCAGGAAATAACCATCTGTGTTTGGATACTCGATTCCGGGTGTTCGAAGCACATGACTGGAAATAAATCTTTGCTCAAGAATTTTGTTGAAAGATTCATGGGAACAGTTCGCTTTGGAAACAACAATTTCGCTCCTATCTTAGGTTATGGAGACATTGAAAGAAATGGAATTATCATCAAGAAAGTTCACTATGTTGAAGGATTAAGTCACAACTTGTTCAGTGTTGGACAATTCTGTGATAACAATCTTCAAGTTCTGTTTCGAAAATCTCTTTGCAAAGTCCAAACTCTAGATGGAGTTGATATTCTTTGTGGTGACCGTGATGATAATCTTTTTACCGTCAATCTCGATGATAACCAACCAACCGATAATATTTGTCTCATTTCAAAGGCTACTTCAAAGAATTCTTAGTTATGGCATAGAAGGCTGTCGCATTTGAATTTTCAAACCATCAATATTTTGGTCAACAAGCATCTTGTTAAAGGCTTACCTGACTATAAGTATGAAAGTGAGCATGTTTGTCCTTCTTGTGCTGTTGGGAAGATTAAGAGAGCTTCTCATAAACCGAAGAAATCTCCAAATTCTTTAGCACCTCTTCATTTGCTTCACATGGATCTTTGTGGGCCGATGAAAGTACAAAGCCGAAATGGGAAGAAATACATCTTGGTTATTGTTGATGATTATTCAAGATATACTTGGGTCAAGTTCCTTGCATCCAAAGATGAAACAACTCAGATGTTGATAGATTTCATCACTAATACTCAAGTAAATCTTCAACTTCCAGTTCGTTACATCCGTTCGGATAACGGAACTGAGTTCAAGAATGCTGTTTTTGATGAATTCTGCAAATCCAAAGGTATCACTCATCAATTCTCAGCAGTTCGCACCCCACAACAAAACGGTGTTGTTGAAAGGAGAAATCGATCGCTGGTGGAAGCAGCAAGGACAATGCTTGCTTATTCCAAATTGCCATCCAATATGTGGGCTGAAGCTGTTGACACTGCATGTCACACTCAGAATCGGTCCATTATCAATCAGCGTTTCGAAAAGACTCCTTATGAGGTTATTAACAAACGCAAACCCAACATCAACTACTTTCATATATTTGGGTGTGTTTGTTATACTTTGAATGATCGGGAGAATCTTGGAAAGTTCGAGAAGAAAGGTGATGAAGGATATTTTGTTGGTTATTCCAAAACATCAATTGCCTATCGAATCTATAATCGTCGAACCAACACAATTCAAGAAACAATGAATGTTTGGTTTGATGAGATGTCAGGCATGATTTTTGAGCAAGAAAGTTTGCTACCAACAAGTAATGATCCAAGTACTTCAAGTACTTCTACAAGGAATTCTACCTTAGCTTCAAAATTCAAGAAGTTTCCAACTCCAACAAGTGATGAATTAGATATTCTTTTTGAAGAATTCTATAATTCAAAACCGATTCATGATCAAGAACCTCAGGTCATCTTTGAACCAATTCAAAACAATGAACCTCTTCATAACAACGATCCAGTTCCTGACAACATTCATGAATCTTCATCAAGTTCTTCAGAGCAAGAATCCTCTTCTACTGACATTTCTCCACCATCCTCTCAGGATAATTCTTCTCAAGTGAATGTTCAAGAACAACCTTCTCGATTAACTCAGACAACAAATCCATTGGACACTCTAAATGTGTATGTACCACTTGATTTTGATCATCCAGCTTATGAGGAAAGAGTTATACCAAGTTATGACTCCATCTCTCAACAAAACTCAAGTTTTAATGATGATGATGTTGATCTTCAACAACAAGATCCTCTTCCTCATGCTCACAAGTGGACACGAATGCAAAAAGACCATCCTACTGATCAAATAATTGGAGATCCACAAGCAGGAGTAACTACTCGTACTTCAGTAAATGAGTGTCTTGTTGCACTTTCTCTTAGCAACATCGAACCCAAAACCGTATCTGAAGCTCTTCGTGATCCAGAGTGGGTTAAGGCAATGCAAGATGAACTCGCACAATTTGAAAGACTGAAGGTATGGAGATTAGTTCCAAATCCTAGAAAAGATGATCCAATCGGTACAAAGTGGATATTCAAAAACAAAAAGGATGAGAATGGAGTGGTAGTAAGAAATAAAGCTCGACTTATTGCAAAGGGTTATTGCCAACAACCTGGTGTTGACTTCGACGAAACTTTTGCTCCAGTAGCAAGAATGGAGGCCATTCGGATATTCTTAGCTTATGCCGCATTCAGAAACTTTACTGTGTTTCAAATGGATGTGAAGACTGCCTTCTTGAATGGTGACCTCAAAGAAGAAGTTTACGTTGATCAACCAGAAGGTTTTGTTGATCCTCAAAGGCCAAACCATGTCTACAGGTTAGACAAAGCTCTCTACGGTCTTAAGCAAGCACCCCGAGCATGGTATGATTCTTTAACTACTTTCTTACTAAGAGGTGGCTTTACCAAAGGCACAATTGACCCTACCTTGTTCATTCGCAAACAAGGTAAGCACGTTCTACTTGTGCAAATATATGTTGATGACATTATTTTTGGGTCGACCAGTCAAACATTTTGCCGAAACTTTTCATCTCTTATGGTTAATCATTTTGAAATGAGCATGATTGGGGAAATGAATTATTTTTTGGGTCTTCAAATCAAACAATTACCAACTGGTATTTTTATATCACAAGGTAAATACATAAATGATATGTTGAAAAAGTTTGACATGACTTCATGTTCTTCAATTTCTACCCCAATGGCTGCTCGAACAAACATACATGCTGATACAAATGGGAAACCGTTTGACCAAAAGAGATATCGAAGTATGATTGGTTCGTTGTTGTACCTAACAGCATCTCGCCCAGATATAATGTTTGCAACATGTATGTGTGCTAGATATCAAGCTGCTCCAACTGATTTACATTATCAAGCTGTGAAACGAATCTTTCGTTATCTGAAGGGGACACCCGATTTAGGTCTCTGGTATCCAAGGGATACTGGATTCAATCTAACTGCATATTCAGATGCAGATCATGCAGGTTGTAAACTTGATCGCAAGAGCACTTCCGGTACTTTACAATTTTTAGGCGATAAAATTGTGAGTTGGTCTTCCAAGAAACAGAATTGTGTGTCTCTATCAACGGCTGAAGCAAAATATGTGGCTGCGGCTAGTTGTTGTGCTCAAGTTTTATGGATGAAGACACAACTAACTGATTATGGTCTGAAATATGATCATATCCCTATCTATTGTGATTCTCAGAGTGCCATTGCCATTGCAGTCAACTCAGTAAACCACTCTCGCTCAAAGCATATTGATGTTAGATATCATTTTCTCAAAGATCATATTGAGAAAGGTGACATCGAGCTCTACTTTGTGGGTACTGACTTTCAACTTGCAGATTTGTTCACAAAACCACTGGATGAAAAGAGGTTTAACTTTCTTATCTCCAAGCTAGGTATGTTAAATCTTAAACCTTAACTCTTTTGAAGGAATTCTTGACACATTCCAGAAACCAAAATACAAAATTGCATATTTTCAAAAATAAACAAAAAGATTTTTATTTTCAGTGGCTTGCATATACTATGTGTGCAACCCGTTCTTAAAAGATATATTTATTTGTAGAGTGTTTTTACATTCTAAGCTTTTGTTATTATACATACAAATTGATATAAGATAACAAGGAATCGAACGCCTTTGTGTACTTCCAAGTGTTCTTATCTGAATATGTATGTGTGATAGCAATCAAGTTGTTCAAATAAAGTGTTCTTATCTGAATATGTATTTGTGTACTCCCTTGTTGTCTTATCTTGTACAATTGATTGGATTTTCATTTGCTTAAAATGTTTTAATTGCCTCCAACTTGTTGATGTAAGATGCGACGGATTGAACGCCTTTGTGTGCTCCCTAGCTGTCTTACTCTCAACATTGTTGTAGACTTTAGACTCTCAAAGATTTTTCCGAAAATATCACAACAAAGATTTTACAACTGTTTGATCTCACAAAACCAATTTTTGCTCCACCTTTCTATGAAAATTTTTGATCTATTCTTGCATAGATTAAGGAGGAGTTTGTGATTTCAAACACTTTCAAAACTTCAAATGTGTGCCAAATTTTTTTTCCACACATTTGATGTTTTTCCAATGATTTTTAATCAAATGGAGTTCGGTGATTAGTTTGCACATGAGTGATAAGTAATTCTCAAAATTTACTCCATGAATTTCATCATCGCCGATGAATTCTAACCCCGGAGTATTCACTTCTTTCATTAGATAGTGAGGGTATTTTGAGTGATGTTGTTTTCGTGCAAATAGGATGGAGGGAGTAAAGTTGAAAAGTGAGAGGGTAAGGTGATATGATGTGAGAAAGGGCTAAAAGAAACAAAAGCCCTCCCTAAATTCTCAAAAAGCCGGGTAAACACGTTTCTATCAGGATTTCATTTGTTGATTTCTCGATATTGAAGAAGTCTTCATGGACCCAGTGAAGCAATGCACATCTTTTCCTAACCACTCAAGTGTTTCTTAACAAATACTTGTTTCATTTCTCACGGAGATTTTCACATTTCTATTGACTCTTCATTTGGAAGATGTTGATATTGAAAAAGGGCGACATTCTGCTCCAGTCCCCGACTTCATTTTGATCACGATGTGTCTAGAACTATCTTGTTTGGTCATTAATTTGATCATCATTCATTTTTATTAGAACACATTCGAGTCATATCTTTGTGATATATTTGCTTATCTTTGTGATATAGCCGGAACATTTGTAGTGATATCTTAATTGATATTCCACGATGATCGAATGGAAATCCTACCAATGCTAACATATTTTCCAACGTTGAACGTAGGTCTCATAATTACATTTATGTGATTATTGAGTTAACAAGAAGTCTAAGTGACCTTGGTTTTCCCTAAAAAGTCTTTAAGGATAAAATTGTGGTTATCAAATGCTTCGGTAGTGTTAACCATGATTTATATTCTTTGAAGCAATCTCGTGGTTGCAAAGCCGCAGATCGAACTATGTTAGAGAATTGTTTTGTGCATATCTCAATGATACATAGGAAATCCGAAAAATGTTTATAATCATGGATTGAGGGGGAGCATGATTACTTCGTAAGAATTTCATCCAAACCTCATTCAATTGCTTACTCTCCAAAGTGTTCAAGTTGATGTGACAAAGGTCAAAGCTTCAAAAAGGATCAAAGATTTGTTAGACTTCATTATTCTCTTTATTAAAGACTCATACGCATTCATCATTCTCTGTTCTAAAAGAACATTGAGAATCCTCACATGATTTAACTTCAAGAAATCCAAGACCAAAACCAAGACTGAATCATGTTCTCCAAAGACAAAAGAGAAAGCTTTGAAGACTTGTTTCAACACATCAATTGTCTTCACCACCGGGCTCATCAAATTCATTCCTACAAGACAATATAACACGTACTTCATTACAATGTATCACTAAGGGGGAGAATGTTAGAAATCCAAAAATAGTGATAAATTGTAATCTAGATTAGAGGAATTTCTTGTTGTTAATCATGATTTATATTCTTTGAAGCAATCTCGTGGTTGCAAAGCCGCAGATCGAACTATGTTAGAGAATTGTTTTGTGCATATCTCAATGATACATAGGAAATCCGAAAAATGTTATACATTTCAATCGGTCATTTCATTAATCCTTTCGATTTTTGAACATGCTAACGGATCATTCTTATCCGGTATCATTTCTCTTCACACAAACACAGAAAACACCAACACCATAATATAACGTTTGTCCCAACAACTTCAATCTTACGTTTTAGTCACTCCTAGGATTTCTTGGGTTGGGCTAATGGTTTGGGTTGTTGTCTTGATGGTTGACATTTCTTCATAAGATCCTGTTATTCCTTTTTGACATTTAATCAATCAAATGTGTACATAATGACATTGGTTCCCAATTTTGCCATTATGAGGGGGAGAAAATATTATGATTGATTTACTGATTGATAAGGAAACAAGGAGAATAGTTTGTAGTTGGTTGTTTTCAATCGGTTTTTAGTTTTATCAAAGTTCTAGGCTTATCAAAGTTTGTGTATAGGGGGAGAAAATTATTCATGATGTGACAATAGTTTCAGATTTTCACTAGACTTTAGGTGATGGAAATTTTGATTTTAAAAAGGGGGAATCTGAATTGACGTCAAAGATAAGAATGAAACCGAAGATGAAAAGATTTTCACTCAAGATGCTTCAAAAGTTCAAAGATGCTCCAAAATGTTTATAATCATGGATTGAGGGGGAGCATGATTACTTCGTAAGAATTTCATCCAAACCTCATTCAATTGCTTACTCTCCAAAGTGTTCAAGTTGATGTGACAAAGGTCAAAGCTTCAAAAAGGATCAAAGATTTGTTAGAAGATTCAAGCCAAAGAAGTAAAGCTTCATAAGAGTCTTCATCAAACACACTTCATTCAAGATCTTCAAGTCATACAACAACATTTTATCAAGAAACTACAATGCATACATCAAGGGGGAGAGTTCATATTCATGAAACTTTATTCCAAGAAGATGAAATTCATTCGAGAATTAAAACTGAAGAATCGAAAAGCTGAATTTCACTCAAGAATCGAAGATTGAAACATTCGAAACCAAGATTCATACCTTCCACATTTCAAAAGACAACTCTGATTCATGATTCAACAATTCTCGAAGATTCAAGTCACACACATTTGTTCGACTTCATTATTCTCTTTATTCAAGACTCATACGCATTCATCATTCTCTGTTCTAAAAGAACATTGAGAATCCTCACATGATTTAACTTCAAGAAATCCAAGACCAAAACCAAGACTGAATCATGTTCTCCAAAGACAAAAGAGAAAGCTTTGAAGACTTGTTTCAACACATCAATTGTCTTCACCACCGGGCTCATCAAATTCATTCCTACAAGACAATATAACACGTACTTCATTACAATGTATCACTAAGGGGGAGAATGTTAGAAATCCAAAAATAGTGATAAATTGTAATCTAGATTAGAGGAATTTCTTGTTGTTAATTCATAGATAAATGATCACTAAGGTTGAGGGGCTAATTGTGACAATTAGCATAATTGTAGAATTAGACTATAAATAGCCCTCTCATACCTTAGAGATCATAACATTACACATAACATTACACATAACATTACACATAACATTACACATAAGATTACACATAACATTACACATAACTTTCATACCTGATAATTCACACACAGTTACATACGATTCTCTCTCAAAACACACACAAACACCAAGAACACACACTATCCAAACCGCCATTGATGAATTGAATTCAGTGATAGAAATCGTGTTATAACAGTTTCATCCTATTATGTAGTTTTGATGATGTGATATGCTTGATGTGTGTTGTGCCTTAATGACGTTGATTAAATCCACAATGTTTGAAAAGGATAAATGTTTTATAACTTGAGTGTTATCTTACTTAGCTAATTCGTTAGCTAACACTTGTCTTTTGAAATGTGTTGCTCCCTCAGGTTTAGCGTAGCTGAGGTAGTTGATGAAAAAGAGCGAGGAATGGGTAGATAGCTTGCTTATGTTTTGGCATTTATGTAGTTTGCATGTTATGTAGTCGGTTGGTTTGTGTTGGGCAGCCGACGGGTTTCTATTTAAACTTGTTTTGACGATATGACCGAGTAACACTAATGATTAAAGAAACCAAACAGATTTTAATTGGTTTGGACTTTCAAAGTTTACTCCCGCTTTGTTATAACGCCGTTAGGCGAAAATTTTTGGAAACCCGTATTTTTAAATGAAGGGTGTTACATATCTAATCTTGGTCTTACTATTGGGCTTCCAAATGGAACCCAAGCCAAGATTCTTAAAATTGGTGATTTAAGACTAAATGACAACATTGTTCTGTTTGGTGTGTTATTTGTGCCTGAATACTGTGTCAATTTGCTTTCTGTGTATAGTCTTACTAAGGATAGTAAGGCTTTCATTGGTTTTGATCAAAACAGCTTTGTTATACAGGACTTACAAACCAAGAGAGTGATTGGGAGTGGTAGTCAAAGTGGGGGACTGTATTTTTTTAAAATATGCCTAAAGGTAACAACATTTTAAGTAATCACACTAATTTCAAATGCCATCTGTCCACTCATGTCTGGCATAACAGATTAGGTCACCCCTCTGACCCTGTCCTTATGACCCTAAAGAATAAATTGAATATTGATTGTGTGCCTACTTCTCCTTGTGAGATATGTCACAAGGCCAAGCAGACTAGGGATCCCTTCCCTTTGAGTATGCATAAGACAGACTCCCTTGGTGAACTTGTTCACCTTGATCTTTGGGGACCTTACAAGGTCCAAAGTAGAGAAGGTTACAAATATTTTCTCACTATTGTTGATGACTATACTAGGGCTGTTTGGGTATACTTGTTAAAATCCAAAGATGAAACCTATGAAAACTTCACTAATTTTCACAGTTTGTTGAAAAACCAGTTTCAAAAATATATAAAAGTGATTAGGAGTGATAATGGAAGTGAGTTCATCAATCAAAGAATGAACTCTTTTCTTGACAAACATGGAATTATACATCAAACTTCCATTCCTCACACTCCCCAACAAAATGGGATTGTTGAAAGGAAACATAAGAACTTAAGTGCCCTTATATTTCAAGGGGGGTTACCCTTGTATCTTTGGTCTGATTGTGTTCTGACTGCCACTTATTTGATTAACATGTTACCTTCATATTTCCTCTCTAGAATGTCACTTTATGAGCTAATTTTTAAAACTGAACCTAGTCTCTCACACCTTAGGGCATTTGGTTGTCTATGTTTCTCTACTGTTTTGAATAAACATGATAAGTTTTCTTGTAGGTCTCAAAAATGTATTCTCATTGGTTATTCCAATGACAAGAAAGGCAACAAACTTTTCTGTTTGGATAATAAAAATACTTTGTTTTATAGGGATGTGAAATTTTAATAAAATGTCTTTCCTCTAAAGATGTTAAGTGAATCTAACAAACCTATTAATCAAGATCAAAGTAAAAACTCCACAAATTTATATAACTTTATTTTTGAAACTGAGAAACCAGATGCTCAAAATCCCAATGATGAAGTGAGAGTTAATACACAAGAGGATGAGGGTAGGGATAATGGTCCTTCTGGCAGTACTGATGAATCTGCTAAGGACCAACAATCCATTACAACATCGGTTGATGAAAATATCATATCTGAGGGTGACAATAATGTTGATCTTCATGATATTGCTCATAGGGTTGATAATCCAATTGCCTCTAGGAGGTCCAATAGGACCATTAAGACTCCCAAACATTTTGGTGATTTTGTTCTTGGCAATAAGACCAAGCATAGCATTTCTAATTTTGTGTGCTATTCTAAACTTAATTCTGAAATATCTTGTTTTGTCTCTCTAATCTTAATAAACATTATGAGCCCAACTCTTATAAAGAGGTTATTAAGGACCCACTGTGGGTTGATGCTATGAACAGTAAGATTTAAGCTTTATATAAAAACAATACTTGGGTCCTTACTGACCTCCCCTCTAATAGAAAACCAACTGGATGTAAGTGGGTTTATAAAATCAAATATAAGTCAAATGGTGAAATTGCTAGGTATAAAGCTTGACTTGTTGCAAAAGGGTATAGTCAAAAGTTTGGGATTGATTTTGATAAGACTTTCTCCCCTGTGGTTAAGATGGTAACTATTAGATGTTTAGTGACCATTGTTGTGAATAACAAATGGCCTATTTTTCAAATGTACATTAATAATGCTTTCTTGTATGGTGACCTTGATGAAGATGTCTACATGACACCTCCACCTGGTTACCATTCTGATTCTGATCCCAAAGTATGTAAGCTTGTGAAGTCTCTTTATGGGACTGAAACAAGCACCTAGGAAATGTAATGAAAAATTGAATTCTGCTTTAGTTGAAATTGGCTTTATACAGAGTAAAAGTGATTACTCTCTTTATACTAAATCTGTTGGAAGAGTGTTTATTGCTTTGTTTGTCTATGTTGATGACATTGTCATCACTGGAAACTGCTTGAAGGAAATCAATCAATGTAAGTCTTTTCTAAACTCCAAATTCTCTATAAAAGATCTGGGGAAGTTGAGATACTTCCTTGGAATTGATGTCATAGATGTTGAGAATGGGATTTGCATGTCTCAAAGGAAATATGCCTTAGACCTTATAAATGAATTTGGCCTTTTAGGCTGCAAACCTTCTCAAACTCATATGGAACCCAATCCTGTTCCTCAGGGTGATGACAAACCATTAGAGAACATTTGTGAATATCAAAAACTGGTTAGGAAATTAATCTACTTGACCCTGACTAGACCTGATATTGCTTACTCTGTGCATATCCTTAGTCAGTTTATGCATAACCCTCTTGACTCTCACTTAAGACTTGCTATGAGGGTGCTTAGATACCTTAAGGGATCTCCAGGTAAAGGTATTCTATTTAAGGAGAATACCTCTCTTACTCTCACTGCTTTTTTTGACTCTGACTGGGCCAAGAAGATTACCACCAGAAAGAGCACCACTGGGTTCAATCTCTTTCTTGGAGGTTCTCTCATTTCTTGGAAAAGTAAGAAACAAGCCACAATTTCCAGGTCTTCAGCTGAGGCTGAGTACAGAACATTAGCTGCTGTTACCTGTGAGATCATTTGGGTTCTCACAATTCTTGAAGAGTTTGGGATCAAAAGATACGTACCTATTCAAATTCATTGTGACAGTAAGGCTGCTATACAAATAGCAGCCAATCCTGTTTTTCATGAAAAGACCAAACACTTTGAGATAGATCTCCACTTTGTTAGAGAGAAAATCAATTATGGGGTTATTGAAACTGTAAAAATTAACTCTAAACAAAATGTGGCAGACATTTTCACTAAAGGTCTTCCTGTGCCTTTACATAAGCAGTTTTGTGATAAACTTGGGCTTTATGATGTCTTCCACACTTAAGTTGTGGGAGGGTGTTAAATTAGCAACTTAATTGTGGTTACTAACTTAGAATGTTGAGTTGTAGGTTTTACTTTGGCTGGACTTGTCACTACTTGAAGATGGAGGGCTGAAGCTGTCAAGAACTAGATGATGGAGGCTCAGGGACTGGAAGGACATATTCAAGACTTTAGGGACTGCTCTTGTAACTTGAAGGCCTTTATATATGCAGCCTTACCCTCCTAGGGTTTCTAACATTCCCCGATTATTTTCTGACCGTTGTCTCACATACTCCTTTGAGATGTAATCGTTTTGTGTTGTTGTTTAGGGGTTTGTTCAAAAACTGTATTTTCTTGTTCTAAAACTATTTTGATTTAGTAGTAATATATGAATATCACCTTCTATTGTGTTCTTATTGTTGAATCTTCACGTTTAATCCTAGAATTCTATATCAGTTTTACTTAAATCTTCAAGAACACAACGGAGTGTTTCACGTTTTTTTACGCACCCCAAACCGCACATGTTAATTGAAAGGACATTCATTGGAAACGGTTTTCAGCACTAATCTTGTTTACAACCTCATGGGCCACATTAAGATCCCCCTTAATAGCATACCCCATATTCTTCCCTGTTTTTACAATTACTTTAGCTTTAATCCGAAGTAGAAGATCCCTGAGAAGCACAAAAGAAATCACCAGAGCTTTGTACAAATTGAGATGTACCAGTTTTTACATTAAACTTCTTAGCCGGACTGGGGTGAACACCTTTTATGACCCCTGGAGCACCTGACGATTCAGAGCTCACGGTATTTGAGCTCCGAATTGGGGGGCACGAACTTGCACGTTTTCGAATAACCATATCTTTCTCAATAATTTTATCCAAAGAAAAAAGATCTTCATCAACTGCCCGTGCAATATAGTCATGATTAAACTCCACATTCTCGACATTATGAGCCTCATTCTCGACATTAGAAGCCTTATTCTCAATAATAGGAGCCTCATTCTTGACATTAGAAGCCTCATTCTCGACATTAAAATCCTCATTCTCGACATTATGAGCCTCATTCTCGACATTAGAAGCCTCATTCTCGACAATAGGAGCCTCATTCTTGACATTAGAAGCCTCATTCTCGACATTAGAAGCCTCATTCTTGACATTAGAAGCCTCATTCTCGACAATAGGAGCCTGATTCTCATCATTAGGAACCTCATTCTCGACATTAAAGTCCTCATTTGCAGCTGCATTGGGATTTCCACAACTATCTTCCAGTTTCGAATTCTCCGAATAATCTCTACATAACTTAGACTCAAAACTAGCAGAACGTCCTGCTGATTCATCACTATCTATTGATACATCAGAATCACCATCACTTTCCGAATCCTCATAAGAAGACTCATCATGAGATCTTTTAACAATCTTTGGTTTCCAAACTGCACACTCACGAATCCATATCTCATACATAATATTCTTAAAATTTATACTCAACTCTTCAAAGATAAATTTTGGAGACCGAGTGAGAACACAAACTTTTCCCAATGAAAATGCTGCTTCCCAATCAGAAAAAAAAATATACACTTACCCCACGAACCCAAGATTGATTGAAAGTTTTCTTTAACCCAAGCCCTTTTCGGAATGCCAGATATCTCTACCCATACCATACGTTCATCGGGCACGAATGAATCACAAGGCAACTTAGTCGCCACGTATCTACACTTCAAAGATTCATTAGATAAAAAATTCTCTTTGGCTTCGCCATTCGCCGAAGACAATATGAAGCCATCTACCCCCTACGTAGTTAACTTCAATATCAACGAAACCTTCATCAACAAGCCATTCTCTAGAAAAGGGGATACATGCAGGGTCTTTAATTTTAACAAGTAGCGCAATAGAATCTTTATCCTTGTAAACGTGAAAAATTATCTAAAATTTATGTAAATCTTAACACCAAACCCAGAAGCATTACACACAAATACAAGAAGGAAGAAAATACTCATTGCAAGATAAAAGATAAAAGGTTTTTTGTATTTAATACATAATAATAAAACATGAACGGATTATCTAAAACTGGAAAGGAATCATCAAGAACATAAGCAGACTCTCATCGTACACTATCTCTAACGGTATAAAGAAAAGGCTGTGAATGATTGATTGATTGTTGTCAATCCCTAGGGCTGCAACCTAGTAGTATATAAAGCCACAATATTTTACTCTTGAGCCCTCCATCTTTGTCTTCTATCAAATCTGCCCCTTCTTCTTTCCATCTTCCAGAATGTACAGGTTCAGTCCCTCCAGAATGAATAAACCTGCATAAACCAAATAAAGTTAGTTTCTACAATTAAGTTGATTATTTTCAACACCCTCCCACAACTTAATTGTGGAAGGGATTATAGAGACCAAGTTTATCACTTAGAGTCTTATGTTGTGTTTGCAAGAGTCCCTTTGAAAATATATTAGCAACATTATTCTCAGAAGCAACCTTGATTATCTCAATGATTCCCATTGTAATCTTTTCTCTTGTAAAGAATAAATCCAATTCAAAATGTTTAGTGTTTTCATGAAAAACTGGATTTGCTGCAATCTGCATAGCAGCTTTGCTATCACATTTGATTTCAATGGGATCATGATTATGTATGCCCAGGTCTCTGAGAATCATGATAACCCAGATCACTTCACAAGTAACACTTGCAAGTGCCCTGAACTCAGCCTCAGTAGAGGACCTTGAAATGGTTGGTTGTTTTTTGCTTTTCCAATAGATAGGGTTACTACCAAGGAAAAGGTTGAAACCAGTTATACTTTTCCTGGCAGTAACCTTCTTGGCCCAATCAGAGTCAACATATGCACTAAGAATAAGAGAAGAGTCATTTCTAAAGAGTATACCTTTTCCTGGAGAGCCTTTCAAATATCTAAGAACTCTTAAAGCAATTTTAAGATGAGAGTCATAAGGATCATGCATAAACTGGCTGAGAATGTGAACTGCATAGGCTATATCTGGCCTAGTTAAAATCAAGTAAATTAATTTGCCAACAAGTTTTTGATATTCAGTGACATTCTCAAGAGGTTAGTCATTTTCATCCTTGGAGGATAAGAGAAGACTATAATCAATAGGAGTGTTTGAAGGTTTACACCCTAGAAGACCAAATTCAGAAACAAGGTCAAGGCAGTATTTCCTTTGTGTCATACAAATGCCATTATCAACCTCAATAACTTCAATACCCAAAAAGTATTTTAATTTTCCTAGGTCATAAATGGAGAATTTAGAGCTCAAGAATTGCTTGTATGTATCAATCTCATGTATGCAACTACCAGTTATCACTATATCATCAACATAAACAAGTAAAGCAACAAAAGTTTTGTCACCAGTTTTAGTGAACAAAGAGTAATCACTTTTACTTTGCACAAAACCATACTCAAGCAGTGCACTCGTTAATTTTCATTCCATTTTCTTGGAGCCTGTTTCAATCCATATAAGGACTTGATTAACTTACACACTTTGAAATTAGAATTAGGCATATAACCAGGAGGAGGTGTCATGTAAACATCTTCATCAAGATCACCATACAAAAAGGCATTGTTAACATCTAATTGAAAAATGGGCCACTTATTTTTCACAGCAATGGTAACAAAACATCTAATGGTAACCATCTTAACAACTGGGGAGAAGGTCTCATCAAAATCAATCCCAACCCTTTGAGAATACCCTTAACCACAAGTCTGGCCTTGTATCTGTCCACTTCTCCAGTGGACTTATACTTGATTTTATAGACCCACTTACAACCAATGGGTTGTATATTAGGTGGAAGATAAGTGATCTCCTAAGTGCCATTTCTATATAAGGCTTCCATCTCATTGTTCATTGCATCAACCCACATTGGATTTTTGCAAGCTTCCTCAGAAGTGTAACACCCCAACTAAGGCGGAACGATGAGATGTACAGAAAGTCGAGTATTCAAAACAAAGGATAATAGATAACATTCACCATAGCTTTATTTGATAAAAATAATTTTACAATGTACAAGCATGTGAACCAATTCCCAAGTACAATACGTCTACCATACTTGGATATTGGGTCCACAAAACAAATAACAAATACATGAGATGATATACTACAATGATCAAGGCGGATTCCATTGCCCATCACAAGGTTTTATCTTTGACTCCCAAGTGCAATGCAAATAATCATGATGCATATAATTTCTCAAAGCTTACGCTAATTCCTGAAAAGCATGAAGAAAAAGTGTCAACTACGAAAACGTAGTTGGTGAGTGCATAGGTTTTTAAGTAAATTTCGTTACATAATCATTTCAATACTTAGAAAACGTATTATCAGATATCGATATACCCAAACCACTTGATCGGCAAAAATTCCCATATCAAACCATCAAGTTTTCAAAATACCATAACGTCATTTCAAAAAGTTGAGAATCCATGGTAAATTATAAAGTTCTCATTTGTCAAATTTATCGTGTGAGAAAAAGTATGTAAATCGATTATTCATTTATCAAAACCATTCGGTCATCAACATTTCAATATCGCCAACTTCAACAACTTTCAAAATTTCGTATGAGTTCAATACCCAAAAAGTATTTTAATTTTCCTAGGTCATAAATGGAGAATTTAGAGCTCAAGAATTGCTTGTATGTATCAATCTCATGTATGCAACTACCAGTTATCACTATATCATCAACATAAACAAGTAAAGCAACAAAAGTTTTGTCACCAGTTTTAGTGAACAAAGAGTAATCACTTTTACTTTGCACAAAACCATACTCAAGCAGTGCACTGGTTAATTTTTCATTCCATTTTCTTGGAGCCTGTTTCAATCCATATAAGGACTTGATTAACTTACACACTTTGAAATTAGAATTAGGCATATAACCAGGAGGAGGTGTCATGTAAACATCTTCATCAAGATCACCATACAAAAAGGCATTGTTAACATCTAATTGAAAAATGGGCCACTTATTTTTCACAGCAATGGTAACAAAACATCTAATGGTAACCATCTTAACAACTGGGGAGAAGGTCTCATCAAAATCAATCCCAACCCTTTGAGAATACCCTTAACCACAAGTCTGGCCTTGTATCTGTCCACTTCTCCAGTGGACTTATACTTGATTTTATAGACCCACTTACAACCAATGGGTTGTATATTAGGTGGAAGATAAGTGATCTCCTAAGTGCCATTTCTATATAAGGCTTCCATCTCATTGTTCATTGCATCAACCCACATTGGATTTTTGCAAGCTTCCTCAGAAGTGTAACACCCCAACTAAGGCGGAACGATGAGATGTACAGAAAGTCGAGTATTCAAAACAAAGGATAATAGATAACATTCACCATAGCTTTATTTGATAAAAAATAATTTTACAATGTACAAGCATGTGAACCAATTCCCAAGTACAATACGTCTACCATACTTGGATATTGGGTCCACAAAACAAATAACAAATACATGAGATGATATACTACAATGATCAAGGCGGATTCCATTGCCCATCACAAGGTTTTATCTTTGACTCCCAAGTGCAATGCAAATAATCATGATGCATATAATTTCTCAAAGCTTACGCTAATTCCTGAAAAGCATGAAGAAAAAGTGTCAACTACGAAAACGTAGTTGGTGAGTGCATAGGTTTTTAAGTAAATTTCGTTACATAATCATTTCAATACTTAGAAAACGTATTATCAGATATCGATATACCCAAACCACTTGATCGGCAAAAATTCCCATATCAAACCATCAAGTTTTCAAAATACCATAACGTCATTTCAAAAAGTTGAGAATCCATGGTAAATTATAAAGTTCTCATTTGTCAAATTTATCGTGTGAGAAAAAGTATGTAAATCGATTATTCATTTATCAAAACCATTCGGTCATCAACATTTCAATATCGCCAACTTCAACAACTTTCAAGATTCCATATGAAGTCCAATACCCAAACCGTATGTTCAATCCATAATATCCGACCATAAATAATTTCAATAACATTTAGCCCAAGGCATAATTTGATGAGTTTGTGCTTGAGCCACTACTAAGACCATTTCCTGTCCCAACCAACATAATATTTCATTTCATAACACAAGCTGTCAATCAAGTGCAATTAATAAAGAAGGGGATCGTGCCATGGAGACGACCGCCTAATATAAAGTAGATTAGAGCACCGCTCGGGTCGGACTGGCAATGAAAGTAGCCACAAAGGCAACCAACATTCCACCATTACCTATTTTAGTGGGTGAGTGGACGACTCCTAGTTGCGCAACCCTCTAACTATAGGCCTCCCCTTTCGGAGTTAATAGTAGTGTACTGAAGTGATACAGTTTGACAGAACTCAAGCTCATCATATAACTTATAACACATTGAACATACAATATATCCCATTTCATAATCATTCTTTCAAGAATCATTCATATATATAAAGCAATTTTATTTATCATGCTTTTCACCCCGAAAGTAAAACACATAAAGAGTTTGAAAGGGGCTATGACTCACCTTGATATGCCGCATATTATATACACTTATCCAAAATGGGTACTTCCCATCTATAGCTTCCTTGATCATATATTCCATCATGGTCCTCAACCATACTCAAAGCCAAGACTATCCCTACGAGAGGACTAATATATGTAAGTTCCTATCTTAAGCCATCACTTAGAAATGCCACTTTCATTATGTTGTCATCAATTATGGGATCCAAGTGTATTGCTAGTATTCGCATCTTTTTGGTTGTAAAGATTGATGGTGCAAAAGGTCACTTTCATTATACATGTAGTTATAAGTTGTTAGAATTTCGGTAACTTGCCTTCATTTGTGGTTTCGTTTGGCATCTTAGGTTATCATATGAGAATGCCATATTAAGTTATATTATCCTTATTCATCATTTGATGTGTAACCGATTTTAGCACGAATTAGCATTTGTGATATCAATTTATAGTTTGGTTAACGTAATTACTTATGTCTATTCCACTTAATTATCTTTTGTGTTACTTTGATTTCGCTTATCTTTCAAACTCACATACTTCTCGATATATCTTATGATTATCCGGGTTTATGAAATTCGTTTAAGTGTTATGGGCCATTACCAAATTGGGCCTAAGTGTTATGGGCTTTTAGGTGACTTGGGCTTAATTTAGTTATTGGGCTTAACCTTATTTGGGTTATGTGCTTAATGGGTCATATCGGTTATTGGGCTACATGGTTTATTAGGCCCAGTGGGCCTACTGATTTATGGTTCAAATGGGTTTATTATTTGGGACGGGTTAGCCCATTATGGTCCTTAGTATATCTTTTAGCCCATTACACAAATTATTAGTTTACTTCAGAATTTTCTGTTTTTACTTCACATTTTTGTGAAATGTTGGCTACCGTTTTGGGGTTAAACCGAATTATTTGGACCCTCCTGATTTTTATACAATAACCTATATGTGTCCACTTCTTTTGTGAATTTTAGCTTAATTTATAAAGAATGTTTACTACCACTAAATATTTTTCCAAATGGAAGTGGTCAAAACAGTCACTGTTTTGCATACTCGAAAGTTTTATAAAAGTTCTTTGGGTTTTGCTCTTATAAAAAATTCCATGATTTTATTTTAAGTTTAGGACACATTGGAATTACTTTCCACCAAGTATGGCCTCCTGGAACCTTATGGATTAGGAGATACAAATTGTTAAAGTTGATACAATATTCAGACAAAAATGCAGTTTTGACCAGTTTTAGTAGAAAAATCATATCTTTTGTTTAGTTCAGTATTTTTGAGTGATTCCAGTTGGTGGTTAAATTTAACTCGTTTATATACAACTTTTATTTTGAAAGTTTTTCTTGAAACGGCCCTCACATGCTCAGTTTATCCGTTCCAAGACAGAAGATTATTTCTGTCAGAATGTTCTTGATTATATTAACTCACCAATGACCATTTTTGGTAGAAAAATCACAACTTGAGTTCTACTTCATCTTTTAATCTGATTCCAGTGGGAGATGAAAGTTAACTCAAAAGGCTTCGTTTTATATTTTATGAGTTTCACCCAGTTCGTCCATTTTAAACCATTTTTACACGCTCCACTTTCAACAACAAGATTAGATCTAACAAAAAGGATGAAGATTATACCCTCTTGAGTTCGGTTTTGATGAAGGATATAGGGCAGATTTTTCGTGGCCTTCAAAGCTTCAAATGACCCCTTTTTTTTAAGTTTAAAACAACCCTTAATCTATCTTGAAATAATCCTTGTTTCATCTAACAAAAAGGATGAAGATTATACCCTCTTGAGTTCGGTTTTGATGAAGGATATAGGGCAGATTTTTCGTGGCCTTCAAAGCTTCAAATGACCCCTTTTTTTTAGTTTAAAACAACCCTTAATCTATCTTGAAATACAACAACAACAACAACAAGGGTACCCAATCCCAGCATAAGCCGGGCTATGGGGGAGGTATGATGTAGACAGACCTTACCCCTACTCAAAGGTAGGGAGGCTGCTTCCAGATCCACCGAAGTGGAAGGGACCTCCGGCCCGAAAGTAAAAAATAGGGTTAGATCCACCGGATTGGAGGTCTAAACCAGATCTCAATCTCAACTCTCGATCTCACGTTCTCATCTCGATCTCAAGAATAAAAGATTTTCAATCTCAGATCTATCTTGAAATAATCCTTGTTTAATCCTTAACAAACCCTAGTTATTATTATTGTTTAGATTAGATTAGATTTTTGTTTTTCTTCCCCCTTTTGAGCCGTGAGCAAGAAGAAGAAAAAGGGAGAGAAAAAGTTTTTGTGAGAGAGAAATATGTGTGTGTGTTTTGGGGAGTTACAAAACTAAATGGTGGAGTGTAAAATGGAAATGAGAAGTGTATGTGTGTGTGAAGGGGGGGACGGCCAAAGGGAGGGGGGGAATTGAAGGGTTTCTCTTTTCTTTTTTTTTTATAAGTGTATAAGTGTATATGTATGTATGTATATTTGGGTGGGTATTTGTTTTGTAAGAGTAATATATGTTTATTTGTAAGTATAGTTAGTTGTTTGTGTCCAAGAGTATATATATGTATATGTATGTATATACATACTTTTGTGTTTTTAATTTAGCTACTTAAGTCATTTTATGTACATTTTGTATTGTATTAGACATACATATACCTATTATTATTATTCAAGCACTTTTATGTGCATATTAGTTTATAAACATATTTTTGAGTTAGGCATGTTATTTTTATGTCATGTTTACTTAAATTGACTTGATGATTAAACTGTTGGACGTTTATAAGAATTCTTGGTCGTTATCTCAACTTGTGAGCCTTTTTTTCGGTTGCTATCCCAACTTGTGAACCTTATATAATTATTCACGTAATCTTAACTTCTCGAATAAAACTTTTTGGTTCATTTACATTTCATCAAGTTCAATTGGAACCAATATATAGCTCGAGATTGTCTTGAATGATTATTGGTTATGGCAAATCTAAGATAGCTAGTCATCTATGGTATCTCATTGAACTAGATGGCAATTATCTATATGCCTTAAATGGCTAGAAGATGTCTAGATAAGCCCAAGTGGATTGTCCTAGTCGGATTTTGAGGGTTGTTACATCATTACCCCCTTAACAACAACTTCGTTCTCGAAGTTCGCTCGTTCACATGGTGATAAAATAAATAGATTGACGATAAGGATAGCTTCACGGAGACGTACAAAATGTGAGAGTTCAACTAGGTTTCATCATGACCTTTTTGGTTACTTACAAGCTTTTGATCTTCATCGTTGGGGGCATCCATTGCTTGGTGCCTTAACATTTCTCGTGATTAGAAACTTCGGAAAAAAAAGAAGAAGATTACGAATGTCGCTCTCTTCTGGAGACGACTAGAGATTAATCGTATGTAATCGTTGTGGGCTGTCAATCTTGCTTAGTTCAATACTTAATAATGGGTTGCTGATAAGAATGTCAATACAGAGGTGTAAAATGAGCAAACGGCTCGTAACGTGAGTTACGATAAAATAGTGAGGGACGTTGGGATATCGATCGTTGGTGGCTACTCATTTCCATTGTCACTTTGCATACTTTCCTTTATCGTCTTCTACCCCAATTAAAGAATCGTTCCAATAGCTTCTCGCCCACTGTCATCCTTCTTTGGTTTGGCGTTGGACACGCTTGCCGCTACTTCAAAATATTGGCTTTGTTTGTGACTAATCACTTGTTAAGGGATTACCCCTTTAACAAAAGTGATACTAACTGGGGTGCTGAGTTGCACTAAAATTGCAAAGGTACATCTTCGTAGTATCTCATTTTAGGGTTTTCCAATGTCGTCTTTGTTGCTTTATGGTGTTCGAGGAAATCATGAATTGTATGATGATAGTTCCATCTTGTTCCTCACACTCACCTTTGTTCTTCAATTTCGCACTTATTTTTCCAAAGTCCTCTTTCATTATTCGCTAAGTCATATCGTTACCAATTTCTCTTGCTTTTGCCGATATTGGCTTTCAAATCGTTTTAAGGTACCTTTAATTACTTCCTTTTTACGCTAGAAGGACCATCATATATGACTCATCACCGACAATTCTCTTTTAACATCGCACATATAACCTATTCGGTTTCTTTGCTATACCTACGCATTCATCATGATAGGATTTACACTATCCTTATGCTCTTAAGTAATCATATCACCACCATCATTTCAAGGTAAACATTTCAATGACCAGTAGTTATAAATGACCAGACAGTTAGAATATTACATCTAACAATCCTTTTTATTTCAAGATAGTCAGAATACCACATCTGACAGCATATGACAGTCAGAATACAACATCCGACAGTATCAGTCAATATGCCTCGCACAGGTTTCCGTTCTAAATGGGTGCAGACCTTAGCCAAGACAGTCAGAATACAACATCCGACAATTTAACCAAGACAGTCAGAATACAACATCCGACAATTTAACCAAGACAGTCAGAATACAACATCCGACAATTTAACCAAGACAGTCAGAATACAACATCCGACAATTTAACCAATAGGGGGAAACATTTTAGTTTGTCAAACACAAAGAAACATCTTAATCAGCCATCACACGGCAATTCAACGTCATTTTACCCAACATTTAATAAATGACATGTATACACATTTTCGACAGCCGTCAACATGGCAAAATTTAAGTCAAATGATCTAAGTATCCAAGTCACATGGCATACTCACAAAACAATCATTTATTTAACAAATAGTGTATACAACAGTGCATGCTTTTCAGGCCCAAAGTAAAAGGAAAAGGGCGCCATAAACTCACCTTAGCGATCTAAATGCTAAAAGGTATAATGTAGCTCGAGAAGATCCACAGTCAATTCTCCTGGTTATCCAAAACCTATGATAAGAGTACCAATGGTGAGGATCAAATCTCACGACGACAAGTATCCTACGTATAACCACTTAGCTATCAACCCTAGAATGCCCTAGCCGAGAATGTGATTTAAACGTCCGTTTCATTTGACTCAAAAATACCAACGTCAATGACATTGTCATTATAAAGTAGTCTAAAGTATCAATTCGTATAAACGAAGTTCAAGTTCATCAGTCATCAAAAATCTGAAAGGACAAACTGTACCAAAACTCGCGGCGCGACCAAGTTGGCTCGCGGCGCGACCTGGGCAGCTCCTCGCGGCGCGACCTGGAGGTCTCGCGGCGCGAGTCAGTTCAAGTGAAGGTTCTGTTCGAAATTTAATACACCTCGCGGCGCGAGCAGGGTACCTCGCGGCGCGAGTTCTACCTGACTGAGTGAAAAACCTGGTTTATGACCATTTTTAGCAAACCATATCGACTCCAAATCGCTACCTTTCATTTCTAACAAGTGTTAACATGTTCAAAAGACCTAGAACCATACCATTTCGCCAAATCATTTCGCCATTTTAATCATTTTGATTTCAAGACCAAATTTGTAAATCAAAACTTCATTTAGTCAACTAAAACCCTAATTTCATATAACATTCAAAGGCTTCTAATTCAAATTACAAACTGAAATAAACCCTTAAATGAATTTAAATCAAATCAAAGTTTGGAGAAATAAGTTACTTACCAAATTTTGAGTTCTTCAGAAATAGGAAGAAAAATAGCTAAATGATGATTATGATCCTTGCCAAAACCCTAAATTATTATTGAAATATGATTGCTTCCTTTGATTTTCTCTTTGATTTCACCTTGTAAATTGATTTAGAGTATAAAGATCTTTGTGTGTGTTGTGTGTGTTGGGTCGACAGGCAAAGAAAGAAAAGGAGGGAAGTGTTTGTTGTTTGTTTGTTGTTTTAATTCCCACCACAAACAAAGGGGTCGGCCTATGTGGCTCCTTTTCAGTCATTTAAATACCCCAAATTTGGTAAAATGCTTACGATTTAATACCGTTTGACCCAAAGGTTAAATGTAAAGTGAAGGTATTTTTCTTCGTCTCATTTTTAGTCAAGACAAGCCAATAAAGTTTCGTCAAAGTGAACTTTATAATATTAAGTCTAGACAGTCTATTTATCTTGTACAAGACATAACCTTTAAATATTTATTTAAAGTTATTTTTAAAGACTCGGCATTCGTCTAGATAGCTAATAGTCTACGTCAACAAGATACGTCTACTTTGACTAAGTCAAAAGTCCAAAAGTCTAATAAGTTCCACGTCAAATGACCGTCTAATTGAGATTAGGACTAACCCGGTGTAAATTAATTACGAGTTGTCACAGCATCCCCGACTTCTAAGGATTTCGTCCCGAAATCAAGTCTCGCTCAGTAAAAAGATGAGGATAGTTATTCCTCATAAAATCTTCACGTTCCCAAGTCAAGTCGGGACCATGTTTTGAGTTCCAACGAACTTTGACCAATTTGATACGACTACGTCTAAGTTGTTTGAGCTGTTGGTCTAAAATTTCAACAGGTTCTTCAACGAATTGAAGAGAGTCAGTCACTTGCAGCTCTTCGACAGGTATGACTAAAGTCTCATCAGTCAGACATTTCTTAAGATTCGAAATGTGAAATGTGTGATGAACGTGTTCTAGCTCCTTAGGTAAATCGAGCTTGTAAGCCACGGAACCAATTCTCTGAACAATTTCGAATGGTCCGATATAACGAGGACTAAGTTTCCCTCGTACGCCAAAACGTGCAGTGCCTTTCCAAGGTGACACTTTCAACATGACTTTGTCTCCTACTTGAAACTCAAGTGGTTTCCGTCTACGGTCGGCATAGCTCTTTTGGCGATCTTGAGCCGCCTTCAGCCGTGCCCTAATTTCGACAATTTGATCAGTAGTCTTCTGAACTAGTCCATATTTAAATAAACGACGTTCTCCAGTATCAAGCCAACAGACAGGAGATCTACACTTTCGTCCATATAAAGCCTCATAAGGCGCGCATTTGATGCTAGTGTGATAGCTGTTGTTATATGAAAATTCAGCTAACGGCAAAAAGGTATCCTAACTACCTTTGAAGTCAATGACACATGCCCGAAGCATGTCCTCTAAAGTCTGGATGGTACGTTCACTTTGTCCGTCCGTCTGTGGATGGTAAGCCGTACTCAGGTGCAATTGAGTGCCTAGGGCGTCTTGAAAATATCGCCATGATTGTGAAGTGAAACGACCATCACGGTCAGAGATAATAGACAAAGGAACGCCATGAAGAGATACAATCCTTTCAATGTATATTTGAGACAATTTCCTTATCTTCCAGTTCTCCCGAATTGGAATGAAATGAGCAGACTTCGTCAATCGATCGACAATGACCCAAATAGTATCGTATCCTTTCAGGGTTCGAGGTAACTTCGTAATGAAGTCCATAGAAATCTGTTCCCATTTCCAGTCAGGAATTTGGGGTTGTTGGAGCAGCCCAGAAGGCTTTTGGTGTTCCGCCTTGACCATTGAACAATTTAGACACTTTGAGACATAAGTGGCGATATCTCTTTTCATACCAGGCCACCAATAAAAGTCCTTCAGTCCATGATACATTTTGTCAGCACCAGGATGGATTGAATATTTAGATCGATGACTTTCGTTCATCAAGAGTTCTCTAAGTCCATTATATTTGGGAATCCACACCCTGCCCTTAACATGTCGGATTCCATCGCCATCCAATTCAAACAAACGCTCAGTATTCCACAAGGCCTCTTTCTCGATACGTCCTGGCTGTAGGGCTTTATTTTGATTGTCTAAAACTCTATCCCTTAATGACGAGCCAAGATAAGAACTTGCTCTTGTTATGACAGATAGTGAAATTCTATCTTTTCTACTCAGCGCGTCTGCAACAACATTTGCTTTACCGGGATGATATTTGAGTTCACAATCATAGTCACTGAGTAATTCTACCCATCGCCTTTGTCTCATATTCAACATTTTCTGATCGAAGATATGCTGAAGACTTTTGTGATCTGTGAATACCGTACACTTTGTACCGTACAAATAGTGCCTCTAAATCTTTAAGGCGAAAACAACCGCTCCGAGTTCAAGATCGTGGGTTGTGTAATTCTTTTCGTGGGTTTTTAGTTGTCTGGAAGCGTAAGCAATGACCTTACCCTCCTGCATAAGTACACATCCCATTCCCTGATGTGATGCATCACAGTATACCACGAAGTTTTCAATTCCATTTGGTAACGCTAAAATAGGAGCATTACATAGCTTGTCTTTCAACGTTTGAAATGCTTCTTCCTGGGCATCCTGCCAAATAAATTCCTTGGCTTTTTGAGTTAACAATGTCAAAGGTTGAGCAACCTTTGAGAAGTTCTCAATAAATCTCCTATAATATCCAGCCAATCCAAGAAACTGGCGGATTTCCGTCGGAGTCTTAGGGGCTTCCCACTTCTTTATTGCTTCAATCTTAGATGGATCTACGTGGATCCCATCCCTGTTCACTACATGACCCAAGAAGTGTACTTCCCTAACCCAGAATTCACATTTTGAGAATTTCGCGTACAACTTCTGATCCTTGAGCAGTTGCAGAATGGTTCTCAGATGACCTTCATGTTCGTCTTTATTCCTTGAGTATATCAGTATGTCGTCAATGAATACAATGACAAACTTGTCAAGATACGGTCGACATACTCGATTCATTAAGTCCATAAACACAGCAGGTGCATTGGTTAAGCCAAACGGCATAACCAAAAATTCATAATGTCTGTAACGAGTTCTGAAGGCTGTTTTAGGAATGTCCGTCTCCCTGACTCTGAGTTGATGATACCCAGATCTGAGATCAATCTTGGAAAAGTGTGATGCACCTTCCAATTGGTCAAACAAGTCGTCAATACGAGGTAAAGGGTACCTGTTCTTGACAGTCAACTTGTTCAGTTCTCTGTAATCAATACACATACGCATAGAGCCGTCTTTCTTTTTCACAAATAGGATCGGAGCTCCCCAAGGTGATGAACTTGGACGAATTAGTCCTTTAGCTAACAACTCTTGAAGTTGTTCGGACAATTCTTGCATTTCTGATGGCGCAAGACGATAGGGTGCCTTGGCCACGGGTGCAGCTCCAGGGACCAAATCTATTCCAAACTCAACTGGTCTGTGAGGTGGAAGTCCCGTCAAATCTTCAGGAAATACTTCTGGAAAATCTTTAACTACAGGAATATCTTTCATTTCTTTAACCTCTGGTTTCCTTTCTACCACAAATGCTAAGAAGGCAGGGTGTTCTTTTTGTAAGTATTTATTTGCCTTTATCGCCGATACTAAGATTAATTTCTTTCCTGCCTTGTCTCCTTGTACTTCTAGGGTTTCGTTATTCTGCAGAGGTATTCTAACAATCTTCTCATAACAACTTATATTAGCTCTAACCTTAGATAACCAGTCCATACCAACAATCACATCAAAACTGCTTAGTTCTATGGGGATTAGGTCAATTTTAAAAGTCTTACCGGCTAATATCAAACTGCAATCTACTAAATGATCTCTAGCAATATACTTTTGACCGTTTGCATATTCGACAATATAAGTGTCTTTCATAGGGATAGCTACTATACCAAATCGAGACTTAAATTCTAAGGATATGAAACTTTTATCAGCACCAGAGTCGAATAATACAAAAACATAATGATTATTGAGTATGAATGTACCTATCACAACGTTGGGATCTCGTCGTGCATCAGCAGCATCCAAAGCAAAAACTCGACCTCTGCCTTGTCCTCGTTGATTCCTAGCTTGATTGTTCCCCGCATTGTTCCTCACTGGAACTATTGCATTGTTGTTCGGGTTCAGATTGAGTCTTGGACATGCGGGTCGCATATGATTCTCGCTTCCACACTCGTAGCACTGATTTGGTATCCTTTCCCTACAGAACTTTGCCTGATGTCCCGTTCTTTTACAACGGTGGCAAGTAGGACAATTTCCCAAGTGATGGAGACCACACTTGTTGCATCTTGTGTCTGCGCCGGGGTACCTCTTGATATCCTGGGGGACTACTGCAAAGTTTCTGGCAGCTTTAAACCTCTTGCTGTTCCCACCGTTTCCAAATCCACTACCGGAGGCCTGATCAGTCCTTCTCTTGATTATTTCAGTTCCAACAGAAGAACCAGTAGTTCTCTTCAAATCTATCACCATCCGATTGGTTGCACTAACTGCTGCTTGAAGAGTCAAGGGGTTAAAAGCGGCTACCAACCTTCGGATGTCAGGTGACAATCCATAGCAGTATCTTTCAATTAACTTCTCCTCCGTATCCACCATACGAGGAACTAGTCTGGTCAGCTCATGAAAACGAGTAGTGTATTTCTCGTTGTCTAGCCCGACCATATTATGATTCCAAAATTCGCCTTCCATTTCTGTACTTCCTCCCTAGGACAGTATTTTTCCATCAACATACTTTTAAAATCAAACCAAGGTATCCTATTAGCTTGGTCTCGACCTCGGGTCCTAACCTGCTCGTTCCACCATGATAGAGCGTGCTTTTGAAGTTGAGTGGAAGCATATTCCACTTTGTGCTCTTCGGCACAACGACTAATATGAAGCACCGCCTCTATGCTTTCTAGCCATTTGATTAGACCTACCGGACCCTCGGTACCATGAAATTCTTTTGGTTTACAATAGGTAAAGGTCTTGTAGTCACCCACTCGAAGTTGAGCTCGAGGAACAACTTGTTCAGCAGTAGGTTCAACATTGTTACTATTATCAGTATGATGATTATTGTTGGCGTTCATGCTTGCCGTGATCTGAGCAACTAAAGTAGGCATGGCGGCCAACAGTTGCTGTGTCACAAATGCTGCCATATTATTATCCCCGCCAGTATTTGGGGTAGGTCCAGTACCAGTGTTCACCTGGACGGTAGCAGTTTCTGGTTCTTGCTGGATTACAGGTTCTTCCTGTTCAGCTTCATTATTCAAAGGAGTGGATCGAGTAACTCTCTTTGGTGCAGTTTTCTTGACTGGAGCCTTTTTCTGAACTTTGCTTTTCGCCTTAGGAGCCATAAGTCTAAGATATGAACAAAAATGTCATTTAGAGATTTCCTTGATAGGTTAAATAGAAAGTAGCTTTGCAAGACAGATGACAGTACGATGCAAGTCACAATTTGTTGACTTGTATGAATTCATGTACTAGACAAGACAAGAAAAATATGGAAAAATCATATTTCTAGAGCTAAGAATAAGCAGTTGACATAGTCTGAACAAGTAGGTAAGCCAAAGAACGACCATATTTCATTTATACTTAAAACTTTTTACATAGTCTGACTTGTACATTTCCAAAAATCTTGTGGGAAAACTACATCCACAACCCAAATCATGTGGGAACAACATCCACGATGATACATTACACAGTCAGAACAATACTATCCAAAATACGTGGGAAATACATCCACCAAAAAGATTACAACTCAAATACAGAAGTATGAGTTGTCAAATGTTCTAAGGCTTACAATATAGAAAGACTTATTACAAAATTACATCTTGCAAATAACAACGACCAGCAAAGCCACCACCAAAACCACCACAACAGACAGTATCCAGATCAACCTCCCAATAGTTTCCTTCCCCTCTCTCGCAACAGACATAGCCTCAGCCGCCTGTTGGTAAGCTCCAGTCAACGCCTGAGCTTGATTCTCTATTTTCTCCCTTGTACAGATGAGGGAATTGTTCATCCTTGACAATTGTCGGCGATAATATTCCGACCTATCGGCTGCAGATGCAACTGGCATAACAGCACTTGGATTGTAGACAGGCGCTCTGGAGGGACCCGCCGCATATGGATCTCCCTGAAAGAATGAAAGACCAAGTCCACTGTTGCCCTGAACTGGTGCAGAAGGACCAGGAGCATAAGGGTCTCTAGGAGCATAAGGCAAATGAGCTCCCTCGGTAGTCCTCCTCTGATATGGAGATACCGGTGTTATAGATGATTGAACATGGATAGACACATGTTCGCCTCCAGATTCACTGGAAGATGAAACAAGATTGATAGGGCGTGATTCATTGCCCGATTCCTCCATTGGTTCCTCTTCATAAGAGTCAGGAACATAAGGAATGGAGTTTGCCAAGACAGGAACTGGAGGTGTACAAGGTACAACAGCATTTGAGCTAACTCCATCCGACATGACTAGTCTGAAAAGATAGTCAAAGAATCCATATAAGTCAAATGGATAAGGCAGTACGTCTCAAAATGGATGATACAGTACGCAATTTGAGTTTTAAAGAAATCTTTGTCTAGATTACACACATTTGGTTTGGGTTTCTATTACCACATATTTGAAATGCTTATATATAGGGTCACCCGCAGCCTTCCCACCACATTTTAAATATGCTGTTAATATAATCCAAACTATCACGTATATAAACCTTATGCATACACATACGATTTGAGTTTCTATTCCTAACATACCTTCAATGTTTATATATAGGGTCACCCGCAGCCTTCCCACCACATCTACAGTATGTTGTGAATATAGCTCAAATTATAACGTATATACAAAATCTAAGATATTTATTTCGAGCCTTATATTATTTTACATAATCGGGACGTAGTTGATCAAGTTAGGTCTAATTATAGACAAATAATATAACTCCTGAAATAAGTATCCTAAACCTAAATAGACTTAGATTCCCTTTTGAAACGAAATGGCTATAGATTGAGTTTTTCCAGCGGAAAAACTCGGTATTAACTATAACCTTGTCTCTGATACCAATTTTTGTCACACCCCGTTGTAGCGGAAATACAGGGTTAACAAAGAATTGCATACTAATCAGAAGGTTAATAGAGATCACATCCATTTATACCAATACAAGTCAATACAAGTACAATCGTTCAAAGTGTGGACCCCAAAATACGGATACAAGTCATCCTCATTTGGAACTGGGCCCACAGAATACAAGCTCACTAAATTGGACAGTCAAATACAATTAAAGCCAAAAGCATGATAGTCCTCAATGTCTGATGCTAATTGTACGTCCAAAGTCAAAAGATTGGCCCTAATATGCCAAATACGCTTCCAATACTTACTGTTGGTCACCTGAAAAGCATGAAATTTGAGAGGATCAACTATCGAAATAGTTGGTGAGCTTACAGTGTGTTTGACCAAATGTTTAGTCGTCATTGATACAACACAATGACCAGTAGTTATAAATGACCAGACAGTTAGAATATTACATCTAACAATCCTTTTTATTTCAAGATAGTCAGAATACCACATCTGACAGCATATGACAGTCAGAATACAACATCCGACAGTATCAGTCAATATGCCTCGCACAGGTTTCCGTTCTAAATGGGTGCAGACCTTAGCCAAGACAGTCAGAATACAACATCCGACAATTTAACCAAGACAGTCAGAATACAACATCCGACAATTTAACCAAGACAGTCAGAATACAACATCCGACAATTTAACCAAGACAGTCAGAATACAACATCCGACAATTTAACCAATAGGGGGAAACATTTTAGTTTGTCAAACACAAAGAAACATCTTAATCAGCCATCACACGGCAATTCAACGTCATTTTACCCAACATTTAATAAATGACATGTATACACATTTTCGACAGCCGTCAACATGGCAAAATTTAAGTCAAATGATCTAAGTATCCAAGTCACATGGCATACTCACAAAACAATCATTTATTTAACAAATAGTGTATACAACAGTGCATGCTTTTCAGGCCCAAAGTAAAAGGAAAAGGGCGCCATAAACTCACCTTAGCGATCTAAATGCTAAAAGGTATAATGTAGCTCGAGAAGATCCACAGTCAATTCTCCTGGTTATCCAAAACCTATGATAAGAGTACCAATGGTGAGGATCAAATCTCACGACGACAAGTATCCTACGTATAACCACTTAGCTATCAACCCTAGAATGCCCTAGCCGAGAATGTGATTTAAACGTCCGTTTCATTTGACTCAAAAATACCAACGTCAATGACATTGTCATTATAAAGTAGTCTAAAGTATCAATTCGTATAAACGAAGTTCAAGTTCATCAGTCATCAAAAATCTGAAAGGACAAACTGTACCAAAACTCGCGGCGCGACCAAGTTGGCTCGCGGCGCGACCTGGGCAGCTCCTCGCGGCGCGACCTGGAGGTCTCGCGGCGCGAGTCAGTTCAAGTGAAGGTTCTGTTCGAAATTTAATACACCTCGCGGCGCGAGCAGGGTACCTCGCGGCGCGAGTTCTACCTGACTGAGTGAAAAACCTGGTTTATGACCATTTTTAGCAAACCATATCGACTCCAAATCGCTACCTTTCATTTCTAACAAGTGTTAACATGTTCAAAAGACCTAGAACCATACCATTTCGCCATTTTAATCATTTTGATTTCAAGACCAAATTTGTAAATCAAAACTTCATTTAGTCAACTAAAACCCTAATTTCATATAACATTCAAAGGCTTCTAATTCAAATTACAAACTGAAATAAACCCTTAAATGAATTTAAATCAAATCAAAGTTTGGAGAAATAAGTTACTTACCAAATTTTGAGTTCTTCAGAAATAGGAAGAAAAATAGCTAAATGATGATTATGATCCTTGCCAAAACCCTAAATTATTATTGAAATATGATTGCTTCCTTTGATTTTCTCTTTGATTTCACCTTGTAAATTGATTTAGAGTATAAAGATCTTTGTGTGTGTTGTGTGTGTTGGGTCGACAGGCAAAGAAAGAAAAGGAGGGAAGTGTTTGTTGTTTGTTTGTTGTTTTAATTCCCACCACAAACAAAGGGGCCGGCCTATGTGGCTCCTTTTCAGTCATTTAAATACCCCAAATTTGGTAAAATGCTTACGATTTAATACCGTTTGACCCAAAGGTTAAATGTAAAGTGAAGGTATTTTTCTTCGTCTCATTTTTAGTCAAGACAAGCCAATAAAGTTTCGTCAAAGTGAACTTTATAATATTAAGTCTAGACAGTCTATTTATCTTGTACAAGACATAACCTTTAAATATTTATTTAAAGTTATTTTTAAAGACTCGGCATTCGTCTAGATAGCTAATAGTCTACGTCAACAAGATACGTCTACTTTGACTAAGTCAAAAGTCCAAAAGTCTAATAAGTTCCACGTCAAATGACCGTCTAATTGAGATTAGGACTAACCCGGTGTAAATTAATTACGAGTTGTCACACCTTCATGATTATCAGCAAGCTTAATCTCTGCACCAGTGATCCTTTTAGCATCAGCCCTGAAACTTAACATTTCATTGTACTTGTCTTTCAATTTGGCTGTCTGGATCATTGCTTCAGTTTCCTTTGACACTCTCTTTTGCTCTACAACAGACTGGAGTTGTTGACGATTGATTTTCAGAGAAGTGTCCAGGGGAATGAATCTGCTTACATCAGCATCTTTAATTGCTTTGATCTGTTTGGCAGTCAGTTTTGGTAAGCCAGTCACTTTCTTTCTGTGCTCAAACTCCAGAGCACCAACATTTTTCCTTATCTTCCTCTGGAGGTTCACCAATTCCTCCTTCCTCTGTTTGATAAGTTCTGGTACACTTACACCATAAATTATTGAAGCATAAATCTGTTCTTCTTCGGCGTAAAAGGAGCGTACATGAACATCATCCAATGCATTCAGACATTGATGAACTCTAGGGTCTTCCTTCATCTTTTTGTACACATCAATGTTTATGCCTAACCTACCAGCATTATAAGAGTCCAGAGTCCCCATAGTTGCCATCTCCCTTTGATGGGCCAGCAGTTCATCTCTTTGATTTCTCTTAAAGATCTCTATCATTATGCATTCTTGTTCCAGCTTCTTAGAAGTTTCATCATCAGCAGTGGGATACTCTGATGATTCTTCAGCAGTTTGCTCTTCTTCACCAGATACCATTTGTTCTTTTCCTTTAACCAACTTCAGAGTGGTTGGTATATCGGGGAAGGATTCAAACTAGGGCTCACTGGCTTCAGTACCAGCAGCTTCTTCAGTCAGCATAGTGGCTTCAGTGCCAAATGCTCTCTATGCTAATCGTGCACTGGCATCAGTACCAGTCACTTGTTTTTGTTGCACAATGCTTTCAGTAGCAAAGGCCCTTTCAACAACTTCCTTCTTCTTTCTAATCAACCCTTCTTGGTCACCAGACGCCTTTTCCCCCTTGGAATGATCATCAGTTCTGGACTTGAGATCATTCCATAATTGTTCTAGCATATGTCTGTCCAGTGCACCAAAGGTTCTTCCAGCCACTGGAGTTGTATCAGTCACAATTTTCTTAAGTGCCTGCACTTCCTTTTTAACAGTTTCAACTTCTTTAGGCAAGTGCTTTGGCAATTTTTCTTCCATCAACTTCTCTACTTGGGGTAACAGCCCATCTTGAAGAGTTCGAAGAACAGACTCAGAAATTTCTTCAGATAATTCTTTCAGCATACTGATTATGAACTTCTTTGTACATTCATCACTAATTGTGCTAATAACATCAGCCTGATCAAGTGTGGGCCTGCTCTCCAGAGGACTTATCCTAGTAACCAACTTCTGAACCTCTTCTTTCAGACCTGCCAGTGGTTGAACAAGTTCACCTTTCACTGCAGTCTAAACAGAGTTCACCAGCCTTGTCTCCAATCCCTGTACTGCCACTTTGAAATTTTCAGTATTGTTGTTTGTGGCCAGTACCAGTTCATCAAGCTTCTCAAAAACAAGCTTCTCATTCCCAGCAAACACATTCATCTCATATGCAAGGTTATTTGATAATAAAGATTTAAAGTCTGAAATAACCTGCGATGAAGTCTGGAGTGATCTCTCCAGGTCCGCCACCTTATTTAAAAGGCCTTGGACCTCGACAGAAGATGAAGTGGAGAGACCACTGGGAGGTTCAAGATTGGAAGTCAATCTGGTCATAAGAGGTACTTGTGCCCAGTCCTCTTCAGTTGCAGCTTCAGATGTTACAACTGTTGAGTCTAGCGCACGAGGTTCAGATATCTCGACTGGAGTTTCAATTGGTGGAGGTTGAGTTTGTGAAGTTTGGATGGTTGCAGGAGTGAAGTATTGAGTGTTTTCTGGAATTGAAGGTGGTGGTGGTGGTGGCATGTTTGATTCTGGTAGAGGAATATTTGTTTCTGGTGGAGGTGGTGGCATTTCTGGTAGACTTTCAACTTGTACAACATCCTCACCCAGAAAGTTCATATTCACCTCAAAATTCTGATCTTCTGACATGTGAGAATCAGCCTCATCCTAAAACATTTCACCAGCCTGAGCACTTGCTTCAACATTCAAAACGATTTGAGCCTCTTGCTCACCAGATATTTGTTCATCAGTTTGAACATCATGTTCGACCTGCTCAACAACCTGCTCAATGATCTGAGCCACATTTTCTATCTGTTCATCAGTCACCTGCCCAACAACCTGTACATTCTCTTGCTCAAAAATCGGAGACCCATCCAAATTCATTACATCACCAGGATGTCTTTCTGGATTCACCTGAACTCCAGCTCTCATCAGATGCCTGTTTGATCTAGGTCATCTGGAAGGTTCAACATTTTTTGGTCCTTGACCTTCAGGAGCCACTTGTCTAATGGGTTGTACAGCTTCTATAATCTGTACATCTTGGTCACCAGAGGGTCCTTCACCAACTTGACCTCTACCTGGAGCCACTTCAACTTCTTCTCTTTGAAAAGAGAGCATGGACTGAGGAATATCTACCTCATTTAGTGGAGATCTTAGGTTGGTCAGATCCCTCATATACTCACTCATAGAAAAGTGAGTAGTTTCAAAATCATACTGGTCTCCAAGAGCTCTTTTAAACATCAGTGAAAGAAAGCGTATATATGGAACAAAAGCTTTTCTTCCTTTCACCCTAAGACGCTCTACCAGATCATCAAATTGGATCTGAGCGAAATCCACTCTAAGTCCAAACCAGAGGCAGTAGGAAATCTGGAGATGAGTTTGATTTATCTAGTCTAACCCTCCAGAACTGCCTCCCAGACATTCAACAATATGCGTGAAGAAGAATCTCCATGAGTCTGTTAGTTTGCTCATGTAGACTGTTCCCTTCCTGGATAGCTGGCCATGCTCATCCACAATATCTGTGTGCCCCATCAGTCTGCACACTTCCCTTGTATTGATACCAGAAGGAAGCTCAATGGGCAACTCATTCTGTTTAAAATAATTCAACTTTAGAACAGACCTGAGTAAACTAATAGTGAAACCCAAGGATCTGGTACCTCCCTTCAGAGAATAAGTAATTGATGAAGTTGTATCATCATATTGTGCAGTGTACCAGAATTCACAAAGGTAATCGTGGTACATCCTCCCTGGATTTAATATCAATGCACCATATAATGGACATGAGAGAAAAAATGTGTTTAATCTCCCAATAACAGATTGGGCATCATGAACACTGGAAAGTGAAAGTCTGGCCATCCAGTTATTCATGTTTATTCTTATAGCTTTTGCCTCTAATGTGATATGAGGTGCCCTTTCAACATTTTCAGTTGGATCATATTCAACGGCGAGCAGATTTTTAAGCGATTTGGATTGTCTTGGTGCCATTTGAATATGAATAGATGAAGATGAAATTGAAAAGTTAGGGTTTTGATGAAGATTTGATGAAGAATTGAATGGAAATGGAGTAAATATGAGAGATGATTATGATTGGAAATTGAATGAAGAAATAAATGAAGGAATTTTTAAAGATTTGGGAGTAAATATGTTCGAAGTAAATGCAATTGAAAGTGAAAGTGGGTATATATAGGAGAGAGAATGTGGAACTCAAATGGTTTAATTTGAAATTATCAAATAAAATTTTGATCGTGTTCTGAGATCCGCATTAATTACATCACATCACACATAAATGTGTGACGGTTTACAGCCCACAAACAGTATCAAGTTGCACTTTTTGTCTTCCCAAGATAAAAATATCATCATTTCTTTGAAAAATTTACATGCCACGTAGGATTATAAATATCTTTAAAAAGTTTGCTTACGTGGCACGCACAATGACCAAGTATTTAAAAAATATTATGACTCATTTCAGTGCATCTGGAGGTTGACTGGACACTCCAGTATCACTGGTGGATTAGTCCAGTGAAACATGTACTGATGGTATACTGGAGGGACACTCTAGTAAAGTACCAGTGAAAACCATTTGAAAGAAACTGGTGACTTCAAACATGCACGTCAACTAATACAGACAAATGAGAGGGACACATTTACAAGGAGACAAAAGTCACCTCAAACACACACTTCAACCTGTCCAATTACCAGTGAGAGGGACATATTTACAAAGTACCAGTAATATTTTCTGAAGAATTTGTCCAGTGAGAAAATAAATTAATAAATTCCCCCTGAACTTAAAACATTTTTAAGAGCAAAAATATCTTTCAAGTCTTTCCCTCTGGAATGTTGATCCAGAAATCTATTAATGCAAAGATAGTACACAACGGCGTTCAATATCTGAGCAGTTATAAATTTATAAATCTTTAAATCAAAGATCCTCAGTAGTACACAATGGCGTTCAATACCAAGGTTCCAAATTTAAGGGTTTAACATTCCCAACTCACCAACAAGATATTCAAAAGTTTTGACATCCAGAGGTTTAGTAAAAATGTCAGCGAGTTGTTTGTCAGTGGGAATAAAATGGAGTTCAATGTTGTTTTTCATAATATGATCACGGATAAAATGATACCTGAGATCAATGTGCTTCGTTTTGGAGTGCATGACTGGATTGTTTGAGATAGCAATGGCACTGGTATTATCACAAAAGATTGGGGTCTTTGAGTACTTAATACCATAATCAAGCAACTGGTTCTTCATCCAGAGTATCTGAGCACAACAACTGGCTACAGACACGTATTCAGCTTCAGCAGTGGACAATGAAACTGAAGTTTGCTTCTTACTGGTCCAGCTGACCAGTTTGCCGCCAAGGAAATGACATCCACCGGTAGTGGATTTCCTGTCTATCTTACAACCTGCATGATCTGAATCTGAATAACCCATTAGATCCATGCCTGAGCCTTTGGGATACCAAAGACCTAGACTGGGGACACCTTTAAGGTACTTCAGTATGCGCTTTACAGCAAGCATATGAGATTCCTTTGGATTAGACTGATATCTGGCACATAAACATGTTGAAAACATAATATATGGTCTACTGGCAGTTAAATACATCAGTGAACCAACCATGCCTCTGTAGACGGTGGTGTTCACTGGTTTACCATCTGGATCGGAGTCCAGTGTCAGTGGTGCAGAAATTGGAGTGGGTTTAGATGGTGAAGAGTTCATATCATATTTCTTTAAAAGATCTCTAACATATTTTTCCTGATTAATAAAAATGCCATCTTTGTTTTGTTTAATCTGGAGTCCAATAAAATATGTTAATTCACCCATCAAACTCATTTCATATTCAGTTGACATTATTTTCGAAAATTTCTTGCACATGTTTTCATCAGTAGACCCAAAAATAATATCATCAACATAAATTTGTACCATTAACAGATTACCTTTTTCATGAAGAATAAATAAGGTATTGTCAATTGCACCTCATTTGAAACCATTTTTCAATAAATGTTTAGTCAGAGTGTCATACCAGGCACGTGGGGCTTGTCTGAGGCCATAAAGCGCTTTGTCCAGGTGATATACCCAATATGGATGCTTTTCATCAACGAAACCTGGTGGTTGTCTGACATAAACTTCTTCTTCAAGCTTTCCATTCAAGAAAGCACTCTTTACATCCATCTGGTAGACCTTGAACTGATGATAAGCAGCGAATGCCAAGAATATTCTGATCGCTTCAAGTCTAGCCACTGGAGCAAATGATTCATCAAAATCTACATCTGACTGGCAGTAGCCTTGTGCTACCAGTCTGGCCTTGTTTCTGATTACGTGGCCATCTTCATCTACCTTGTTCCTGAAGACCCATCTTGTTCCAATTGGTTCTTTCTTTCCAACTGGGAAAGGAACCAAATACCAGACCTTGTTCCTTTCAAACTGGTGAAGCTCTTCTTGCATAGCAGTCACCCAGCTTGGATCTTCCATAGCCTCGTCAATCTTCTTAGGTTCCATCAATGATAGAAAACTAACATATAAGCATTGATTACTGGAGGCTCTTCTGGTCTGAACTCCTCTACTGGAGTCACCTATGATCTAATCAATAGGATGAGCTTTTGTCCATCTGGAGTACTGACCAGGATTGTTATTGACAACAATATCAGTGCAAGAATTCAGTTGAGTCTCCTCTGGAGTTTCTTCAGGAGGAGGATCTTGCCAGACTACTTCAGCATCTTCATCTGAGTCATTTAAATCACGATTTGCATCATGAAATTCTTCGTTTGAAGGACTTTCTTGAAGTACTGGTTCAGTTTGGAATTCTTCATAAGAAGACATTTCTGGTATATTCTCAACTGACACTGATACTGGGGGAGTAGTATGAACATCTGATACAATATTAATTTCAGAGGGTAGTTTGAAAATAATAGAAGGATAGAATGGAGTACCACTGGAGCGTTTCTTTTTCTGAACAGGTTCCAGATCAGGATGACTGGAAACTGTGTCTTCTGAATCTTCTTTATTGTAGTTGATAGGATCAGATTCACAAAAGACAATTGGAGTCACTGGGGAGTGTCAAGGGCTGACTTCTTGTTGATTGCAGCATTTGATTCATCAAATGTGACATGAATTGACTCATGGACCTTCTCCAGTCTCTTGTTGTAGACTCTGAAGGCCTTGTGAATGGCTTAATAGCCTAAGAAATACCCTTCATCAGCTTTGGCATCAAATTTGCCTAACTGACTGGAGTCGTTCAGGATGTAAACTGGACATCCAAAAACGTGAAAATAACCAATATTTGGTTTTCTATTTCTTAAGACTTTGTAGGTTGTCTTTTTGTGTCACTTCACATACATTGATCGGTTCTGGGTGTGGCAAGCAGTAGCAATTGCTTCAGCCCAGAAACTGGTAGACAGACCAGATTCAGCAAGCATACTCCTTTCCCACTTCTTAACTGACACACCTTTCGACTGTACTTGAGCTCAATTTGCTTGATAAGACTGATGATTTCAACAGCATCTTCACTTTTAAACCTGAGAAAGATAACCCAACAATATCTGGAAAATTCATCTACAATCACCAGGGTGTATCTTTTACCAGCACGAGTTTGAACATTTACTGGACCAAAAAGGTCCATATGAAGCATATGAAGAGGTTCAGATATGCTGAAATTCTGTCTGGTCTTGAAACTGGTACGTTTCTGCTTACCCATCTCACATCCTGGACATGGCCTTTCCTTTTTGAAGGAAACTGAAGGTATCCCATCTCGAAGTTGTTTTCTGGACAACTTATTAATATTCTTGAAATTTAAATGGGATAACCTTTTGTGCCATAACCAGTTTGTGTCTTCATCAGCTTGAGTATAGAAACACTGCTCTGAAGGAGAGCCTTCCATATCTATCGCGTATACATTCCCTTTTCTAGGAGCAATCAACACTACCTTCCAGTCCTTGTTGAATACGATACCCTGAGCAATATTGAATAGAACTTGATAGCCATCATCACACAGTTGGCTTACACTGATCAGGTTATATTTCAAACCATTCACAAATGCAACACGTCTGAACTTGACTTGTCCATTGTTCAGAACACCATATCCCTCAGTCTTTCCACAACCATCATTTCCAAAAGTAATGGAGGGTCCATCAGAAATGGTGAACTCCTCCAGCAGGGTCTTACATCCGGTCATCGTCCTACCAGCAGCACTGTCAATATACCAGATATATATCTTTCGATCTCCCTGCACATCCACCAGATATTATCAGTTAGATTTGGGAACCCATCAACTGATGGGTTCACTGGACCCTCCCTTATAGGTCCCTGGGGCAATCTGGTTTAGTTCACATTCTTCAACAGTGGTCTTCGTTGAAAAGACCACTGGGTTGATGGTTTTGAAACCTTTTTCTTTTTCTCAACTGGAGAAATAGATTTAACTTTCTTTGCAAAAGGTTTTGTATTTTGTCTAGGGCCAGATGAAGTACCCTCAATAAAGTTTAATCTTGCATTAACACTTTGAAATTGACGAGTCATTATTTGAATCTGGCTCTCTAACCTGGACAAAATATTTTCATCAGATGATACCTTAGCCTTTCCAGTTCTAGGCTTAGCTAGGGGATTGGTCTGAGGCAAAGGTTTATTCCGATAAACCTCTTTAACTGGAGCAGTCATCTGGAATGCTCCAGTCTTAACCTCTGGGGATTGAACTGGGAAAATATTGGCCTTGAGAGTTACAGGCTCATTACAAACAGTGGTGGGCCTGAACCCCTCTGGTAATCGATCGATTACTGGTATTAATGATGCTACATGAGTATTTCCATCTAAGTATGCACGTTTTGAGCAGGAAATTGATTTACTCCAGCATCATATGGCTTTTTGGTTTCTAGCCATGATTTAATCACCAATTTTTCTTTCTCTAAAATGACTTCAAGATCTTGTTTTTCTTGAATCAATTGTTCAGTTACCAGAACCTGGGCTTGAAATGTCAGTTTAATGTCTGGAAGTTCTTTCAATTTTGATTTTAGAACAGTTATTTCAGAAAAATATGTTTCTAGACCATTTACACAATCAGATCTAACAGTTTCTACAAATATCAAATCAGAATTAAGAGCTTCAGCTATGTCCAGTTTTAATTCTTGGTCAGTTGCAGTATCATAATCACTAACCTTTTTAATAACAATGTCCACCCATCGTCCAGATGTGACATCTTCCTTCACCAGGTGCTCTTCGTCTGCCAGAGCCATGTAACAGCAATCTCTTTCTTCTTCTTCATCAGCAGATGATTCATCAGAAGGAACCCACTTCTCTTCAGTTGTTGCGATCATGCACTTATTATTGTTTTCCATTTGTTGTGCCATGAGAGCAATCTGGGCCTTAAGCTTTTTATATTTCAATTTATAGCTATCATCAGGCTTATTATTTGAAGAAAATGGACCAGGCTTGGATACAAACTGGCTGGACCTGCAATCTTTCATGAAATGACCCTTTTTGCCACACTTAAAGCATGTCAAATTGGTCTTATCAGTTGAAGAACTGGATGCAAATTGTCCAGATGGCCTATTTGCTCTTGCTTTGAAATGGTTAAACGTTTTAGCAATCATTGCTATAAGGTCATCATCATCAGTTTCATCACAACAGTCTAGAGAGATTTGACTGGACTCTCCAGAATCCATGAGTTCAGACACCATCTTCTTCATAGAAAATACATTCTTAGAAGATATCAGTGTTGTACTTTGTGGTTCAGTATGACTAACCACATTAGGACTACTGGAGGCATGGTTATAAGCATCTTGTTCTGCCACCACTCTCTGAGCTTGATTTTCTTCAGTGTACCTGAAAGCTCCATATAAAGTTGAAAGAGTGTGTGTGTGCAGAGTTTTACCTTGTCGTAAGACCAGGATCATGTGAGACCATTTGGTGGGCAGAATATCACAAAATTTCTCCAGAAGTATATCATTGTCCTTCTCAATCCCAAGACCTCTCAACTGGTTTATGATACTCATAAATCTGGTGTAGGTACCAGTGAGAGACTCATTAGGCTGAGCAAAAAATGACTCATACCTCTTGTTTAAGGAAACCTTTCTGGTGACAATGGTGTCATCTCCTCCTTCATGCTGGTTTAGAAGTTCATCCCATATGGTTTTAGCACTAGGATAAAGAATCAGTGTGGAATTAGGGCTTCTGGAACGGCCCCGAGGATCATGTTTTTGATAAGGGTGTCTAGATTCACCAATCTCCTCTCCTCTTCAGACCAATGTTCCTCCCTCTTTTCCCTTCCTCTTCTAGATCCAGAAGGATCAAGAAGGGGATTGACAGGTGATGTAGGGACATAAGGACCTCCATTTAAAATTTTCATCATGTTCCTCTCAATACCAGTGATATGTAATACCATCCTAGCCTTCCACGTACCAAACTCATCACTGTTCCCACTGAATTTAGGAACAGGATTATTTGAATAGTGCAAATGCACGTGTGGAGAAGCAGGAGTAGGAGGAGGAGGTGGTGGATTAGTGTTATTAACAATAGGTGGTTCATTATTTTGATAATTAACATTAACATTAGGATCGGGACCAAAATTAAAACTTCCTTGTGTATTTTCAGGGGTGGCCATCAAAGAAGCAGATCTAGGCAATGTTTAGCCTTCTGCTCTGATACCAAATGTGAGGTCCCTGAATACGATGGTTAACCCTGAAAGTGTAAAATACAACAAGTCTAATAATCACTAGAATGGACTAGTATTACTTAAATATAAATGCAAGTATATAAATAAAGTAATACACGACTTAAAGCAATAAACAAGTAAAGTGGAACATTATGTATTTTTCAAGGTGTATTTTATTTATGATGTTAAATAAAATACAAGGTTGTGCGGAATCAAGATAATACAAATAAGTATGTATCCTAACAACCTATGAATTACAAATGATCTATATTTGTCAAATAACTCTTTTGGATCGAGATACTTAAAGTTGTGAAGTATCCCTGTTTAAGATCGAGAGTATTTAGAAAAATTCACTCTAATGCTAAATGTATGCTTTAAAGTATTTTCTCAAAGAAATGACTTTGTATTTATATGCAACAAAATTCACCAGTGAATTTTGTGCCGTACAAATATGGTTGCATGCATTTAATGAACCGACAAGAACATTAAATGCATTGGTTAATGGTACAAGGATAAAGTCACATCAATATGACTTTATTCTTTTAACCAACCACCTTTACACACGTATAAACTTTGGTAAAGAACAAGTGGATTGTCCTTTGGAAAGTGTGTAAAGGCAAAAGTCAATTCCTCGATATCAGTGTTCAGACTTGTAAGGTCTATAACACTGACAATCCTCCAGTGTACAGATCTGGTAAGACTTCCAGTGGACTCCGCCATTTGTCAGTCTTCTTTATTCTGACTTCAGTCTTTGACTTCAGTGAGAACGTCTTCAGTAGAGTAGATCTGGACTGGGGTGAAGTCCAGTGAGCTAATCTGGAGAATACTCCAGATTTCCTATACAAGTATTTGCTCACTGGTCTTCCATTATTTCTGGACAAATCTTTAGAGGGACTCCAGATTCCAAGTCTGGAGTAGGTCTAGTACTGGACAGATCTTCAGTAAGGCTCCAGTAGTCGAGTCTGGAGCGAGTCCAGTAAATCTGGACCTAACAAAAGGAATAGAGGTAGGTAATGCACGGACGGATTACCTAGCACCTGCGTGGAATGATACATTTACAATTATGGTCGCGAACGTAATTGTAAATGTATCACGACATGTGTGTATTTGTGAGACTGTGTCTATGTTGATCCGAATAAAGTGTAGATGAGATTGATGGAATCATTGAATGGATATTTTACTACACGGAGAGTAGACACGTATAAATGGAATAAAGAATGATGAAGCAGAAGCAATTAAGGAAGTCAACTCAAGGGTTGATTGAACCTTTAAACATGAAACTCGTCCATTCCATGAGCACTATGTTATGATGTGAGGCTTCATTCGAGCTTCTAAATGTGAAAGTTGTACTTGGGATTAAGATTAAAGGTTTGTGTATGTATGGAATTCGATTTAAGGATAAAAAAATTGGGTTTTGGTCGAACTGGGTGATGTGCGGCACATGAGCCTTTCATGCGGCGCATATCTTCCAATTTTGAAAGATTGAATTCTGAAGGGAGCCCGATATGCGGCGCATGAACCATTCATGCGGCGCATATCCTCCAGTTTTGTAAAATGGGTTTCAGTTGGGTGCCCGATATGCGGCGCATAGAGGTTCTATGCGGCGCATAGAATATGTGCTCAGAACTTGGGTGTTTTCTGTGACAAATTTACATTAAATATGCAGTGCGTACGTATTCCATGCGGCTCATAGGTGCCCAGATATGCATTTATGCGGCGCATACTTTGGAATGTTTTGGATTTACGACTCGTTTAGTTTTGATTTCGCTACGGGACGATATGTGACGAATGGGACGAGTATCTACGGAGGGAGATTCTTCCTTATATTGCATGAACGTAAAGGTGATGTTGATATCTTATATTTGTACAACATGTTATGTATGACTGCTTCTCAAGAGAAAGAGTTTTGCCATATGAAAAGTTAAGAAGTTGGATGATGGAGTTATTTATAGTTCCTTAAGCGAAAGAAGTAAAAGTTTTAAGGGCAATTGGTTCCAAATTGATGATGTTTCTCGCCTATGTGATCCACTAATGCAAGGCAAAGATTATATTTCTAAAGTCGAGCCTACTCGTAGTTTTGAGATGTTCTATTAATGTTCACGGCTTTGTTGCGATCGCGAGGTCGAGCCTTCAAGTGATGTGTGTCTAGTGTTACTTTCATGCAAACGCATCTTCCATTTTGTTCTCCATTATAGGAAGAAGTTAATGTTTTCAATTGTGGGATCTATTTATCTTATAAGATAGATTTACGACGTTGCTACCATTTGTTGATGATGTAAGTTCTGATGAAGCTATTCATACACCCATTATAACCCTATTGAGTTCCACGGGATACCTTGATGATAACGAAAGTCCTTGTGTATGAATTGAAGGAATCAAGTCTAAAGTTCTCTCTAGATCATTCAGTCATTACTTTTAGTGATGACGATCTTACCTATTCTAAGTATGATAAAGAACATCATGTTTGCGTAAAGAGAGTTATTCCGATTTTCTACAAGAAGAAGCTAAATCCCAAATTCGCCAAAAAATGAGTAAAAATGTTAAAGTAGAAGATGACGTGTAGAGTTGAAAGGAACAAGGTTCCATTTACAAGATAAGTTCCATGACTGCAAGGTTATGGTAAGTACTTGACTATGACGAGTCAGCCCAAGATAATGATCCTTGAGACGAAAATGTGGTAGAACGGGAGCGGAGTCAGAAAAGCCGAGAAGAACAATCATGAAGCCATACGCCTAAAAGTAAGATTTTGGTACCTGCGAACGGAGTAACCAAAGGTTGTACTTGAAGAAACTCATGAACCATGGTAATCTACTCTTTTGGATGCCACCAGAAATGTATCACGACATGTGTGTATTTGTGAGACTGTGTCTATGTTGATCCGAATAAAGTGTAGATGAGATTGATGGAATCATTGAATGGTATATTTTACTACACGGAGAGTAGACACGTATAAATGGAATAAAGAATGATGAAGCAGAAGCAATTAAGGAAGTCAACTCAAGGGTTGATTGAACCTTTAAACATGAAACTCGTCCATTCCATGAGCACTATGTTATGATGTGAGGCTTCATTCGAGCTTCTAAATGTGAAAGTTGTACTTGGGATTAAGATTAAAGGTTTGTGTATGTATGGAATTCGATTTAAGGATAAAAAAATTGGGTTTTGGTCGAACTGGGTGATGTGCGGCACATGAGCCTTTCATGCGGCGCATATCTTCCAATTTTGAAAGATTGAATTCTGAAGGGAGCCCGATATGCGGCGCATAGAATATGTGCTCAGAACTTGGGTGTTTTCTGTGACAAATTTACATTAAATATGCAGTGCGTACGTATTCCATGCGGCTCATAGGTGCCCAGATATGCATTTATGCGGCGCATAGAATATGTGCTCAGAACTTGGGTGTTTTCTGTGACAAATTTACATTAAATATGCAGTGCGTACGTATTCCATGCGGCTCATAGGTGCCCAGATATGCATTTATGCGGCGCATACTTACCATTTGTTGATGATGTAAGTTCTGATGAAGCTATTCATACACCCATTATAACCCTATTGAGTTCCACGGGATACCTTGATGATAACGAAAGTCCTTGTGTATGAATTGAAGGAATCAAGTCTAAAGTTCTCTCTAGATCATTCAGTCATTACTTTTAGTGATGACGATCTTACCTATTCTAAGTATGATAAAGAACATCATGTTTGCGTAAAGAGAGTTATTCCGATTTTCTACAAGAAGAAGCTAAATCCCAAATTCGCCAAAAAAATGAGTAAAAATGTTAAAGTAGAAGATGACGTGTAGAGTTGAAGGGAACAAGGTTCCATTTACAGGACAAGTTCCATGACTGCAAAGTTATGGTAAGTACTTGACTATGACGAGTCAGCCCAAGATAATGATCCTTGAGACGAAAATGTGGTAGAACGGGAGCGGAGTCAGAAAAGCCGAGAAGAACAATCATGAAGCCATACGCCTAAAAGTAAGATTTTGGTACCTGCGAACGGAGTAACCAAAGGTTGTACTTGAAGAAACTCATGAACCATGGTAATCTACTCTTTTGGATGCCACCAGAAATGTATCACGAACTATTATGAAGCAAAGTGTGGTTAATTCTCTCCAACGATGAGTGATTTGTTTCAAAAGTCGACATTATGTGTCAAAAGTTTTATGGAAGTGTTAAGTATTTAAGGATCCTCTGACGGAAGTGATTGGTCACATTATCATGGACTAAGTAACAAAGTTGTCAAGAATGTCAAAGGGAATGACATGATAAGAACATTAGTAGGCAGGTTGATCAAGAATGCTTATCTAATGATGAACCGTTAAACCATTTCATTGGTTAAGATGGCAGATATGTAAGTGCAAGAAGTTGTTTCTAAGTATGTAAGTTGTTTGTCAGATGTCTCGAATCGAGACGGCTGATATGTAAATGATTTTTGAAGGAGTTTCAGTAAAATATGAGGAATATGTTGTACCCAAAGTGATGCCTATCACCCTAGATTGATGGGAAAGAGAAAGAGCGATTTAGAAACTTGAGAAAGTCCTGTGATCGTGCGAGGGTACGTTGAGAGTCTCCCTTACTATTGTTGAGCTCACATGTAATGACGATTATGATGTAGGCATGGAGTGTCATTTCATGATACGACATATTATTGAAAGAAAAGTTATGGAACCAAAGATCAAGAAGATAACAGTTCATAGAGTTAGAATTGTTAAAGGAGAGTGTGACTAGCTAAAAATCGTCCAAAAAGTTTTGTGATGAACAAAGAAAGTTGGCTATGAATAAGTTGAGTAATATGGTTCAGCCATAACTCTCTATGGAAGGATATGATTTGCATTGAAAGTTATGATATGTCAATTATATGGTTACGAAAGGAAATGTGATAAGATGATAAGTGTAACCAGTGGATAAGCTTATTACCCTAGTAAATGATATCCGTAGCATTTCATGAATATTACTTATGTTAGACAAGGGAGTAGTGTGATTCCTTTGTTTGATTTGAGAAATGAATTAAGGGAAATGAAATGATAAAGTTAAGGATATGGATAAATTATTTATCGATACGTGACGAAAATGATTCTGAGGACAGAATCCTCTTAAGGGGGAGGTAATTGTAACATCCCAAACTTTTTATGTTTGACGTTTGACTTGTCCGTTAGTCAACGTTATGGTTATGTCTAGTTAAACGCCTTAAATGGATTACGTGATTAAATACTTATGTATTTAATATATGAAATGTGTGATTAATGTGTTAATGTGCAATATGATTAAAGTGATGAAAAGAATGATAAATGATGATCAATAAAGTTATAAAATGTTTCCGATAGGAGTAAGGGTCGTTAAGTGATCCCGTATGCATTAAACGAGCAATTAGGGTACGAAACAAGTTTTAAGAAAGTATGAGGGCCTAGATGTTAAATCTTGAAACTTGTTCCAGCAGAGGAGGGGAGTATATCACGTCCCATATGCCCTAGAATCAGATCCCAAACTCTGAAGAAAGTTCACACACAAACCCTAGAGCCTTTCCTCAAGTTCTATGCATTTCGGAAGCAATTCGATGGAGATTTCTTCTAGTTTTCGATCCATTAATCATCCCTACAGGTAATTAGTCATTACAAGATCATAGGGTAATGGTCTTTGATAGTTTTTGTCCACCCATCTCTGGTGGTGAGGGTTGGGTATGGTTTAATTGCAAAACGTTTATGGATTTCATGCCATTCGGGTAATCAAATAAGTGATTTATGTTTGTAATGGATCAAGGAATCAATTGATGGTTTGAGAGCATCAATTGTGTCATAAAAGATGTCAATTTCATGTTTCCAGGTCGGGGTTAGGGTTTGAGATCGAATGGGAATCGTTTAAAGAGGTTCAAAAATCAAGTTTGCTGATCGAGCCCCGTTGTGCGGTGCACAGGAATTCTGTGCGGTGCACAGATTAGTCTGGGTGCTTCTGTTTGAGTTTATGCGGCACATATTCAGGTCTGGCAGTCGTATAGGCTTGTTTTCATGCTCGTTTGACCCACAGACCTTATGTTTAGGTTACCATATGATATAGGGAACTTAGAGAGGTCTTTTGAAGCCACGTTTATGTTACCTATTGGTTATATGTTGCTATAGGTAATCGGAAACACAAACAAAATGAATTAACCTTGCGTATTGCTTGGTGTACTCGTCACGAGGTAAGATAACATCTTTTACCACATGAGGGACAACAAAATATAAGTTTTCATATGTTAACTTCCCCAAATGAATGTTTGTATGTTTATATGTATTCGGGAATGAATGGGAGGTTACTATGGGATTGATTATGGTTGCCATTTATGATGAATGGTAATCTTACGCATGCTATGATGAAATGATGATATGTTTATGTTATGAAATGATGTTATGATGAAATGAGGTAAATGATAAGCTAAAATGTATATGTTGATAATACGATAAGATGCTATGATGATATAAACGTATGATGCTATAATGCAATTGTTGATATGATGACGCATTGTTTTGATGTTATGCTTATGAAATGATATGACGATATGTTGCTATCACTTTAAGATGATATGATGCTTATATGACACGATGATATGATGTCATTATGTTATAATGATATGTTGATATGAATGATACGTTGATATGGAAATAAAGTGATATGACGATGTGATGTTAATATGTGATGATGATATGTTGATGCATATATGTCATATGATTGATTGCATGGCTTGAACACCTAGTCACTAGACTTCTATAGGTTTGCCATGACACGTGCATGATTAAGGGCCCTAAAGTAAAGAAAGATGTATGTGTTTAGTTTAGGTGAAAGTGTAGCCTAAGCTAATATAAAGTAAAGAAAGATACATGTGATTAGTTTAGGTGAAAGTGTAGCCTAAGCTAATATAATAAAGAAGTCTCGAGCATATGTAAAGTCTTGTGTTAAGCTTAACCCATGCTAGTTCTTTGGAGCTAGTGTGTACGTGGTCACGTGGTGTGGGAATCTAGATACCTCCCCGTGGCATAGTTATGTTCGAGTGTATCCGGGTGGAGTAACTAACCACTACACGCGCAAAGTTTAAACGGTATACTCAGTTGGATTGACTTTGTCTTTCCTTAACGACGACGATGGACCACCGAAAGGTCTACCCATCAAGTCGGGTGTGAGGTTCCCAAGTTAGGTCCTATGGCCGCCTTCACACAACCCCACATCCTAAGTAAGTGGCCTATGTCTAGGCAAAGAAAGTAAAGAAAAGAAAAGAAAAGTAAGAAAGAAAGTAAAGTTTATGATGTTAGGCACAATTAGGACTACGATGGATCCTAATGTGATAAGTTATGTACGATGATTTATTGTTGATGAAATGATCTTGTTGCTAATGTATGATATGGTAGACACCATAGAAATGTGGTGATCTTAACGTGTTTTAACGATTAAGTGATATTAACAATTATGAAAGGCTTTGTTAATATAAAACGAAATGACAATGTTTTTATAACTCATGTTATCTTACTTAGCTTTTAAAGCTAACACTTGCTCTTTTGAAAAACAGTGTTCCCTCAGGTTAAGCAGGTTGAGCTAGTGAAATACTTAGCTTGGTGAGGCGGGTAGTTGCTATGAAGAAGACATTTAGTTTCCCCGCTTAGTCATTTATGTTAGCCTTAATGATGATTGGCTACTTTTAATATGACTTATGTATTGTTTATGTTGGCATTTATGTTGGTGCCAAATCTGGATTACCTTATACTATTTTAATGATATGTATGTTGTAACACCACTTTTATAAATGAACTATCCGTTAAGGGTTAGTTATGTTTTAATGATTTTGTTTTCCGCATTTCTAAACGCCGTTAGGCAAAAGTTTTTGAAAATCCAGATTTTAAAATGACGGGTGTTACGCACCTTTTTTCTCAATTAAGATCCACTTGTAGGCTATGATCTTTGGCTTGCAGTATCTTTAATTATTGTCAGTCTCCACTTTTTATTCCTGCATTGAAATAATATATATCGGACTGTATTGAATTTTTAGAAGGGATTAAAATTAAGAAGGGAATTCTTAATTTTAAGATTCTCGTATGGACATTGGTTTTCAAGATATAGAGGGTGTCTCAATATCTTGAACTTGCTTGGGAGGCGTGGTTAGCCTTTTTCGTATGTTTTGTGTAATGAGTGGCGTGGTTATCCAATTCGGGAGATCAATGGTAACATCGATAACCAACAGAATTAATTTCGACGACCTTGGAATTTAACCCTTCAACTGTGAAATTAATTATCGTGCGACACAGGCGAATTTAAGAGAAGGTGAAAACCTCTAACCAAAAGTTGGCGTGAAAGCAAAAAGGTGAAGACCTCGTTCCACGTTGTAATGCATGTGTTTGATGATATTGATCATCCTTGGAGATCTATAAAGCACAAATCTTAGAAACTGACGTTAGCCATTTGGCTAACGCCACTCCGACGCTCAAGTCAGTATCATCATTTTGAAAATAAAATAAAAGGTAAACAAGATAAAAAATAAAATTCAATAGTAAGAAATCATACCTGATTTTGTCAAAAGACAAAATTAATCATACATGGTAGGTTTTGAGATGAATAGCATTCCAAGCTCTTGGAACTAGATTACCTTGTAAATCTGGAAGCCAATAAGATCCTTTTCCAGCCTCTGCCTCAATCAAATAAGGACCTTCCCATTTTGGATTCAATTTGCCATCTGGCTTGGTTAAAGCCTTCTTGAGAACCAAATCACCAGCTTGAAATCGTCTTAATCTTAAATTCTTATTATAAGACTTGGCAATTCGTTGTTGATAAGCAGCTATTCTTATCTTGGTCCTTTCTCGTAATTCAATTACAGCCTCCAAATCTTCAAGTAACAACTCTTTATTTTTCTCATAAGTTAAGAAACTAATTCTAGCAGTAGGTAGATCCATTTCAGTAGGTAAAACTTCCTCGGCTCCAAAGACAAGTGAGAATGGAGTTTGTCCAGTAGCACTCTTTGAAGTTGTTCGATCAACCCATAAGACAAATGGCAATTCTTCAGCCCATTTTCCTTTAGCTTGTCTCAGTCTTTTCTTCAAATTATTCATTATGATTTTGTTACTCGATTCTGCTTGACCATTAGCTTATGGATGGACAGGAGTAGAGGTAATCATCTTAATACCCCATCTTTCACAAAAATCTGTAGTTTTCTTCCCTATGAATTAAGATCCATTATCACAATTTATCTCTGCTGGGACTCCAAATCTTGTTAATATATTTCTTTTAATGAAGGATATGACATGTGATTCATGGATCTTGGCATATGCTTCAGCTTCAATCCATTTTGAGAAATAATCCGTCATAGCCAAAAAATATTTCTTCCCAGCTGAAGATTCTGTCATTGGTCCAACAATATCCATTCCCCATTTCATAAATGGCCATGGAGACAAAACTGGATACATAGGTTCTGCTGGTTGATGATAAATGTTGCTATGTCGCTGACAAGCATCACATTTCTTCGCATATTCTTCAGCATCTTGTTTCATAGTTGGCCAATAATAACCTGTTCTCAAGATCTTTGAATATAAAGATCTACCAGCTGTGTGATTTCCACATTCTCCTTCGTGTATATCCTTAAGAACCTCATTGGTCTCAGGGAATTCTAAGCACCTAAGATATGGCCCTGCAAGAGATTTTCTATACAAAATACCATTTATCATAGAGTAATGTACTGTTTTCATACGGAAATTCCTTGGATTTTCATCTTTAGGGATTGTCCCAGTATTCAAATATTCTATTATTGGTGTAGTCCAGGAATTTTGATTGTCCCCAGAATTTTCAGTTTCTGTATCTTGAAAGGCCAATATATTAGTTGATTCTTTTTCTATAGCAGGATATAACACATGAATTATAGGAATCCTAGTTTCTGGTGACATCTTAAGTGTTGACCCTAGATTTGCTAAAGCATCAGCCTCGGTGTTTTCTTCTCTACGCACTTGTTCTATATCAAATAAATCAAAGTTCTTAGCTAATTTTTTCACTATTTCCAAATATTGCATCAGGTTTTCACCTTTTGCAGCATATGTTCCATTGAAATGATTGGCTAAAAGTAATGAATCTACATATACCTTAAGGTTTATAATGTTCATATCCCTAGCTAATTGCATACCAGAAATTAAAGCTTCATACTCTGCTTCATTATTAGTGGCTACGAAATGACAATTCACTGCTTGGGGTATAATATCCCCCTGTGGCGATTTTAGTACGATACCTAGTCCTATTCCTTTAACATTAGCTGCACCATCAGTGTATAAAATCCATTTTTCAGTAGCTTCTTCTAACATTTTTACTTCTAAGTCTACTTCTGGTTGCAAGTCAGTACTAAAATTAGCCACAAAGTCGGCTAAAGCTTGAGATTTTATAGCAGTCCTAGGTTCATAAATTAAATTAAAAGCACTTAATTTCACAGACCATTTAGCCATTCTACCAAATATTTCAGGTTTTCTTAATACGCATTTTATAGGGTAATTAGTCTTAATATGTATAGCATGCGTTTCGAAATAATGCCTAAGCTTAGTAGATGCCATAATTAATGCAAGTATAAGTTTTTCAAGATGAGAGTACCTGGTTTCAGCATCAATTAAACTTTTACTTACATAGTATACAGGATGTCGTTTACCTTCTTCTTCTTTTACCAAGACAGCACTGACTGCGTTTGAAGATACTGCCAAGTATAGATATAGAGGCTCACCATCTTCAGGTTTTACCAACAGTGGTGGAGTAGATAGATATTTCTTTAATTCTTGGAAAGCTTCTTCTTCTTTTACCAAGACAGCGCTGACTGCGTTTGAAGATACTGCCAAGTATAGATATAGAGGCTCACCATCTTCAGGTTTTACCAACAGTGGTGGAGTAGATAGATATTTCTTTAATTCTTGGAAAGCTTCTTCTTCTTTTTCTCCCCATTCGAATCTCTTATTTTTCTTCAAGATGTCATAAAATTCTTTGCATCTATCAGAAGATCGTGATATGAATCTGTTCAAAGCTGCCAATCTCCCAGTTAATCTTTGAACATCTTTAGCATTCAATGGAGACTTCAAGTTCAAGATAGCCTTGATCTGTTCTGGGCTCGCTTCTATTCCTCTTTTAGTGACCATATATCCTAGAAATTTTCCAGCTCCTACTCCAAAATTACATTTTGCAGGGTTCAGCTTCATGTTATACTTGTCCAGGATATTGAAGGCCACTTCAAGATCTTTCAAGTGATTTTCAGCTCTCTTTGATTTTACCACCATGTCATCTGTAAGTCCCAACTCAATAGATGGTACTACCTGAAGACACCTCAATGTCGATGGTGGAGTTACTTTGCAATATAAGCACTGAACTGGAGACGACCAGTTACAGGAGTATATACCAAGTTCTAGATAGATTACTTATTTAAGTGACAATAAGTAAAGAACAATGCAATAATACAAAATACTTGTAAAGTAAATTGGTGAGACAATATGTAATTTTCAAGTGTAATTTATTTATTAACTTTAAATAAATTACAAGGTTGTTGCGGAACCAAGATAATACAAGTATGTAAATATCCTAACAACCTATGAACTACAATTTATCTACACTTGGAATTTCTCAAAACAATCGAAACACTTAAAGTTGTGAAATGTTCCTTTTTACGATTGAGAGAATATTGCACAAGTTCACCAAGAATATTGCAGGTATGCAAAGTGTGAAGTGTTCTAACTTTCGAAGAGTTTTCTCACTTCTTATTCTTGTTGTGCAATGACTTGTATTTATAGGCAAAGTTAACATTGGGATGTTAACTTTGGCCGTACAAATATGGTTTAGAGCATTTAATTCCTTAAAATGCAGTGTAAAGTTGCAGTATAAAGCAACTTTATTCAACCAGCTTTATGTACCTTTTTGTATTTAAATAATAAGATAAATCTTATTATCCGGGTAAAAGCACATAAAGCATAAAATTCAATTCCTCGTAATCAGTGTAAAGCTTTGTAAGAGCTTTCCACTGACGGTCTCCAGTTTGTAACTGACTAGAATGTCAACTGGGCTTCGCTGCCATTGTCATTCTCTATCTTCCACTTGTTGTCTTCGACTCTAACTGGAAGGATTCTTCAACTGGTCAGTTCTCAACTGGAGGAAGTCTTCAGTTGCGTTGACTGTACGATGCAACTGGACTTCAATATATTTCTGGACAAATCTTCTTGGTCTCCAGGTGCAACTGGAGACTGGCCAGTTTCACTGAAACTGGTCCTAACAAATTCCCCCTATTTGTCCTGAAATATTAGCAAGTCTTTTTCAGTTCTTGTATCTGTACAAGTGTGAACTGGAGAGACTTGTTCGATTAAATCTATCTAAGTTTTCCAAGGCATTTTTATAGATCAATAAATGCCTTGGGTTTTTCTTTTAAGTTTGTTAGATCTAATCTATTATCTACCTTGTGGTTACAAACTGGTAACTTCATTTATACAAGGAAATGAAATTTATACAAGTTACAGAATGTAAATAAAATTACAAGTAGATATATTGAAAAGAGAACTTAATTAGATGGCTCTTCGCCAGTTCGTCTTTTCTTGGTCACTGAAGAGATAGGTTGTGAGTCTTCAGGATCAATATTCAACTTTAGCTCCAGATTTTCTTTGTGTTGAATCTTGCCCTTCAAGAAGTTCACCCAAGCTTTCTCAAACCTATTCTTTTCTACCTTAGCATCCAAAAAGTTCACCATTTCCACCCATTTCGAGAACCCATATTGCATTGCACCAGGATTGTTAGTTTTAACCAGTGGCCCTCTGGTATAACTAACTTCAACGTGAAAGTACTTGGTGCCTGGCTTAATTGTTACATTAACACCATTGATAGTCCCACTATGTCTTCTGGTTGCCATGATCTGGGAGTAATAGCTTCTTGCTTCAGATTCATTGGATATTTTAATACTCCCAGCTCCAGCAGCCAGTACAGCAGACTTGATGTCATCATTCGATACCTTGCCAGTTGGTTCTACAAATGTGCTAAGGTCAGCATCTCTGGTCAGTGGTCTTCTTGGTTGAGGGTTCCTCCTTGGTGGATTCAATACCCTTTTTACAACTTTCTTAACATTTTCAATTCTTTTCAAGATCCCACTGGCCCTGTTCTCCTTTGCCTTCTCCACTGATATATTCAAACTTCTGGCATCAAATTCAGCTTCTTCATCAGGATAGTGCCTGTCCAGTTCAATGTCAAGCATTTCTTTCAACATGCCCACTATCCTGTCATCATTTTTTACTCTGGCATACTCCTCCTTAGTGATTCCTAAAAGATGAGCATCACTAATATCAAGCAATTAATCTGTGCAAGATGTGCTCTGGCTTCAGCTTGGTTTCTTTGTTTCATCTTCTTTCTTTCTTTAATTTCATTGCCAAGTCTAGCCAATATTCTGCTATCACTTTCTGAAACTGGAGGAAGTACATCAGCATTGCCAGTTTCCAACATAGGTACATCAGTGGCCGACTGGGCAGATACATCAGATGCCAAACCTTTTCCTTTATCCACAACATTCCCCCTAACACTTATATCACCAGTTTCACCAATTCTTTGCTCACCAGCTTCAGTACTGGCAGCCACAATCATTTCCCTACCTGTTTGACTTCCAGATCAACCACTTTAATATTGGTCAAGTAATCCTTGTGGTATCTGGAGAAAGACTTGGTGTTTTTGTCAAGTGTCTTTTGAATCTCCTCCACCCTCGTGATCGGCTTGAACAGAGACAACTTGACTGTCCAGTGACGGAGGAGAAGGTGTCACTGGACTAGCAGCAGTTTCTAGTGGAGCAACTGGAGGAGGCAAACTTAGAGAAGTCTCCCCAGTTGACATCGCAACAGTTGAAGAAATAGTAGGAATGGTGGTAGAAGAAAGGACTGGAAATTCAATGTGTTGTTCATGCTGAGAATTGTAACATCCCAAAACTTAAACGTATATGTTGACTAACGTCGTTAGGTCAAATTCTAAGTCCGTGATATGTTTATGTGGAAAATATGTGTTTATGTGCCCTATATGTGAGATTTAATTATCTTTAATGAGTGACAATAAAGTAGACTTAATGATGTGTAAAAGGTCTATGTAGTGTGTGAAAGTGCTTCCATGTGTTATGTATATCCCCATTAGGTGTTTAAAGGTGTAATAAAGCTAATATGAAGTCCAGGGACTAAATTTGACAAAAGTGAAAGTTGAAAAACAGGATTAGGGCTAGGATTAGCCTAATCTCCTTCCTTTAGCAGCCATAATCACTTCAAAGAACAAACCTAAACAACCTTTCAATCCTTCTTGAAATTCTAAAGCATCTCTTCAAGTTTTACGTAGATTGTTGGTGTCTTTTGGGCTTGATTTCGATCGGCCATTGTTAATTACAGGTAATGATCGGTTTGTTGATCATATTTTCAGATTTAGGGTTGTTTTATTGTGAGTCAAAACTGATTTCAAAAGGTTTTGTCAAAGGATTAAGGTTAAAGAAGCGTTTTGGTGAGTTAACGTACAAAATGGTGTCAAACGAGTTTGTAATCGATCCGGATGATCAAAATGTGTTTAATTGTGTCAAAATCATGTTTTGAGTGAAGCCCAAGTCGTTCGTTTCTGGAAAAATCGAAGAACAAGTCGTTTTATGATTTCTGGACGAAGTTAGGGTTTTTCTGAGCTTAAGTTCGTTCCTGATGATTCCAAACGAACTTCAAATTCGTTTTTAAATTCGTAAGGTGTAGCTAAATTCGTAAGGTGTAGCTAAATTCGTAAGGTGTAGCTAAATTCGTAAGGTGTAGCTAAATTCGTAAGGTGTAGCTAAATTCGTAAGGTGTAGCTAAATTCGTAAGGGTAGCTAAATTCGTAAGGTGTAGCTAAATTCGTAAGGTGTAGCTAAATTCGTAAGGTGTAATGCTGGTTCGAATTTGGTCAGCCTTTAAGTAGTGCTAAGATTTATTTTAATGTCCCAAATGACTTATACTTCATATGTTAATGTACGATAGGTGTCGGGGATTACTATTAAGCACTATTAGCTCTCTGTTTGCTCGCGTACACTACTACGAGGTAAGATACACTACTTTTGTCACGCTGAGGGTGCAACGAAAATGGTTTGTAACTATAACCTCCAAAACGGTAATGTATAACTCATATGTGGTTGGGTTGATATGGGAGGTACTCGGGGATTAATGATGACGATGTTTATGCCTAAAATGCTTCCCCGTACACATGGTTATGATATGATATGCAATGATGATGATATGCTTAACGATATGATATGATGTGATATGATGAACGGTGGTTAATGACGTGTTGTAATGTTGATATGGGCATGTATATGTGGCTTGTTCATCTAGAACACTAGACCTTTTTAGGTTGCCATGACACGTGCACGTTTTAAGGGCCCTAACGTGAAAAGATGATAGATGTGGATTAGTTTAGGATTAATGTGGAAACCTAAACTAACGTGGTAAATGCTCGAGCTAATTAGATGTTAAGTGTTATGCATAACCGTGCCTGATGTGGTAATAGGTACGTATAAATCGTGCTCGTATGTGGGAGAGTACGTAGTGCCCGTATGTGGGAGGGTACGTTAAAATGGTTGCTCGGGTGACTCCTTGCAACCAGTCATATGTGGCGAGTAGTTCGGGTGGCCTGATGACCCACCTAATGTTATGAACATAACGTGCTACTCATGGATCGACATTGTCTTTCCTTAACGGTAACTTCGGTTACAACTTAACGGTGACCTAGTCACAACTTAATGAGATGAGATGAATG
>CM067169.1:78680799-78726893 GCA_034093135.1 Erigeron breviscapus | reverse complement strand
TTTATCACATTGGAATTTCTCAAAACAATCGAAACACTTAAAGTTGTGAAATGTTCCTTTTTACGATTGAGAGAATATTGCACAAGTTCACCACGAATATTGCAGGTATGCAAAGTGTGAAGTGTTCTAACTTTCGAAGAGTTTTCTCACTTCTTATTCTTGTTGTGCAATGACTTGTATTTATAGGCAAAGTTAACATTGGGATGTTAACTTTGGCCGTACAAATATGGTTGAGAGCATTTAAGGAATAGCATTTAATTCCTTAAAATACAGTGTAAAGTTGCAGTATAAAGCAACTTTATTCAACCAGCTTTATGTACCTTTTTGTACTTAAATAATAAGATAAATCTTATTATCCGGGTAAAAGCACATAAAGCATAAAAGTCAATTCCTCGTAATCAGTGTAAAGCTTTGTAAGAGCTTTCCACTGACGGTCTCCAGTTTGTAACTGACTAGAATGTCACTGGGCTTCGCTGCCATTGTCATTCTCTATCTTCCACTTGTTGTCTTCGACTCCAACTGGAAGTATTCTTCAACTGGTCAGTTCTCAACTGGAGGAAGTCTTCAGTTGCGTTGATTGTACGATGCAACTGGACTTCAATATATTTCTGGACAAATCTTCTTGGTCTCCAGGTGCAACTGGAGACTGGCCAGTTTCACTGAAACTAGTCCTAACATCATCTATATAGACTTCCATCGTATCCCCCAGTTGGTGTTTGAACATCATGTTGACTAGCCTTTGATATGTCGCACCTGCATTTTTAAGACCAAAAGGCATAGCAATATAACAATAAATACCTGTCGGGGTCATGAAAGCGGTGGCTTCTTGATCTTCAAGTTCCATCTGAATTTGCTGAAATCTAGAAGAAGCGTCCATAAACGTGAGCATCTCATGTCCAGAAGTTGCATCTACCATTGCATCAATATGTGGCAGTGGAAATGGATCTTTTGGGCAGGCCTTGTTGAGATCAGTGAAGTCTACACAAACCCTCCATTTTCCATTTTTCTTTTGTACTACCACCACATTTGCTAGCCATTCAGGAAATTTTACTTCCCTAATCATTTTTGCTTTTAATAATCTCTCCACATCTTCTTGGATAATTGTGTTCCTTTTTGGACCAAATTTTCTTCTTTTTTGCTGAATCGGCTTGAAACTTTTATCAATTCCAAGCTTGTGTGTAATCACATCTTTGGATATTCCAGTCATATCTTCCTGCTTCCAAGCAAAAGTCTTCATTCTGTTCTTCAAAAATCAGTAAGTTTGACCTCTAAATCTTTTGAGATCTTGGCACCTAATAAAACTTTGACGTTAGGATCTTCAGGGTCCAAAATAACTTCTTTAACATCTTGATCCTCTGGCTCATTAACATCGAAGATCCTCTTCTGTAATTGCTATTGTGAAGTTGACCTTGTTGCCGACTTCATGGTGGATGTATAGCATTCCTTAGCTTCTTGTTGATCTCCTTTAACAGTGATCACTCCCCAAGGTGTTGGCATTTTAACACATTGGTGATATGTTGATGGTACTGCCTTCATTTCATGAATCTAAGGCCTTCCCAAAATTATGTTGCAGCCTGGAAGAGTGTCGACCACACAAAATTTTTGCATGGAATTAACCCCTCCAACATATACTGGTAGCTTAATTTCACCCACAGTATATTTGGTCTCGCCACTGAATCCGATTAGTGGTGACGCCTTGCCAATAATATTATCTTCAGAAATGTCCATTCTTCTCAGAGTCTCCAGCTTGATTATATTTACTGAACTTCCATTATCTATCAAGATCCTGCGAACATAATGGTTAGCAATAAATAGAGTGACAACTAAACCGTCATGATGAGGCTCCATTATGTCATCAAAGTCATCGTCTTCAAAAGAGACAATATCTGAATCTGAAATTGAAACTTTCTTCAAGCCTTTTTCTCCTTTATCTGCCTTGCTTTGTTTTGCAGATCTCTTGGCTGCTGAGTATGTTGTCCCACATACTTCTGATCCGCCAGAAATAGTGTTAATTACTCTAGAATCTGGAGGTGGAGAATCTGCTTTTTGAGTCGAATTAGGCCTTGCGAATTCTATGCCTTCGACATCCTTAGCCTTCTTTAAGATAACCCTTGGCCAGAAGAATGGAAATCTCCCTTCTTAACATTTTGCAATCGTCAGTAAGATGGCCAAAGTCTTCATGATATGCACACCATTGACTGGTATCCTTCTTTTTGTAATAAGAATCATTCTTCTTTTGTGGCCATCTCACTTTGTCTCCAAGGTCTCTAAGTGCCATTATAATGCCAGGTGTTGATACTGAGAAGCAGTATGTTGAAAGGGCAGGATATTCGACCCCATCATCTTCTTCGACTGCATTTACTTGATTGTCAACATGTCTTGTGTAGGGCTTATTTCTTGGCTTAAATACTGGAGTTTCTGCTTTCCTATTTGGGCGATCATATGATAAAGCTTCCAGTTTTGAAGATGTCAGCTCATTTTCTTCAAGCCTTATAAATCTTGCAGCCCTTGCTTTGGCTTCATCGAGATTTCTGCATGGTGTCATTATAAGATCTTCTTGGAATTTAGATCCTTTATGGAAACCCCTCTGCAAAGATTGTATACCAGTCAACATATCTAATTTAGGAATATTAAGAGATTCTTTTGTAAATCCAGTCATAAAATCCCTAAGTGATTCGTGTGGTTTTTGAGTAATTTTATAAAGATCATCAGTCAATTTTTCAAAGGTTCTACTGCATGAAAACTGACTATAAAATAAATTAGTTAAATCAGCAAAAGAATTGATAGATAGAGGAGGCAAACTCTGCAGCCATTTTAAGGCTGATCCTGAAAGTGTAGATCCAAAGCTCCTACATAAACAGGCTTCCTTCAGATTGGATGGAACAGGCACAATTTCCATTTTTTCCAAATATAGTGCAATATGCTCTTGAGGATCAGTAGTTCCATCATATGGCTTCATATTTGGAACCTGGAACTTCTTTGGGATCTCTACATTCGCGATCCTGTCACCATATCTATTAATAAGATAGGATGCAGGGTTGACCTCTGGAATTGGATTGCATAATCCAGGAACACTAGAGATCATATCTTTAATCCTCTGAAACTCTCTTGCGATATATTCATTTGGTCCTTGTCCCTGCGATGAGTTAGTAAAAGCAAATGATCCATTATAATTATTAGAATTGTGTAAACCTGCGCCCATAGTGGCAGATGTCCCAGCAGCATGAGTATTTTGAGGAATGTTGCTCCCAAAATTCGGAGTTGCAGTTGGGAATGACGTATTAAACGGCGCAGATTCAGGTGCTGCAGATGCTCCTGGAGTTGAAAATAAATTCCTTGGGGTTATTGAAGGTCCATTTTCTGTAATCTTGGATTCCAAAATCCTAAATTGATTCTGATTAAATTCTTGATTGGCTGCGACAGTATCGGTAAGTTTCTGCAAAATAGCAAACAAATTAGGAACTTCTTCATGATCGAGATTTCGAGCAGCCTCTTCAGATCCAATATTAAATGGGTCTGGGTAGCCTTTATCATTGTAAAAGCTTGATCGTTCTGGTTGTCCAGCATTTATTTGAGGCGAATTTCCAGCTGGTGTGTCGCCAACGATGTGGAATTCGTTACTTCGATCAGCTGGTCCTTTGTCTTTGCTTTGATTCGGAATTCGAGCAGCATTATTCTTATTCCTTCGATACGAATTATTTCCTGGAGGAGGAGGCATCATAGAAGAAGAAACAGCAGGAGTGTTTTGTGAAGAATTAGTTGGTTGAGTCGACATTATCGGAATTAATTTCGGAAAATTGGTTTTGATAAAAAATCAAAAGAACTTTTAATCAATCGAAAGTACCTTTTGCCCCACGGTGGGCGCCAAATTGTTTTGGTCAAAAATTACCTAAGATAATCTACGTCGAAGACTTAGATCAATAATGTAACCAAACTTTCGTTCGTGAGGTTAAGGGCTTGTAAAATATGTTTGAGATGCAAAGATGCGTCTAGTAAAAGGTTTTAAAGAACGATTATGTCGACTAAACAAGAACTAAAGGTGTGAAACAATGATAATCAGAATAATAAGTATTGAAACAAATGAAATTACAACAAATAATGCTAATCAAAGTAAATAATGCGTTAAAAGTAAAGAGTAAAGAGCAAGAACACCGAGATTTGTTATCGAGGAAAAGCCCTTAATCCTTTAAGGATTGTCGGCATAAAAACCCCGGGAGGAAGCAATCGTCCCTGCCTTTGTTCTCTTATTAATGATTGTTAAATGTTTACAAATGATGGAATTCGGTTGATCGATGTATCTAAGTGTAAAGTAAATGAGAGCAGTGTGTGTGAATACAAGTGTATAGTGAGCAGTATGTAAGTGATAGATAGGATGCCTATGATCGATCAGCCTCAATCTTTATATAGACCTAAGATCTAACTAATTATGCGAGATTGTAGGGATCTTCCAGGTCTTCAGTAGTCGAACGTTAATGCGTATCTTGACCAGTCAAGTGAACGTTGTAGTTCTTCTTCTCGTGCTGAATTTAACTTGAATTCCGATTATCTTGGCAGACCAAGTCTTCTTTGCATGTTGAAGATTAATCCCACGTGTTAAATTCTCTTTCTACCATTGAAGATATTTTCCTTAGCTTTATTCTGAAATCTGCATACTTGTCTCACATGGAAATGATAATAATATTTGAAACATAACGTTAGCAAAGTATTAACAAGTAATCAGAATATTCTCCTACGTCAAGATCCTGGGCAGTCAAGATCTTGGACCTTCAGGATATTGACACCTGAAATTTCACCCATAACAGTATTGTTGTCCGGAGAGCCGCCTCACTATATTAACCAAATACGAGTGTTTATGTTCACGCATATATATATATATATATATATATATATCTTACAAAAAGGTGATATAGAAACCGTGGGTTATCTCGAGGGATTCCGCACCTCGACATATCCTTAGTCAATCTTGTTTCGACGGTCCGACAAACGAGGGCGACCTGAACTTACAATCTCTTGGATCGCCGCCCATCAAATCCATATAATTCTCATATGCGTCCGGTGATAACCCCTTTAGATCGGATAAGGGCAACGCCCGTACCGTATCCACCAGAAAACGAACTGATTATCGCCAGAGATGTTGTCGGAGATGACGCCGCCGCTGCCTGAGATGAAGTTGACCGCCGAAGATGTCGCTGGATTCTGAAAAACGGGATTAGAGGAGGGAGGGAAGAGAGAAAAAGTATATCTGGATCTTTAAAATGTATGGTTGAGATTAATTTCTCATTGTCACCAATTTTGTTGTTTCAAATGATTTCAACCCTAAGATATTATTATGTGTATAAATGTAAAAGTATAAACAAATATAAATGAAATGCAAAATGAAATGAACATGAAATATGGATGAAATGAAATGAAAATTAAGCGAGAATTTTACATGCGCGTTGGCGCGGGAAACGATAATTATCATATTTAACACTATATATGGTTGTTTCGTTACGGACCAGGGTAAAAAGTGTAATTGTTTTAGACTTTCAGTTGCTTGTCTAATTACCAGGGCAAAAGATAGTGTAATTTTCTCTTTTAAAAGGTTTTGTAATTACTTGTCTAATTACCGGGGCAAAAACTATAATTATTTTTCTCTTTTAAAAGAGTTTTTGTAGAAAGGGGGAAAAATAGACCAAAAAAAAGCAAAAAAAAAATAAAAAAAAATAGTGTAATTGTTTTAGACTTTTAGTTACTTGTCTAATTACCGGGGCAAAAAATATTATAATTTTTTCTCTTTTAAAAGAGTTTTGTAGTTACTTGTCTATTTACCGGGGCAAAAAGTATAATTATTTTTCTCTTTTAAAAGAGTTTTTGTAACCCGGGCGTTGCTCCGGGAGACATAACGGTACGTAAAACGTACGTTGTGTATAAGGTCGGTGATACAAAAGTAGTACGATATATTGTTATATATGTCTGTTCATCGTGTAATTGTTTTAAACTTTTAGTTACCAGTTTAATTACCTTTACCAAAAGTATAATTATTTTTCTCTTTTAAAAGAGTTTTTTGACTAAAGTGATAAAACCTAAAAGTTAAGTGGTAAAAATAAAAAAAACTCTAAAAGTATACAACCGAAAAAAAGAAAAAAGTGTAATGTTTTAGACTTTTAGTTAGCTGTCTAATTACCGAGGGAAAAATATAATTTTTTTTCTTTTTTAAAAGAGTTTTTTGACTAAAGTGATAAAACCTAAAAGTTAAGTGGTAAAAATAAAAAAAACTCTAAAAGTATACAACCGTAAAAAAGAAAAAGAAAAAAAACCGGAAAAGACAAAATAGGAATAAGACAAAATTGCTGACGTCATGCTGACGTCAGCGGGGCGCTACTGTTCCTAAGCCGACCGTAAATGTAATATATATACAACACAAGCAAAATGGCAAAATGGAACACTACACACATTTTTTCTTTTGAACGGCACGACACACCACAAACACATAATATCCATAGCCTTTAATCTCTCTCACAAACAAACCTTTTCCATCCTAATTTTCTCAAATCACCTTTTTTTTCTTATTAAATGTAAGTTAAAAGTCATCGTTTTATTATATATAGATTTAGATATAGGCAAATGAAGTATTAAAGGTGTTGGGTTAATCTTGATTTAAGTGCGTTTAACTAGTAGCATGTTTTATTAAGTAAGTAGATTAAAATTAGTATGTTTAATATTGTTAGTATTTAGCATGTTATTTCTAGTCATGTTTTACTAGTCAGGAAAAGGTATGGCAAGACATGGCAGGAAGTTGAAGCATATGCAAAGAGGGAAAAAGTGGTCCACATGCTTGACCGAGTCTAAAGGAGAATGTGGGCAGTTGAAGTGCTAGGATGGAGTACGTGGGTAGTTTGTTTTAGTAGTGTTGCTTTTGTTTTATTATAAATAGTAGTAGGTTCTTTCATTTTGTTTGTACCCTCTTTAGTAAGAAGTGCAAGTTTTAAGTTATATTTTCTCTGCAAGTTACATACATAGTTATATATACATATATATCGTGAGTGAGCAAGGGGCCTGATCCTACACGTGGTATCAGAGCAAGGGGCGAGAAAAGGGCCGGTTTGAGAGTCGTTGGTGAGAAAGAGAGCGGCCCATGGCTATGGGGAAAACGCAGCAGAAAGATAGCAAGTAAGGTTGATTAAATCAGCAAGAAAGAAGGGCAGAAAGCAGAAAGAAAGAAGGGATCCCGCAAGAAAGAATCAAGAAGCAAGTAGCAAGAGCATGTAGCAAAAGACGCGTCATAGCAAGAAGCAAGAGCAAGAGCAGAAAATGCCAGGCTGCAGCGGTATGAAAGCAAAGAGATTCGAAGGAAGTACGTAAGGACGAGTTCGGATCAGTAAGAATGAACGCAAGAAAGAAAGAAGGGAGGTCTTGGTTGAAGTTGACTCATGAAACGAATGATCTGATGGTGAGTTTTTGAGCAGCAGAAATTAGATGATGATCGTTCAATTAAAACACCAAAGTTTTCAACAAAAGAAGTAGCAACAAAATGGTAGACATCAAGAGGGGCTGTAGTAGTTAAACTCTCATATGATCACAGGTTGCAAAATTTGAAGGCATCAGTTCTAAGGGAAATTAAAAGGGTTCAAGACAACCCATGATTCTGGCCAAAATCAGTGGGCTTGTTAACCCAAAATGATAGAAAGATGTATGTATTTGGATTACTTTGGTGGTGGGACTCAAACAAAAGGTGAAAGTTTTGTATGCTTAATCTGGTTGTCACATGTGAAGAGATATCCAAAAGGCTATGATGATGCATATAGGCAGGTTGTATTGATTGTTTCAAGGTGGTGCTTGTGATAGCTAGTAAGAAATGTCATTACTATGGGAAGCATATGTGTTGTCACTTTCAAAGGCAAGGAAATGACCAATAGAGTTTGGTATAATGAAGATGCTCTAATCAAAGACCGAGTTTCTTCTTGCCAATGAAAGGCAAGACCAGATTTTTATTCAGGAATTAAAGAAACCGAGACCAATCACATCAAGATCGAGAAGAAAGACAGATTGTGAACGAGAGACCGAAAGCGTTCAAGTTAGAAAGAGAAAGATCGATATCAAGATTAAGGGGGTGACTGTTGGGTTAATCTTGATTTAAATGCGTTTAACTAGTAGCATGTTTTATTAAGTAAGTAGATTAAAATTAGTATGTTTAATATTGTTAGTATTTAGCATGTTATTTCTAGTCATGTTTTACTAGTCAGGAAAAGGTATGGCAAGACATGGCAGGAAGTTGAAGCATATGCAAAGAGGGAAAAAGTGGTCCACATGCTTGACCGAGTCTAAAGGAGAATGTGGGCAGTTGAAGTGCTAGGATGGAGTACGTGGGTAGTTTGTTTTAGTAGTGTTGCTTTTGTTTTATTATAAATAGTAGTAGGTTCTTTCATTTTGTTTGTACCCTCTTTAGTAAGAAGTGCAAGTTTTAAGTTATATTTTCTCTGCAAGTTACATACATAGTTATATATACATATATATATCGTGAGTGAGCCAGGGGCCTGATCCTACAAAAGGTGTACTATTTATCTGTCTTTTCAATATATATGGGTTTGTTGTTTGCGGTTGAGGCACTATAGATCTGGCGATGAAATAGATCGGCGACATACCCCTCTTTGTCTCTCTTTTCTTGTATATGTGTTATTGTGTATAGATGTGGTTTTTAAGGTTGATGACGGTGGTGGGTGGTGTTTGGGTGACGGTGTTATAGATCCGGAAGAGGTTGTGGCCGGTGATGGTCATATAAGATGTATTTGTTTTCTGGGATCAAGTCTATTCCCACCAACAAAAGTTTGTAGTTCAAGAATTTGAGGTGTAAAAATAATTTCTTGCTTTTTTTATAGATAAAGCTACAAATTAGCTCATGTTATGTGATTAGATCTTGTATTTTATTTAGATTTTTGAAATACATGAAAAAAAATATTTGGCCAGAAGTTTCGCCGGCGTTGATGAAGTGCTAAGCTTTTGGCCGGAAGATTTGCCAGTGTTAATTAAGTGCTTTGCTTTTATAATTTTGTGGTTTTGTAATAACTTTTCTTGGTTAACGAAGAATTTGTTTTAAATTGTTTTTTAGAAAAAAAACGAAAGAGGGAGAAATCTGCAACGTAAACAACAAAAAAAAAGAATAAAAAAAATACGAAGTACCCCACAGAAATATTAAAATAAATAAGCTTGTGAGAAGGCAAAACCATGCAAAGCAATATTCCTAATTAAATTAATTTACAACATCTACCATTAATTCCTAAAATAAATCTATTATTTCTTTTACATCAATAAACTATACTACTCACTTCCGCCACCGCCATCGTAATTGCTACCGTCGTGTGCCACCACCACCCGCCAACGTCACCACTGTTGCCGTCACTACACCGTCGCATCGCGCGGATGTATGACTAGTTTTCAAAAAAGAAAATAGTTAATCCTCCTAAAACTACCAGAACATGACATGTGTATTTCACTCATTCTCTTTTTTTAATTCAATCTCTTGATTTTGCCACATGTCACTATCTTGTTTAGGAGATTTTTAAATTAATCAGAAAGATATATTATTCCCCTTTCTAAAAACTTAACCCGTTTGTTAAGCGGATATATCTCCGGAGCGTTTTGAAAAGATGTTGTCTTTATATTGGAATCTCATCGGTTGAGAGGGGTGTTTGAGGTTGCTTATTTAAGCACTTAGATGAACACCCCAAGTTTCTGGCATAATGGGTTAAAGTGATTGACGTATACGTTTGGCGTAGTGGCCGCCACTTTAACATTTCTCCGCGTATTGGATATTTAATATTTATTTGTGGCTTAAAAGGAGTGTTTGGTACAATGATGTGGCACTATTAAATTAAGATATCAGTGTGGGGATTAATGTTAAAAATGTTTCGGTATGGTAAGTCAAGATATTATTGACGTGTCGCCAATAAACTGAGTTTTTAGCGCAATAGGTTAAGATGATCTTATTTATCCCATTTCTTTTGAAGGAAATAATGAGTTTTTGATGGTTTGAATATATACAGTAAAAAGATGTTTCGAGAAGCATATTTCGTTGACAGTTTAAAAACCTAATGAGCTCATTTTATGAGCTTTTTAAGTTCAGCCTATAGTTGACCATAAAGCCGAGCTTATTGGCAGTGGCGTACCCACGTTGATGAAAGGGTATGCAAATGCATACCCTGTAAACCGTCCAACTAGTAGAAAAAAGTAAAGTTGTAAAATTTTATATGTTCAAAATATAGTAGTGCATATCCTTGAAAAATAAGTTGCATACCCTTTGTTCACTTTTTTAGTTACGTGTCCTGGATCACTGTGTGTATGTCTCAATGTAAGTGAGTGACTCATCATCTTAAACTGATTCTTCTATATTTTATATTTGTAAGAAGTAATAATATATAAGTCAGTTGGCACCAATTCATTGGTTGTGTTAGATGATATAAACTTTTAGTACTTTATTCATTTAGTTTACTCTATATATTTTATATATTCCGTATATATTAAGGTAAGAATGTAGATGTGGATATATTTAGGAATAAAGGTTTTTAAAGTTATACTACTTCTTTCTTCTGAATTTTTTTAAATATAAAATTAAAAATTTATCTGTAATCTATAATGATATATAAAAATTATATCACATAGAAAAGTTATACATTTTCAATATCGGAAAATACCTCTTCATAATTCATCCTTACCCTAACAATCTTAATTAACATTTACAGTATATATATAGTCAACTACCATGCACATCTTATATATTAATTGATACTTTCTTATGTGTTTTATCAAACTTTTCAATCCTACAATTATACTTTAACAACGGGATGAGTTATGACACGAGAAATTCGAGGCCATCGCATTATGTAGATTTACTCCTCTATATGGAGAAAACTAAAATGTGATTCATTATCTTAGAATGTCCAACTTTTCGTAAAAAAACAAAAAGTTGGACAATAATTTAAAGATATCGAATAATTTCTTTATCTAAGTTTTTTTCGCTTATCATTATCATTGGAAATCGAAACTTAAACCCGGAAAACTAGACTAATAACGAATACTTTGAATTCAAGAAAACCCGACCCGAATAGTAAACAGTTGTGAAGTAACCTATTTAAAGTAAATATTGAATACCCAAAGAAAAATTTCTGGATCCGCCACTCCTTATTGGTGTTGAGTCAAGGATTCGTTGACCAGACTTGGTCGCTGACGTGAGTCGTCAGTGAGTCATCAGCGAAGTCAGTGACTCTTGTCAGCGGGTGGTTTACTTCCCAATTGTGTGTCAAGGCGGGAAGTTTTCAAATCACAAGAAGACAAGAAGTCACATGGTGGTTCTTCCAACTGAATATTACCTTATATGGAAAAGGTACAGTTGGGACCAAAACAAGGGTTTTCTCTTTCATACCCGTTTTGGTAAAGAAGACAAAGGCTCCTGGATCCAAGTACTTCGAGCCTATGAGAAGTCGACAACCACCATTCTATCACGATCATTGTAAGGCTGTGTTGCCCTAATTCCTCCCCTATATAAAGCAACACAGCCGCATCATTTATACGGGGTGTTTGTCACCACAAAGTGTGTGTCACTTTATTTTCTCTCTTGTAATTGCTTAAGTTTATAGTGTGTCTAAACTTAGCAATTGTTTAGTTCATTTGTATTCTTGTAAGACAAGTTGTAACATCGACCATGTATTCATCGTTTAAATCAATGATACATATGATTAGACTTGCTTAGATATTTGCATTTGAACTTATTCTTGTTCATGTTCTTTACTTTCAGTTCTTTACTTTCTTGTCTAGATAAACAAACATAAGTGTGCAAATTATGGACTGTTAAGTGGTATCAGAGCTAACGTTTCTAAATTATTGAAACAAAGATCCGTTTGCATACTTATTTTCTTAAATCTCTGTTCTTTCTTATCTTTCTTAATCTTTTCTTAAAACAAGAACATGACTGTTGTCCCACCCTCGTTAACACACGTGACTTCGGTTACGTATTTGTCCCTCCAAGATTCGAGCTCGATGACTTTGGGTCTTGGAAGGAAAGGATGTTACTTCACATAGTGGGTGTGGAACCCTACCTTATGTCAATTCTGACCGTTGGTCCATATATTCCCACTCTGGTGCAAAGAACACCAGGAGCAACCGTTGATGCTCCTGAGATTGTGATTGACATCGTCAAACCAGAGGTTCAATGGACTGGCGATGAGAGGAGACTTGTAAATCTTGATGCAAGACTTAAGAACATGATAATCAGCACTCTTCCTTCTGATATCATAAAAGTCGTCATCAGATATCCCTCTTCTAAAGAAATGTGGGACAGGCTCTGTAGCATGTATGAAGGCTCTGCTGCTACCATAGCCACTAAAAAGATAGACCTCAAAAGAGCCTATGAAAAATTCTTTTCTCTCCCCAACGAAGGTCTTAACGGCACTTATACCCGATTTAAAGGGTTGCTGAATGACATGACCACTGTTGGCATCACTCATGACAACTTTGAGGTATGCCACAAATTTCTTGATAGTTTACCTATCAAATGGCAAGGTCTAAGACAAATCCTCAGGACCACAGAGCGTCTTAATGGGCTTGATCTTGAGTCTCTCTTCAGTATTCTTCAATTTGAAGAGAGAGCTCTTGCTCAAACTCTAAGAGCCGCTGCTGACGCACAACATCGTGCTGGTCCCTCCTCTTCCTCTTCTTCAACCTCTACTGCTTATACTGCTACTGACCCCCTTGCCCTTATCTCTGCTGAGCCCATTAATTTTAATAATGGTGCTAGCTCTTCTCATCTCCCACCTCCTATTCAGTCTCTTGTAAATGATCTCGATGCTGATGAGAAACAAGAGATGTTCACCGACTTTATGGACTTTGCCTTAGTCGCTGGTAAGAGGTACTCTCGTAAATGGAACAACCGCAAGTCGGTTGCTCCATACAAGCCTCCTGTTGACAAAACTCAAGAGGAGTGCTGGAGATGTGGTAGAAAGGGACACTACCAAAAGGAGTGCAGAGTTGCTTTACCAACTCCAGCTGCTCCTAAAACTAACCCTTCCAAACCTGCTGATGAGTACAGGAACAAATACTATCATCTAAAAGCCAAGGTTGCTGAAATGGAAGATGCAAAAACTCCAGCAAAAGGGCTGGTAGCTGAAGAGCACGACTGGGCTGAATCAGATGATTCAGACAGTGAAGAATACGTCGATGCCATGTGTCTTATGGCACTCGCTGGAGGTGATGCTCTGACCAAAGACCAAGACTCTTCCAGTCAGTGGATAAACGTCACCATTAAAAAGGTATGTGCTCATTCTTCTGCCTCTGACGAAGATAAACCTAAAATCTTCGAATCCCTTCTTTGTGATATCCAGTTCGTTGAATCTATACGAGTTGATATCCAAACCAAACTCGATTCTGTCTGTTCAGAGTTGAGTGAAAAATATGAAAAACTCAATGAGTTGAGAAATGTTCACGTTGAACTTCAATCTCATGAGTTGTTGGCACAAAAGGTTCAACTTGAGAATGAAAGACTCAAGCTTGAAGTTATCAACCTTAAGAAGATTGTGACCTCCTGGTCAAAAGCTTCCAGGTTTCACCACCAGTGTTTAAACGAACAAGTCCCTGCCCAAGTTCAGGCAGTAATAGGCGGTGACTTTAATGCCGCTGCCTCTCTTTCTGACTTGTTCAATGATGAGGTGAAGCCTGAAATTTCTATTCCTCCATCTGCTGTCATCTCTCCTGAAGAGATGAAGAAATGGTATTTTGTTAGGGGTCTTAACGATTACCATAATGAAATGGAAGTTGGTACTACTTCTCCTACTACCAGCGACCCATCTAATCCAGCTGAGGAAAATGGTGCTGGCTCCTCAGCAAGCACCAGCAACCCCTATCCTCATCTTCCCATTATTGTCATGATGCCCAACGAAGGAAGAGTTCAATACTCTTCTGGGGAATCATTTGAAGGGGATATTGGTAGTGATGGTTTTAAACCCATCGCTCCTCACCAGCTCACCATCAGACCTTCTGAACCCTTCAGAAGAAGTAAGGTTGATGTCCCTTATGACTATAGCACGCCTCAGCGAGCTAATCATGTTAATCAGCAACCTCAACCAGTTGCTCAACCCTCTTCCTCTTCATCTTCTCAGCAAGCTCCTGCCCATGCTGACAGTAAAACTGTTCAGGATGATCGTGTCATGAAAAGATGCGTCAGGTTCGGTGACGCTAGATATCAGCAAGTTGGACCTTCTAAGGTCCGACCTGCTAATAAACAAGTCCACCAGCAGGCACCACAATCGATGCCTACCCCTATTTTGAGACATAAAACTCCTCAAAAAGAGAGAATGTCTAACACACAAAATAGGTCTGTTACTCCTCAAAGAGGATACTTGCCTCATCAGCAAGTAAGGCCTGTTACTCCTCAAAGAGGATACTCGCCCCATCAGCAAGTAAGGCCTATTACTCCTCAAACAGGACACTTGCCCCATCAGCAAGTGAGATCAATAACTCCTAATAGGCAGTATCTACCTCATCGGCAAATGAGGTCTGCTACTCCTAATCAGAAACCTAGATCGATCACTCCCAAAAGAGTGCATCCATCTCAGCAGGGTCCTTCTTCTTCTTCTCACCCTGCTGTTAATCAAGCGTGGAGTGTAGTCAAGGGATCAAAAATCCCCTCTACCTCTCAATCTGAGGATCCAAAAGGAAAGTCCATTTTGGGCCCTGCTCCTAAGATGCCTCAGCTTACACTTAAGCATAAGCAAAAGTCTAAGCAAAAGAAAAGGGCATCTTCCTCCTTTAACCCTAAAATTAACGAGCTAACTCAGCAAGTTAATGATCTTACCTCTCAACTGAAGGAATTTTTCCTTCAAAATCAAAAAGGCATTACCTCTGTTAAAAAATGCTACATATGTGGCAGCAGAGGTCATGTTGCTTCTGAGTGTGACAACTCCATGGATGCTCCTGAGGTTGTCATTCAACCTAATCCTTCTTCCTCAGCGGCTGCTTCATCCTCCACTATGGTCAGCGAAAGTTCTGCTTCTGCTGATCATATAGATAGTGTAGGAGAGTCAACCGATCTCACTGAGGAGAACATTACTGACTTCATTGCTGCTCAGCGAATCTCCCTTCCCCACTCTCAAGAGATCATTACTAATGGTCATGGTAGCATTCTGGTTGAGTATGGGAACAACAATCAAGTCAGCAACTTGATTGATCGGGACATGGTTCCTACTCATTAACTTGTTGATAACTCTCCAAGTGATGAGAATACTGACCCTAGTGCTCCTCTTCCTCTCTCTACTGATGACACTGTCAGCAGAGAAGAATCCTCTGAGTCTCCCATCTTTAATCCCGCTGACATGTCCGTCAGTGAGTTCAACAGTGAACCCATCTAAATCCTTCTGTTAAATCCATGCAGGGCTCGCTGGGAAAAGGTGTGTGGTACTTGGACAGTGGCTGTTCAAAAACATGACTGGCTCAAAGACCCTGCTGGATAACTACGTAGAGGTTGTTGGCCCTACTGTAGTGTTTGGTGATAACTCCACTGGGCAAACTGAAGGTTATGGTCTTCTCTCCAATGGACTCATTAAGTTCAACAAGGTCGCTTATGTCAATGGATTAAAACATAATCTCATCAGCATAAGTCAACTTTGTGATGCTGACTACAAAGTGATTCTTGATAAACATCAAGGCACTGTGGTAAATGTAAATAAGGAAGTAGTCTTGGTTGCTCCAAGAAAACGAGATGTATATCTGGTTGACTTCACTCCTATCAAGACTGATAGTGAGACTTGTTTCTTTGCTAAGTCGGCTGCTGAACTAAATTGGTTATGGCACAAGCGTATGTCGCATGTGAATTTCAAAACCATTAACTCTCTGGCCAAAAAGAACCTTGTTCGTGGCCTCCCTCATCTTTCATTTGAAAAGGATAGACTCTGTGGTGCTTGTGAAAAAGGTAAAAGCCACAGAGCAACCTTCAAAACCAAGCAGGCCAATTCTATCTCTGGTTGCTTTCATCTTCTTCACATGGACCTTTTTGGTCCAGTGAATGTCCAAAGTCTAAAGGGTAGCAGATACACTTTAGTAATCGTGGATGAATTCTCACGATACACTTGGACTATCTTTCTTCATTCTAAGAGTGATGCTGCTGAAGAGATCATCAATTTCATCAAGAAAATGGAGAATCTCAACAGCATAAGGGTGAAAGAACTCAGGAGCGATCATGGTACTGAGTTCAGAAACCACACTCTCGAAGCCTTTTGTGCTGATCAAGGGATCTCACAAAATTTCTCTTCCACTAGAACTCCTGAGCAAAATGGTGTCGCTGAAAGGAGAAATAGAACTCTCATTGAAGCTGCACGCACCATGCTCAGTGAGTCCTCTTTGCCTAGTAAATTCTGGGCTGAAGCTGTCAACACTGCTTGTCATACTCAAAATAGATGTCTAATAGTTAAAAGACATGACAAGACAGCGTATGAGGTGTTGAAAGGTAAGAAACCTCAAATCAAATACTTCCATGTATTTGGATGTCCTGTCTTCATCTTAAACAACAAGGATCATCTAGGAAAATTTGATCCTAAAGCTGATGATGGATACTTTCTTGGGTATTCATCCATCAGCAAGGCATTCAGAGTATTCAATACTCACCTTCAGAAGGGTGATGAATCCATTCATGTTACGTTTGATGAAAGTTCATCAGCACTAAAGGACATTCAATCTTCTTCGTCTGAGGTCATTTTTAATGAGCTAGCTGACCCTCTCACTGAGGAAGCTGACTTATTTGTTGATGCTTCTTGCTCGCTGCCTGATACTATTCAGCATATCACAAAGGATAGTTCAGCTGATGTTGAACTAGAGCAAGTTGCTGCTCATATCTACTCGATTGAGCCAGTTTAGCCTATCTTAAGATCAATCCATGCAGCATCAGTCAAAACTAGATCACTGGCTGATGACTTGCATGCTGATGACTCTACTGAGGAGGAGTTTCATGATGCTTCAGCAAATACTGAAGAAATGGAGTCTGCTGAAGACTCCACCATCAATGATAACTCAAATCAGTCGAATAGCTCTACTGATCATTCTCCTGAACCCATTCTTACCATTGACCTCTCTTCTTATAATACTCCTGCTGATCCCATCGCTCCAATTTCCGCTGCCACTCAACTTGGTGTCTCCAGTGCTCCTGCACTTAAGTGGACATCTAGTCATCCAGCTCACCAAATCATCGGTGATCCTCGGCAGGAGATTATTACTCGATCAGCGACAAGAAATACATGTCTGTATGTAAACTTCTTGTCTATGATCACTCCCAAAAATATAGGAGAAGCAATGGTTGATCCCTCATGGGTTGCTGCCATGCAAGAGGAACTCACCCAATTCAAAAGACAGAATGTCTGGTTTTTGGTCCCTCTACCTCCTGGAAAAGAACCCATTGGAACTAAATGGGTTTATAGGAATAAAATGGACGAAGATGGTGTTGTTACTCGTAACAAGGCTAGGCTGGTTGCACAAGGATACCTTCAAGAAGAAGGTGTTGATTATGATGAAACCTTTGCACCAGTGGCCCGATTAGAAGCAATTCGCTTATTCTTGGCACATGCTGCTTACAGAAACTTCACAGTATATCAAATGGATGTAAAGAGTGCTTTCCTAAATGGAAAACTCCATGAGGAAGTTTATGTTGAGCAGCCACCTGGTTTTGAAGATCCAGCCAAGCCACACCATCTCTATCGCCTCTATAAGGCACTCTATGGTCTTAAACAAGCTCCCAGAGCTTGGTATGACACTCTCTCTGAATTTCTTCTTTCTAATAAGTTTCAGCGAGGATCCATTGACAGCACCCTCTTCATTTATAGAAAGGGTGCTGATGTCCTATATGTTCAGATATATGTAGATGACATCATTTTTGGGTCCTCCAGCAAGAAACTTTGTACCAAGTTCAGCTCACTGATGTCCTCTCATTTTGAGATGAGCATGATGGGTGAGCTGACCTTCTTTCTTGGTCTTCAAATTCGTCAACTTCCAAAAGGGATTTTCCTTAATCAGGAAAAGTACATTCGAGACATGCTGGCCAAATTTGACATGTCTAATGTCACTACTAAGGCCACTCCTATGTCTCCTCCCAATAATCTTCATGCTGATCCTGATGGCAAGCATGTGAACCCCACTCTCTATCGGGGAATGATTGGCTCGCTGATGTATCTCACAGCGAGTCGTCCTGATATCATGTTTGCTACTTGCTTATGTGCAAGATATCAAGCCTCTCCTAGGGAATCCCATCTTCTCGCTGTAAAGCGAATTTTCAAGTATCTAAAAGGTACTTCAACATTGGGTCTCTGGTATCCCAAAGACTCCAATTTTGACCTAGTTGCATATTCTGACTCTGACTATGCTGGTTGCATGTTAGATAGGAAAAGTACATTCGAGACATGCTGGCCAAATTTGACATGTCTAATGTCACTACTAAGGCCACTCCTATGTCTCCTCCCAATAATCTTCATGCTGATCCTGATGGCAAGCATGTGAACCCCACTCTCTATCGGGGAATGATTGGCTCGCTGATGTATCTCACAGCGAGTCGTCCTGATATCATGTTTGCTACTTGCTTATGTGCAAGATATCAAGCCTCTCCTAGGGAATCCCATCTTCTCGCTGTAAAGCGAATTTTCAAGTATCTAAAAGGTACTTCAACATTGGGTCTCTGGTATCCCAAAGACTCCAATTTTGACCTAGTTGCATATTCTGACTCTGACTATGCTGGTTGCATGTTAGATAGGAAAAGTACATTCGAGACATGCTGGCCAAATTTGACATGTCTAATGTCACTACTAAGGCCACTCCTATGTCTCCTCCCAATAATCTTCATGCTGATCCTGATGGCAAGCATGTGAACCCCACTCTCTATCGGGGAATGATTGGCTCGCTGATGTATCTCACAGCGAGTCGTCCTGATATCATGTTTGCTACTTGCTTATGTGCAAGATATCAAGCCTCTCCTAGGGAATCCCATCTTCTCGCTGTAAAGCGAATTTTCAAGTATCTAAAAGGTACTTCAACATTGGGTCTCTGGTATCCCAAAGACTCCAATTTTGACCTAGTTGCATATTCTGACTCTGACTATGCTGGTTGCATGTTAGATAGGAAAAGTACCAGTGGTGGATGTCAACTGTTGGGGGGAAGCTGACTAGTTGGTCTAGTAAGAAACAACATACAGTATCCATCACCACTGCTGAAGCAGAATATGTATCAGCAGCGAGTTGCTGTGCACAAGTCCTATGGATGAAAAACCAACTCGCTGACTATGACTTAGAATTCTCTAAGATTCCCATTATGTGTGACAATACAAGTGCTATTGCTATCACACATAATCCTGTTCAGCATTCTAAGACCAAACACGTAGACATTAGGTACCATTTCATTCGTGACCATGTCATGAAAGGGGATGTTGAAATCTACTTCATCCCCACTGATGACCAACTTGCTGACATTTTCACAAAACCCTTAGATGAATCCAGATTCAAGTATCTGGTCAGTAAGTTGGGAATGCTGAATGGTGAATCAGCAACATGACTTGTCATGTCCGCTGATGCTTCAACTTACATCTCTCTTATATGTTGAAAAGTGACCTTATAGTCAAAAATATCCTTCAGCGAGCTCAAGAGTATCTTACTTGCTGAACATTAAAAGCAGTGGAGAGCTAAAAAGTCTCCATATAGTCCAGCAGCAAACGGCTGCTGGTAAAGACTTTTCAAATCCGTTGATCCCTGTTGCTTTGGGAAAAAGCAAAACAAAAGCAATAGAGAGCTAAAAGTCTCTATCTAGTCCAGCAGCAAACGGCTGCTGGTAAAGACTTTTCAAATCCGTTGATCCCTGTTGCTTTGGGAAAAAGCAAATAAAAGTAATAGAGAGCTAAAAGTCTCTATCTAGTCCAGCAGCAAACGGCTGCTGGTAAAGACTTTTCAAATCCGTTGATCCCTGTTGCTTTGGGAAAAAGCAAATAAAAGTAATAGAGAGCTAAAAGTCTCTATCTAGTCCAGCAGCAAACGGCTGCTGGTAAAGACATATCAAATCCATTGATAGCTGACAATTTGCTAAAAATTGTATTCCTTACTCATCAGCGACCAACGTTAGTTGAAAAGTCGCTGGTTGAATTTTGCTTTCTTAAAATAAATAAAAAAGGTAACCAGATTTTCTAACTTTGTCAGCGGATATACTTAGATCTCAAGTTCTCTTTCACTTGAGCTTATCTGCTAACCATTTATAATAATATTTTAATAAGAATATCAAACGGTTACCTCGATTTTCTCCCATACGGACAACTTGTACACTGTATCCGCCGTAAAACTCAAGTACTTTTGAAATAAGGGTACAAGTTGTCACATCAATCCACTTTTATACGTTACTCAAATACGTATATGTATATGTATATATTACGTATGAAAGAGAGTATTGGTGAGTTCACTATCATAGTTATGGGGCCCATATCCATGCTATATATATATTCAAATCTTTCTATCACCATTTTTTTTACTCTCATAATTCTCCTTCTTTTTCTTACTCTCCAAATCTCTCAAACTTCTTAAAATCCCTTCTATCTCCTCTCACTGTTCATCTTCCTCTTCCATTTCTAAATCTCAAACTAAAATGGCTTCTTCATCGGAACAACAACAACCATCGAAAAATCAACCTAAATCTCCAGCTTATGTTGAGTTGCCTGATGATCTGGCTACTCAAAAGGCTCTTAAAAATGTTCCCCTCTACATGCATTCGAAAACTTTTGATCCTGAAAAAATTGCTCCCTCTTCCAAAGCCAAATTTCAAGCCCATACAATCTCAATCAAACCTAATAATTATTTGGGGTCCATTGAAGTTCCATCTGGTATCACTGGATATCAACAAATGCTGGACTTTATAAAGGCATGTCCTGCAAGCAGTGCTATTTATGCTGACCCAGAAGATATGTATGTCTATCTTCTTAGAGAATTTTGGTGGACATGTGATTATCACGTAAGTATTGGTGCTATTTCTGGCACCATTAAAAAAAAGCAGGTACGCATATCAATAACACCCAAGATTCTTCGAACTGCTCTTGGTCTACCTGACCAGAAAAAAGAAAAACCTTTTGTAAATCCGGCAACAGTTGAACAATGAAAGGAGTGGTTGCCAACCATTGGGTATGGTGCGAACTTAGAAAAACCAGAAGTTGTTCCCAGCAACCCCACCAAGAAAAATCTCCCTGGTATATGGAGATTACTTTTTTCTCATGTTATTCAATGCTTGGGAGACAACTCTGGATCTCATGATCAAGCCACAGCAGCAAATATGCAAATTATACATGCATTAGCCACTGGAAGGTTTATTGATTTTGCCTCAGTCATTTTTGAAGACATGAAGGCTAAAGTCCAAGCAAGCAATCATTCCTACACAATTCCATTCACAAGATTTTTTCCTCTAATATTCAAACATGAGTTGAAAGAAAAGTACAACCAATTTGGTGCTACTATCTGCAAATCACCAAGAATTGGTCCCTCTGTCTACAAACAGCCAGCCTGTGATAGTAATCTTTTTGATAGCAAGTTTGCCAATCTCACTCCTTAAATGAAAGAAGTTCTATTCTCTGCTTATCCCTCTATGTATAAAAAGGTTGGTGGCATTGAGACTGCACCATCCTCCTTTGTGATCACTGACAATAGTGCAAACACACCAAAGAAGGCAAGAACCAAGTTCACCAAATCTGTTGCTCCATCCTCATCCGTTGCCGATACTCCAAAGAGAAAGAAGAAAACTGCAAAAGGTGTGATGATTAAGGGGTTGGAATCCTCTCAGCTATCTCTCATTGATGAGGAGGAAATCCCTGCTGCTATTGAAAACATAGAGCAGCAAACTGAAACAGAAGCTCTTTAATCCCCCAACCCAATCAGCTTCTCTATTGCTGAAAGGGACGCAATTACTGCTGTTGCTCCTGAAGTACAAGTTGCTGGGGGTGAAAATCTATCTGAAGGGGCTGGGCATGATGTTGGTTATTTTGAAATTGTTGAAGAAGGAATTGTTGAAAGTGAACAAATTGGGCTTGCTGAAGAAGAAGTTGATGATGAAAGTGATTTTGACCTAGATAATTTTGTTGCTGACGACTTTCAGCTTGATTCTTACAGTCATGTTGATGAAAAAGAAGCAAGTGACATGGAGGTTGATGAAAATGATGAAGCTCCCTCAGCTGGTATTGAGGAGGAAGCAACAAATTGTTATTTTCAATGCACCCCCTGCTGATGTTGAGGGTCACATTGAAGCTTTTGGTGATTTGGAAGAACAGTTTGACCCTGAAACTGTTAAAGCTTCATGGGAAGCTGGGTTTGCTGAGGAAATGGCCAGGGATAGGTCAAGTGAAATGCTGCCAGTCTTTCATAGAAGATATCTGGGAAATGTTGAAATCACTCCTCTCTCTGATGATCGACGAAGACAGCTCACTGAGTCTGGATTCTTCAAGAGACCTCCTACTGATCTTCCAGAAATTGCTACTCCATCCTCTCTTCCTGTTGCTCAACTCTCTATTCAAACATCAGCAGGCCATCAACATCAAGCAATAGATATACTTGCCTTGACTGCTGATGGAAAAACTCAAGAAGAAGCCATCAAGGAGTTGGATAGGATCAAGGCAAATCAAGAAAATGAAAGAAAAAATCTTGAGTATATCAAGCAACTACCTCTTCTTGAAAAAGATGGAAATGATGAAGCTCCCTCAGCTGGTATTGAGGAGGAGCAACAAATTGTTATTTTCAATGCACCCCCTGCTGATGTTGAGGGTCACATTGAAGCTTTTGGTGATTTGGAAGAACAGTTTGACCCTGAAACTGTTAAAGCTTCATGGGAAGCTGGGTTTGCTGAGGAAATGGCCAGGGATAGGTCAAGTGAAATGCTGCCAGTCTTTCATAGAAGATATCTGGGAAATGCTGAAATCACTCCTCTCTCTGATGATCGTCGAAGACAGCTCACTGAGTCTGGATTCTTCAAGAGACCTCCTACTGATCTTCCAGAAATTGCTACTCCATCCTCTCTTCCTGCTGCTCAACTCTCTATTCAAACATCAGCAGGCCATCAACATCAAGCAATAGATATACTTGCCTTGACTGCTGATGGAAAAACTCAAGAAGAAGCCATCAAGGATTTGGATAGGATCAAGGCAAATCAAGAAAATGAAAAAAAAAATCTTGAGTATATCAAGCAGCTACCTCTTCTTGAAAAAGATGGAAATGATGAAGCTCCCTCAGCTGGTATTGAGGAGGAGCAACAAATTGTTATTTTCAATGCACCCCGCCTGCTGGTGTTGAGGGGGAGATTGAAAAAGATGGAAATGATGAAGCTCCCTCAGCTGGTATTGAGGAGGAGCAACAAATTGTTATTTTCAATGCACCCCCTGCTGATGTTGAGGGTCACATTGAAGCTTTTGGTGATTTGGAAGAACAGTTTGACCCTGAAACTGTTAAAGCTTCATGGGAAGCTGGGTTTGCTGAGGAAATGGCCAGGGATAGGTCAAGTGAAATGCTGCCAGTCTTTCATAGAAGATATCTGGGAAATGTTGAAATCACTCCTCTCTCTGATGATCGACGAAGACAGCTCACTGAGTCTGGATTCTTCAAGAGACCTCCTACTGATCTTCCAGAAATTGCTACTCCATCCTCTCTTCCTGCTGCTCAACTCTCTATTCAAACATCAGCAGGCCATCAACATCAAGCAATAGATATACTTGCCTTGACTGCTGATGGAAAAACTCAAGAAGAAGCCATCAAGGATTTGGATAGGATCAAGGCAAATCAAGAAAATGAAAAAAAAAATCTTGAGTATATCAAGCAGCTACCTCTTCTTGAAAAAGATCAGCTGGATGGTGAGCAAAGGATGTTGCTGAAAGCAGGTGGTGCTGAAGCTCTATACAGGCAGAAGCATAAAGAAGTTGAGAAGCAACTCAGCGAGAAGAGAGCCAAGTTTGAGGAAGAAAAGGCTAAATGGTTGAAACTTATGAAGGACAGGAAGAGGCCCCAAAAGATTATTGTTGCTGAAGCCTTTCGTGCTGAAATGGGTCTTAAGACAAACTTGAAAATCTTAAGACAAGGTGCTGACAATCCCATCAAACTGGAACGTGTCAAGCCAACCTCCTTGGGTGCCTCTGAGTGGGCTGAAGTTTACATGCTGGTGAAGGACAAAAAGGCTGTCAGCTATGAACAACTCCAGAAGATGCTCAAAGATTATTTTGAAAAAGCCAGGGAGTATGAAACTAAGTTCAAAGCCGACTTGCCCATGCTGAGGCAAGTGTTTGGCACTCCAGCAGCTGTCTCCTCCTCAGCAAGAAGAAAGGTTCAAAGAAAAAGGAAAGCAGAGCACCAAACCTTGTCAATGGATCTTCCTCCTGCCTCGCTGAACACCAGACTTCCTCCCAGAAGCTTATTTAATGAAGGAAGAGTGATAGAGAGTCCTGCTGGTATCTTCTTCACAAACTTCCAGAACAATCAACTGTTCTTTCGCTTGGATGAACTTGAAAAAGCTTCCACTGGGTTCATCTTAAGCATAAGAAGAAGGTGTGCTGAAACATCCAACAACAGATGGTTCATCAGCAAGTTGGATGAAGAATTGGTAAAACCTCATAGAAGGGATGACCCAGCGATCAGAATGGCCAAGCAAGAGGAAGCTTGGGAATTTGAAGCTGCCACCTTATAGATGTCTTAAAATGAAAAACTATATGTATCAGCTTGTAATATTTTAAGATGATATATAAGACATCTTTTTCATCATTCCTTATTCTTATCAAGTCTAGTCTACTCAGCAAGTCTTCTCAGCGAATAGGGGGAGATTGTTGAGTCAAGGATTCGCTGACCAGACGTGAGTCGTCAGTGAGTCATCAGCGAAGTCAGTGACTCTCGTCAGCGGGTGGTTTACTTCCCAATTGTGTGTCAAGGCGGGAAGTTTTCAAATCACAAGAAGACAAGAAGTCACATGGTGGTTCTTCCAACTGAATATTACCTTATATGGAAAAGGTACAGTTGGGACCAAAACAAGGGTTTTCTCTTTCATACCCGTTTTGGTAAAGAAGACAAAGTCTCCTGGATCCAAGTACTTCGAGCCTATGAGAAGTCGACAACCACCATTCTATCACGATCATTGTAAGGTTGTGTTGCCCTAATTCCTCCCCTATATAAAGCAACACAGCCGCATCATTTATACGGGATGTTTGTCACCACAAAGTGTGTGTCACTTTATTTTCTCTCTTGTAATTGCTTAAGTTTATAGTGTGTCTAGACTTAGCAATTGTTTAGTTCATTTGTATTCTTGTAAGACAAGTTGTAACATCGACCATGTATTCATCGTTTAAATCAATGATACATATGATTAAACTTGCTTAGATATTTGCATTTGAACTTATTCTTGTTCATGTTCTTTACTTTCTTGTCTAGATAAACAAACATAAGTGTGCAAATTGTGGACTGTTAATTGGGTTGTTAGCCCGTAAGTCCAACAAATAAAAACTTTAAAATTATAAAATAAACATGATCGTACCCTTTTGTTTTCAAAGAGATAGGCAGTTTAAATAAGCAATCACAAACACCCTAAGTTTTTGTTCTTTTGTATGCAGACTCAAATTTGTTGGTTTGATCAACGAGTAGTAGGGATTTTCTCACATATATATGTGTAGAATTTTACTTCTTTATTTAAGTTCGCATTTTAATCCATCAAACAAGGATCATGATCTACATATTTGACGTCGTATTAGAAACCATTGTTGCTGGCCAAGACGGTATGTGTTCCATTAACCATAAATATTTATCGAATCTAGGATCTACTAATTTGACGTCGTATTAGAAACCATTGAAGCTACAGTTAATCATGGAAGGGCATTATTCACACATGTTCTATATTCATGTGTTTAGTAAAATATTGTGGTTTTCAAGCCACGGGTAATCATGAACTTAGCAAGATAACTGGAAACGCAGGTGCTAGAGTTGGTTGTGGTAATTTGCATCTTTTTCAGACTTGAATAATACTAAAGCTTCTAAAATGACTTGTTCAATATTCCACCATGCATAATCATAATTTGGTCATTTTTTTATTATTTGGTGCTTATTGCAAATTATATAGAATGCGTTATGCGTAATCATTCATGTTCTTCGTTAAACCAATTACCTTATTAAGGATTTTTAAGGACAATGAGACTAACAATTTTTTCTCATTCTTGTGTAACAGGTGTTATAGGGCTTCAAAGTGCGGCTCTTATGTTTTTTTCTTGAACAGCGAGTTAGTAGTTAGCATTCGAGACACCATAGTAACATTCAATTGGGTAGTCTGAGCTCGAAACATGCATGTCTGGGATGAAATCTTCAAAAGCATGTATACACACAAACGCCACAACTTGTGTTGTAAATTAAAAATGTAAAATCAAGTCACATTTATATATTTATATCTAAAAATTTTATTGTAGTCATATTTGGTTAATAGTTTGTAGCATGTGTAGGTAGGTATTAAGTCGATTGCTACTTTATAAATTGTGTGTGAAAAATATTTAACACGAAATAATTATGATGTACACCATTTATCAAATCATCTCATCAAAAGCACGCAAGTATTTTTTGTCTTAAAATGCCTTAATTTTTTCAGAATTTAACTTTATTACTAATTATTAACTCAACATATTATAAAGAATAAGACACCCCTCCATGAGAAATGGAGGGTCACCGACAGATACTCACTCATTCGATTTTTGCATAAAATTTCAATTCAATGAAAAATGTCATTCAAAAATAAACCCTTTATATAAGAATATGTATTTTGAACAGATAAACTTATTTATATAAACAAACTTAAGTATTTTTTTAACTTCCATTTAAAATATTTTTTAAAAATATCAATTAACTTGACTTTATAGGATTGTACAAATGCACAACAAACTTCACAATAGTATTGAACATATGAAAGACAAATATAACAAAACTTGAAACAATAACTACCAATATCTTAAAAAAGCTGCATGAATATAGGTAGTCACAAGTAGACAATAACACAACAATACAAAAGCTCACACATACATGGATGCACCAACCCCATCATCGTTCTCCTCAACCATCAATTTATATTCACTTCATTAAATAATTCATTCATATATAGAGGTTAAAAAAAAGCTAAAACAATTATTTCATTCCACCAACTTCACGAAGCCATATTAAATAATATTAACATGAAATGAGGTTGTTGGGTTTTCATTTAATTTACATGAATGTCTTCTTTATCCTTAAATTTATTTTACGTTATCGTTATCAACACCCTTTCATTCGTATCAAAATACATGACACACACAACATTTCTTATCACTCTTTCTTCATTCAACCAAACTTTCATTTCTTATCAAAATTATCTACTTACCTCCAATGTTTCCTTCCTATTTTCTATGGCCTCCACTCTAACTTTAACAGAATAACCAGTTTTTACAAGTCATTCTGCCTCAACGAGCAACTTCCATAGGAACCGTTATCAGATCCGTCATCCAGGGTCTGTGACGGATATTCCCTAGCTTTTGGTAATAAGATGATGCTTTCTCGAAGTCGTCTAGCCTTAGAAGAGCACCGTGGTAAGCTCTATTAAGGCCTTATGCACTCTCAACCCATTTTGTCGTCAATTTTTTATGGTATGGGATATGTTCCCTCAACTGTTTTATTTTTTGGTCGAGTTCAATTATCCTCATAAGGTCTTGTTTTGCATGGATTGGGTTCACTCTTTCTTCATTCAACCAAACTTTCATTTCTTATCAAAATTATCTACTTACCTCCAATGTTTCCTTCCTATTTTCTATGGCCTCCACTCTAACTTTAACAGAATAACCAGTTTTTACAAGTCATTCTGCCTCAACGAGCAACTTCCATAGGAACCGTTATCAGATCCGTCATCCAGGGTCTGTGACGGATATTCCCTAGCTTTTGGTAATAAGATGATGCTTTCTCGAAGTCGTCTAGCCTTAGAAGAGCACCGTGGTAAGCTCTATTAAGGCCTTATGCACTCTCAACCCATTTTGTCGTCAATTTTTTATGGTATGGGATATGTTCCCTCAACTGTTTTATTTTTTGGTCGAGTTCAATTATCCTCATAAGGTCTTGTTTTGCATGGATTGGGTTCACTCTTTCTTTATTCTTATATTCTCAAATGAGGAGCTTGTACCACATTTGTGGCTAAATATCTTTGATGTTTGCGGCGTTGCTAATGATTGCGATCTCATACTTTCCACTTGTGATAATCCTCTAAAATATATTGCCAGATGCCTAATAGGACAACTCTTTCTTTCTTGCTAACTCATTTTTCCTTCCATTTGAGTCTTTTTTCTTCCTATCTTTTCTTAACATTGCACTCAACAAACATCATAAGTTTAGTTTCTCACCGGAAAACCCCCCTTAGATTCAACAACTCTTTCATCTTTTTGGAAGGTGCGATTTACTTGCGAATAGGTTTACCAGTTGTCAAGAATTTCGAGGCAAATCGAATTTCCTAGAAATCCTGATATTAAACTTGTATGTAATCAAATGTAAACAAATGAGTGTGTATTTGTCGGTTACCCTACATTTCTCATGGAAAGGTGTCTTTCATATTCGTTTGTAATATGCTGAGCTAATTATTAGTAACAAAGTTAAATTCTGAAAAAATAAAAAAATTTAAGACAAAAAATAATTGAATGCTTTTGATGAGATGATTTGATAAATTGTGTACATCATAATTATTTTTGACTTAAAATTTCTTAGTTAGTTTTATAAGTTAACTCTATTAATAATTATTAACTCAACATATTACAAAGGGATATGAAGAGACACTTTTCCATGAGTTACTGACATACATTCATTTACATTTGAATACATACACGTTTATCATCAGGATTTTAGGGAATTCGATATGTCACGAAATTCCAAACAACTGGTGGACCTATTTGAGAGTAAATCCTACATTTTTTTACGAAAAAAGAATTGGTGAATTTGAGGGGTTTGTCGGTGACATAGTAGTTTAAGCTTATGATGTTTGTTGAGTTTAATGAGAGGTAAAGAAAGGAAGAAAAAAGACTTGAATGGAAGAAAACGAGTTAGCAAGAAAGAAAGAGTTGTCCCATCAAACATCTGACAATATATTTTACAAACATTAGGAACACTGCGAAAATCAAATATGTCGAGCCACTAATGTGGTACAAGCTACTCATTCAGGAATATAAGAATAAAGAAATATGAACCCACTCCATGCAAAATACGACCTTACATAAGGATGATTGAACTCGGCCGAAAAATAACACACTTGAGGGAATAGATCCCCTACCATAAAGGAATGACAAAAAAATCGGCTAAGGGTACAAAAGGACTCAATAGAGCATTCTCTAGTCTTCTAAGGCTAGACGACTTTGAGAAAGTAGCATCTTGTTACCAAGAACTTGGCACGATCCTTCACAGTCCATGAATGACCGTTTGATGACCGTTCCCAGAAAATCTACTGAGGCAGTAAGGGCTTGCAAAAACTCGTGATTCTGTTAAAAATTGGCGTTGAGGGGGCATACAAAATAGGAATAAAAAAAAAATAAGTTGTACATAAATAGATAACTCTGGTCTAAACTTGGCATAAAGATATAAAACATGGGTTAATAAAAAGTCAGTATACCTTGTCAAGAAGATTGGTCTAACACTTGAAGAATCACATAAGAACCAACACACAAAATCACATATAGTGGGATCTGTTTATTGTCATTAACCAAATGACTTTCTGTAAATAAGGTGTTTTTAATGGGAACAAGGTCAAACTTTGTATACCTCGAATAACTCTTAGTTGTCGACTTTTGTACTTCAAATAGCCAATGAAGCTCTAGCTCCTACAAATTCACATTTATGCATCAAATGCAAAAAAATCAAATTTTGCATACAACTCATTTGATATAATATATGTATATCCTCATACAAAACATGTAAATTGTGTAGAGGAAAGGTACCACAGGAGTCAAAAAGCACCGTATAACAATAGTTTAATTTAATGGCAGCCTAAAATATAACAACAATTTAAGTACATGTATAGATAATTCAGGCAAGTCGTCCAAAAAGAAAAGTAAATGCATCAAAGATAAGATGTTTGATGATTATTTTTGCCTATGAATTTCCTGAATCACCAGGATATTCGAGTGTCTGGCGATGAACCCATATAAGATGATCATGAGTCTTATAATGTTACGATTTGTCCATTTTGATGACGAGGAACAACACGTTGTGGTTGTCCCTTTATTATTTGCTCTTCTCTAATCTCTGCTCTCAAACAAATTTAACAACACACTTAGATTCAACTATTAAAGCTCTTATCTTGTACCTTTCATTACAATTATAACAATTAATGAAACAAACAAGGGAGGGGGAGTTTCTCCACCCAGGCTTTATATTCCCGTGAAGCTATAAAGTTTCAAGGGCTTTTCCTCATACATCGCTGTATCATATACTTTAAATCGCATTTCGCTTTTCTTGTTCAAGATCTTTACAATTTACTTGCACAAGTTAGTAGTAGGTGGATGAATGGTGTGGGGTTACTCCAACATATTAGCTTTGTTGACAGAATTGATTCATGGGAGTGGAATGTACCAGGTAGCATTTTTTCGGTTCGTCATTTTCGCTTATGTCTTGTGCGTGCTCTATTACCATACGAGCCGCTTAAGACCAGGTGGAATCCATTGGTGCCTAAGAAAATTAACATCTTCATATGGCATCTATTACACGATGAGTTACCATCACGATTGAATTTTAGCTACAAAGGTTTGGCCATTGATGACATATCTTGTCCGCTTTGTCATCATAATGTCGAATCTGTTGAACATTTATATTCGCATTGCAGTTTTTGTTAGCGCAAATGTAATAATAATTGGTTTCAATTATGCCCATTACTAAACCAGAGTTATTGTTAGAGTGGATCGATGCTTCTCAATTCCCAACCAGATTTAGAAGAATTTTGTAGGCCACTTGCTTCGTGTGGTGGTGGTTACTTTGAAAGCATAGAAATCATGTTCATAGAGCCGTTGACGATTCATGCGATGATGTTTTCCAGTCCATTGTTCTTATGTCATATTGTTGGATTCTAATCGTGATAGGAAGTCTACCTTCTCTTGGCCGATATGGCTAGCGTGTCCTTCCTTCCTTTTGTAACTATATTGTTTTCTTATATTGCTTAGGGGTGTCGCCGAAGCATTTATCAATTAAATCATATTCAAAAAAAAAAAAAAAATTCTTTTCACCTTAATAGCAGTCTTCGGTATGTTTCTGCATCTTGAAAGTCGGTTTACATTTTTTCGATTCTCTTTATCATCTAGCACTTTTACACTTTCAAGATCTTGCAGCACACTTGATGAGTGATAAATGTAGACATTTCCCACGCAAAGTGTTATATATGACACCCAACCGTTTGTTCTTGTATTTTGGTAGTGAAAACAATATTGTAGCAGCAAAGACCCAGGAATCCAGGATCATATTTGATTTCACTTATATAGGACACCCAAAGCTTCAGGAAGAATGAGCAAAAGCTAGAAGTCCCTACTAAGCAACATGAAACATGTTGGCCAGCTTACCGATTGAAAATCATGGAATCGAATACATCTCACTTAGTGATTAGATATGAGGCTAAACACTTGGTCCATGACACATTTATCGATGATGAAACTCTACCAAGTGATGAATCAGCAATATAAAACATGTTGGTCTCCACACAATGAGACAAACTGACTATTCCAATTTGGTTGAGGTTTAAAGGCACAGCCCTGAGTCCTGCAAGCGAGTAGTCCCCAAGACCTCACAAGAGGTCGTCCTGGTATTCGGTCCAGAATTACATTGATTTTATACGGGTGGCTATATCAAGTTCATTTAAGGCAGTTCCTAGCACAAGTTACTAACATAACTGTGTTCCAATATATATTAGCACATAAAGAAACTCCAATACAGATTGGCACATAAAGAAATGACCAATACCGTTCTAAAAAGAAAAATCCCCACTAAATATTAATCTGTTACAGTAATGATTTAAAGATGAACTAAAGAGAAGCAACATGATTTGATTAAGAGAAACAGAAATTGATGCAGAAGGGAAGAAAACTATAATCAAGGACAGAGAGAAAAAATATCATCCTTCACACTTGATTGTATTCTCATAATTTAGTTGTGTTTTCCTCACTTTGTTACTACGGATGGAAATGGATCGGAGATTATCAAGAATCTCATTGCCCATCCCATACCCGATATACCGCTATTTCATTAGCAATATAAGTTACACGGGGGACCACTACAATATAACATGTATAGTGACATGCAAATTGAAATGCAATATAATTAACTTATAAGGCCGATTTATACGCAATGTCGGAATGATCAGGTATGAGAACCAGGTAATAACTGGAGGAACAATGGTGTACTACTCCGGGTTAATGATGATATCTACTGGCTTTTACTGGTTACCGTAGTCGTACACTTTTACTAGCCTGTGCAATCTGCAAAGGTAATTCAATGGCGCAGCAAGGGGCTCATATATAGCTTGTTGGGTTCTGACCAGTAACACACTAACACATGGACAGAAAATGTTGCATGAGGTGCACAAATTAATGGGGTAAGGATATGTTCTGCTGCTGATGCCATCAATCTATGATTTTATGCAGTAAAGATCTATGTAGTACAGGACCAGGGGAATATATGATTTATGGTCATGTAATAAGGAAAGGCTTTGTAAGGAAAAGACTTCAAAAGATAACATGCGATATCTTGAAATAATAATATAAAAAAAAACATATAATGTAAAAAGTAACTATATCACATATGATATCAGTAAATAGAATGTTAATTTCTGTTATTTCAGAGACAATCTTCACTTTCTGAACCAATTGGTATAACTTTCATATTCTTCAATGTCAATGACTTCTACTTTTTACCGCTAAACTTGCTACCAGGTCTAATTGTCTTGAGACTTATCATCATCTATTTTGTTAGTAACTTAGTATCCCAATTTGCATAGCCTAACAGCAACAACAGCACTGTACTCCCAACAAACAAAATTTTGAGACCGGCAACCCAAAGGGCCCTGCTCGTCTCCTACTAATGATGCTTCACATATTTATTATGCACTACAATTAGAACTGTGATTAAACTGGAAATGGGTTACATAAAATATAGCAGGAAAAGGGGGGAATGTAGAGAATCCAATATGTAAGCATGAACACAACTAATACAATGGCCAAAGAGATTGAGATCAACAACTGAGGCTCCTACTCATATGCTACTAATGCAGCTCTCTGCTCACCCAGTTCAAAAGATATTAACAAAATAATCGGAGGATTACCCCCATACGGTCATACAGCTACCGCCCAGCCCATACCCATCAACCTGCAATCAGTGCTAACACAGAGCAAGAGCCCAAAGCCCAAAATCCACTCTATTAACGATGCATGCGGTAGTTGTGTCCAGACCTACATAATAGTTGTGTCTATGCCTACATAACAGCTTATCAGATTCATAACTAACAGTCACTTTTAACTTACTTCCTCAATTCTGTTTTGATAATATCAAACTTCAATCATCAAACTAAGAGTATGTGCTCGTTCTAGTTATTAAATTCAATCATCAAACTAAGAGTATTTGCAATAAGTCAATCTTTGTTTTCTCAGCCACCAACAATTCTTTTTGCATTGAATATCCCTGTACAGAAACTGATTGAATCTCAATAACAGCCACTAAATTTCATTATTAGAATTGCCCTTGCAACTTCCATGGCTTTTTGGATCTTTATAAAATTCAACATACCTATCACAGCAATCCACATTACTGCCCAAAAAATTATACCTGCATATCCGATAGCCATTATGTATTTACTCTATTGAAACTCATACCTTGCTATTGATAGTTAAGAAATGAAAAAAAAATATAAAAAATTCACTTGTTGATAGTGAAGCCAGCTTCCAGGATACGTACTACATGTAGAACATAGTTATCCAGCAGCTACTATATGTTTAAAAACCTTGTACTTTGATGATTAAAGTAGTAGTCTTGGTTTTAAAAAGCGTGAAGCGCACAGAAGCGGTAGGGTCCATTTTCGAAGCGCAAAGCGGAAATGCGGTGGGATTTTCGTACGCGAAGCGCACACTTTTATAAAAAATATTATAAATTATATATATAGTATTTATAACACATAAATAATACTAAAACACCATTATATATATAAAATACCATCAATGCCATATATATATATATCAAAAACTCTTTTATGTAGCAAAGGCACCTTTAAGTAGCAAAACAACCTAGCAGCTAGAAACTAAAAATCACAGAAGATAGCCAGATAGGTATTCAAAAGTAGGTTGCTTAAAGGTTCTAAGGTTAAACTAAGAGCCCTAATCACTATCTCCATCATCATCAATTCCAAGTACTATTTCCTCCCCCTTGTCTCCACTCTTGCCAATTTCCTCTTCCATTTCTTCATCATCTTCATTAATGCAACCAACACGAGATGGTACTCTAGAAGTACGGGCGGTGGAAGAACCGACACCCTTTTCTTTGGATTGATGGGATGTACTTGTTCTTGTTGAATAAGCCGATTCAAAAACAATACTTGATGAATTTGTAAACCTCTATTCTCAAGTCAAACAATCACACACCACAAGACTTAGCATAATAAAAATTAGATCCAATATTACGCATTTCATCTAAAATTAACATTCTCGTTTAAAAATACAGGAAGGTAACTGGTTATAATTAGGTTGCATATCTAAAGCTTCTAATAAGTAAGGCTTCTGCACCTATGCAAAATATGACGAATACACCTTTCTAATGACTTCAACTGATTCATGATGACTGAAAAGCTATACCCACAATTGGATCTGTACAAATTGCTCATCCAACTGATCTAGCAAAAGTAAAGTTTGGGTGTAGGAACTCACAAAGAATTCACAAAATTTGCTACCATTAATCCCAAGACTCTTGAAGGTTCCTGTGCGTGGTTCATAAACTTCAAGTGATGCTACGCTCCCGTATTCTTCCATCGTTGTTTCTATAATAGCTTGGTCATTCTTCCTAAATCCCAGTACCTTAGTTTCTAAAAATAATGTGTCTCGTATGTTGATGGTGAATAGCTTTCTGAACGATTTTGAAACACCCATCATCCATACGTCATAGACTCGTTCCTTAGCGTCAAATTCAAGTAGAGCAAGAGACTCCCTCATCTTAGAGATTGAGACCTCACCATTAGACCGGTGTGCTACACTACGAGGCAGGTTTATTTGCGTGAAGTCTTCAGTCACCATATCAAACGAAACAACTAGATGAATACCCGTCTCCTTAGCTAGCCAGTACATACACCGATCATCTGTAGGTACCGGTGACAAGAATATAGGATAAATTGACTCGGGAGGCAGATTACCACGTGAAACTCTCCATGCCCGTGAGCTTAAAGTAAACACCAAAACCGGGTAAGGCTTTAAAAATTAATCATTACAATCATAGGATCACAATTATCTGGACGAACCCCAAAACCTAAATGAGAGCTATATATCTTCTTATTTTTATAAGGCACGTCAATAGCAATCGATTTTCTAAGAGACGGGTTCCAAATCACAGCGATTTGCTTATAAAAACGACCATTCTTTGGCAAATTACCGAATAAACATAACAATCCGTGAGACGTACCAACCAGCTTACCCCTAAGGGGCTACCCAATGCCCACCACTCATCCCCAAGGACTAGTCCCTGTCAGCGCCACATCAGCAAAAAACACTCCAAGGACTAATCCCCCCAAAATGCACCCAATGCACTCATCCCTCAAAGACTAGTCTTGGACCCACTAATTTTTTTGTCTTCTTCTTTGTATATAGGATTAAAAAAAAAAAAAAAAAAAATTTCCCAAACACTCGTCCCTGCAGGAACGAGCCACCCGGACGAGACCCCCGAACGAACCAGGGACGAGTCCCACCCAACGGTGTGGACTCGTCCCTGGAGGGCGGACGAGCAGCCACACGAGGGCGCTGGGTACGCTCTAAATGGTTCAAGCGAAACGGGAACATTTCTAACAGGGTGTTGTTGGAACAGAGTATCATTATCATTATTGTCCAAAATGGAAATATATTTGTAATCATGATCAGGGCTGTCGACAACATCGTACCTTATAAGAAGCCGATGATGCTGGCGCAAGTTGTTGTAGTTGGTAATAAAGGCAGGGCTGTCGATCGTTAATTTCCATGATTTTGAAACCGATCTGCATACAACAAGTGATTCGACAGGAAGCTTTTTCATGATTTCTATTTGTATTTCAAAAGGAATGTTGTCTGACATCCTTAATTTTTTCTGGTGTTTTATCGGTTTTTTAGGGTTTTGATTTTTCCAATGGGAATGTTTAGGGATTGATATGAAATTCAGAGGTAGAGTGAGATGATTTATAGGTCTGAAAATGAAAACCTTAATAGCATCGAAGAAGGTTGAGATGTGAAGAAGCAGAAGATAGTGGAAGAGTTAGCAGGGTTTGAATTAGGGGCCATGTATGCTATGGATCATATGATCCGATCCGTGATCCAACATAGATCCGATCCATATCTAAATAATTTTAAATAGATTGATCATTATCCGGATTTATCCATTAAACTTTTTTAATAATTTTATTTTTTATGTGAAAGAAATTTACTTGGAAATGTTTAGTAGGGGAAACTTTTCGTGCCCCCGTCATCCGTCCCCTATGACTCTTGCCCTCAGTTACCTCGACTTAGTCACCTCAGACCGTGCCCCCGGTAACCCGTGTCCCGGTCACGGGTGCCCCCAGTGACTCGTGTCCCGGTCACGGGTGCCCCCGGTCAAAGGTGCCCTCGGTGGCCCGTGTCACAGGTGCCGCCGGTCAAAGGTTCCCCCGGTGACCCGTCATGGGTGGCCCCGATCAATGGTTCCCCCGGTCAAAGGTGCCCCCGGTGGCCCGTGTCACGGGTGGCCCTGATCAAATGGTGCCCCCGGTGAACACGGGTAGGGGTCATCGGGGGCACCTTTGACCGGGTAACACGGGTCACCGGGGGCACGCTGTGAGGCACCATTTGACTGGGGCACTCGTGACCGGGGCACCATTGACAGGGGACATGGGTCACCGGGGGCACCCGTGACCCTAGTCAATTTTTGTTATATGTCGATCCGGATCGATCCGGATGGATCATGGATCGATCCAAATAATTAAATGGATAAATGGAGCAATCCATTGGATTGTTAAATGGATAAATGGAGCAATCCATTGGATTGTTAAATGGATAAATGGATATTATTTTTGATCCAATAAGTGATATAAATGGATTGGATCGGATCGGATTTGGATCAATATCCAATCCATTGCCAGGCTTAGTTTGATATGGGACAATTCACTGTTCAATTTTTTTTCCCCATTTGAACACCCTAACATGTTTTTAGAGTAAATTACATTTTTTTTCCCGAAACTTGACACGTTTTGCACTTTTAGTGCTTAAAGTGGAAAAATAGCAAAAAAAAATAAACTTGGCACTTTTTTCACTTTTCGTCCCCGCGATAACGGTGTTAATTTTTCATCGTTAAAGTTGCCAACATTCGTTAGTTTTTTTGTTCACTTTTCGTCCTTCCCATTTTTATCACTTTTTTTTTATTTTGATAATTTCAAAACTGCCGAATGGTGTATAAACCGTATTTGAAAGTAAAGTAAGAGACATATTACAATTTTTTTTTATATTTATACTTATCAAAATATATTTATTGAAATTTAGATAACACAATATACTTAACAAAAGCATTATAGTATAACTGTGGGTTGGTTTGATGATTTGTAAAGTTCAATAATCAAAAATGTTAGAAAAATAATTACAGTCATATATGTTTAATTAGATATGATCATAATAAATATAATACTAACTTTAATAATACTAAAAGTATGATATTTATTGTTTAATAATGCTATCTTTTTTTTTTGAACAGCATTCTATTATACTCTTACTCCTAAATTACACGTATGCCTGAAAATCAGGTATCTCGAAAAACCCCTATTAATCCACCCTCACAAATGTGAGAAGTGAGAGTCGAACTCAGGTGGATCCTCCCAAGGTCAAAGACCTTACCAATGGGTCACTAATGCTATTTTTAAAAGAAGAAAAAATCTTTTTAAGTATAAATAATTTTAATAATACTCGTTCAATAGTTTCTTTTAAGATACGTTGCCTACTCCTATATGATTTCTACATCGCTGGGCAGTTTTGACATTTTCAAAAAAAAAAATAGTAAAAAAAGTATAAAAAAAAGGAAAGGATGAAAAGTGAACAAAAAAACTAACGAATGTTGGCAACCTTAACGGAGAAAAACTAACACCGTTATCACAGGGACGAAAAGTGAAAAAAGTGTCAAGTTTAAGGGTTTTTTGCTATTTTCTCACTTTAAGGATGAAAAGTGCAAAATGTGCAAAGTTCAAGGACGAAAAATGTAATTTACTCATGTTTTTACCTTTTATTATCTATTTTAGTTCACGTATTTTAAATTGAAATATTTTTAATAGTCTTAAGGGATTATTACCTATGAATGGATCTAAGGATGGCAAATAAACCCGTACCCGATGGCGAAAACCGAAACCCGATACTTTTGGGCCGGGTTCGGGGCCGGGTATACGGGTCTAGGTATGGGGATGGTTTTGATTATTTAGCGGGCGGGTCCGGGTACGGTTTTAAATGAAAACCCGCGAACCCGACCCGTATACCCGAAACCCGCCCCGAACCCGTATACCCGACCCGTATATATTACATAATATAATAATAATATGTTTATATAATAATTAGTTTATGTCGAAATTACATGCAACTAGTTAATTCAGTTAGCATTTTATTTTGTGCTTATAATATTATCTCAAAATTTGGTAATGTGGAATTGTCGGAACAAAAAATTAGTCAAAAGTAAAGTTCACTTACTAATAAATGAACGTCAATACTAATCAGTAGTGTTCGCAATTTATTTTAGCTACAAATCATCTCAATACTACAAATGTTATGACTAAAATTTCAAAAGATAATATTAATAACGGATACCCGATTACCCGCGGGGAAATCCGTTACCCGCGGTTAATGAATAAACGGGGACCCGGCGGGTCCGGGTCCGGGTATGGACGTGATTTTTAACGGGTCCGGGTCCGGGATTACCTAAACCCGGCCCGATGCCATCCCTAAATGGATCTAACTATGACAAAATATTTATATTATGTAAAGATCTTGTAAAATGTCTATATAATATAATGAACTTTCAAATCCTCCTTATTGGATGTACCCGGGTATATGTGGTAACCATATAATCTGTCACGTGTAAGTTTTTGATTGGTCAGGTACATTCAATAATCGGGATTTGAAAGTTCATAACATGACATAAACATTTTACAAGATCTTTACATAACATAGACATTTGGTCATAGTTACTTACATCCATAGGTAATAATTCATACTCTTAATTAATATTAATTACTATACAATTATACAATCCTTTTACACCAATTAATTATATTACTCGTCGCCGTCGGTGTCGTCATTACTACCGCTACCATCACAACGTTTTGAAAAGATTTGTTATTATACTGGAATCTCATCAGAGGAGGATGTTTGGGATTGCTTATTTTAGCACTTAGACATCCTTTTTGACAAGGAAAAGCACCTCAAGTTTCGGGCATAATGGGTTAAAGAGATCAACGTACACGTCAGCATATTCGTTTGGCATTGTGGCCACCACTTTAACATTTGTTGGCGTATTGGATGTTTAATATTTGTGCTAGCTTAAGGTGTTATAGGGCTTCAATCTTCAGTGTGGCTCTAATGTAGCTTGTACAACATACATCATTACTTAATCATGTCATGAGACATGTAAAAAGAAAATGACTAATGAAGCATCTCGATGAAGAGCTCAGAATTTGTATCTTTCTATGAATATATGAAAGGTGTTATGTTGAAACCTTCAAAAGTACGTATACACACAAACACCAAAACTTATGTTGTAGATTAAATAGATTAAATATGTAAAATCAAATAACATTTATATATATTATATATATAGAGAAAATGGAGTATGTGGCTGTTCTACACCCAAGCTTGGGTGTAGAACCCCTCACATACTAATTTTATAATATATATAAATGTTTGGCCCCCATGCTTTTATGGATTAAAAAAACAGATGTGAGGGTATCTACACCCAAGCTTGGGTGTCTAACAGCCACATAACCCTAACCTCTTTATATAATATATATATATATATATATATTATAATATTATATATATTAAAAGTAATATGGATTGTACAAGTTCTGGATTGTACAAGTTCTTATACATAAGGTACAACATGCTATTACTTTAGCTAATTTTTCTTTTTACCCTTTAAGTTTCAAATTTTTACTTTTGTTTCCTCTCAAAATTTCATTTTTTGTTTTTAGACACCAAACTATTAGGTTCTCATGTTTCAATCAAACATATACATGTACGATTTTACTTTTAATCATATGCTTTTGATTATTTCGCCCCGTTTCGTTGTATACAACCTTAACATATAAAAGTTTTCATTATTTGTTGCGTCTTACGTATGTAACATTTAAAGGAATACACTATATTACATTAGCGTCATCAGAGTGTCATTATTTGCATTAATGTAGTTGTTACGTTCTATATTTCTATACATCTTATTATTCTTATTGTTCGTATATGTTATTTTATTATTGCAGAATTTATAACAAAACTTTTCATATCTTGCTTTCATAGAAATTTTCTTTTGAAAATCCCTATTACATTGCAATTTGGAAATCCTAAAAAACATGAATAAATTAATCAAACTACGTCAGAGATAAATTGGTCAAACTAAAGTGGTACAAGCTACTTATTCGAGAATATAAGAAGAGTTAATTACAGAACTCGTCCTTGTCGTGGACCTCTACTTGCAGCTTTCGTCCCTAAGTTTAATAAATTACAGTTTTAGTCCAAAAAACTTTGTCCCGTCAACACTTTTGGTCCAAATTCCAAACGGACGTTAAGCTACCCATCACGTGACTTGCACATGAGGGGTATTTTAGTCTTTTTCTTACAGCAAGGACTAAAAGTGTAAATAACTCTAAACTCTTTTGTCTCTTTCATCTATCATCTCTATCTGTAATTACATCCCTCCATCCAAAATGATTCTTCCAGATTCAATCATTTCATTAATTGCTTTGTGAATAGTTAACAAATCAACAATTTTTGGTTTCATTCGTTGAAGTTTCTTCCTTCACGTCTCCTGCTTGATAATCCACAATTCCACAAATCCATGTATCTGGATCTTATATCTATATTAATCAAACAACATCCAACACATCTAAACCTAACAAATCAAAAATTTGTGCAAATAGAAAAGAATCCCAAATCAAAATATGTGCAAAAGAAAAAGAGAAAAGGTGGGTGAGTGTGTGACTAAAGGGAAAAAAAAAGATGAGGATTAAATCCGAGTGCACAAACACAAGGTTGGGCCATTGTATTGCGGTGGTTTACGGTGACGGAATAACAGATAAGCCGACGATTGCAAGGGGGTAATGTGTGCGAGTATGTGACTAAAGAAGATAATCGGAAATGGAAATGGAAATTATACATTTCTGGGTTTTACAAGTTAGAATGTTGAAACAAAATGAGAGTTTGTATATATATATATTATTTCAGATCCATTGATAAAGACAAACTTTTGGTTCATTAATGGTGATGATGTTTACTATGTGTTTTTATAGATTTATTGTTGAAGATGATAACTGATAGGAATGTTGAAAATGATAGCAAATGAGTTTGTATGTATTTTTGATTTTACTCATAAAGTATGAAAACTTATTCAAAATCAATTATTCAAAATCAAAAATGATTTTACGCATACATTGGGGAAAAGCTATATGATTTTGTATAGCACATTGAGACAAAACAAAATGAGTTATATACCAAGAAACCCATTTAAAATCAAAAATGATTTTAAGCATACATTGTGAAATACCCATACGAAATCATATTTGATTTTACCATATTTGATACGTACTGTGTCAAAAAGCTATACAAAATCAAATTTGATTTTATGCATACATTTAGAAAACAAATGGAGTCCATATCAAAAAACCTATACACAATCAAATTTGACAATAGGGTTAGCCGTTAGGCTAACCCTACGACTTCAAACCCTAAACTAAAGCGCGGGCCGCAGGCCCCCGTAATCACACTTCCCCCTCGGATTAGCTTTTAGCCCCCAAGGGTTTAGATTTTAGGGTTTTAGAATGCAACTTTTCTAAAATGTATGCATAAAATCAAAAATGATTTTGCATTGATTTTAACATTATACATGTGAAATCAATTTTGATTAGCAATTAAGCTTTAGTTTAGGGTTTGAAGTCGTAGGGGTAGGGTTAGCCGTTAGGCTTACCCTACGACTTCAAACCTGAACCTAAATTGACGTTTTGATGGTATTTTGGCTCACTTTGTATGGATTCTGGAATACTTGCACAAAATTGACGTAGTAAAAATTTAACACCATTTAGTCTAAGTTATACCACTCATCTTTTTGACTTGAGTTACAATTTCAATGTTTGTTTTCCTATGCTAATTTAAAGCTAAATCACGAGAAGATAAACTCTACTTGTTGGGATGGCAAATTTGACCTATTTATTTATTTTCTAAAAAAGTTAAGTATTGTTGCATCTCTAATTGGTCATATGGATAAAGTTAAAAGTTTTATCTACAAAGGAAATGGAACTGTATTTGTAATCATACAACCATTCAGATTGTCCTGCTATAAAAATCAGATTATTATTTGATCATATAATCTTTTTGTAATCCTATTTAATGTGCTGTTTAGTTATAAAATCTGACTAAAAAGGGGATTGCTGTAGAACCTGACTGATTTTTTTTCCTACTTTTTAACACGTAGCTAAAAGTTAGATGTTTTTTCTAGCGGTTCATTTCCCTAATAAAGGAAATGAACTCACCAGCTTTTCTTTTATGATGACAGCTTGAACCAAATACGCCAAAGATTGCGTGACATGGCAGTCTCTGAAAACACACTCCGGAAAGGCACTCGAGAAGCCAGAGCTTCAGCTGCAGCTGCAGATGCTCCTCTGGAGGAGCTTCTCAAAACCTTAAATCAAGTTGCTGTTGACATACATGGGTCCTTCGTTTCAAGATCGTCGCCAGATCACCCTCAGTATGATGAATTAAGGTTAGTCCTTTAAGTTAATTAGATCATGTAAGTATGTAACCGCCTACACTTAATTTTGATAATTTTAGTTTATTATTATAGGAAAGTTGTCATCGACCTTTTTCTTGCTGAAGGACGTACCGCGAAGCTCAAAAAGGCCTCCATCCACGCAGCTGCAAATGTGAAGCTGAAAAGGGATATAACTACTAGCGAGTATCAAAAGGTTAGAATGGTCTGTTATCCTTTTTACTTGCTAGTTCGATTGTTTACTTTTATACTATTTGTTGATGGGAATACTTGCTCTTTTCAGGTCTTAAATGAATTGTGTGTTTCACAACGTTCCGCATGGGTTTTGAAGAGTGGGGATAGTCCAACATAAAGATCTTTTATTCTCATCTGGTAGACTACAAATTGTGGGTAACGGACTTGATTTATATAGTGCCTATTGCCTGCTAGCATCCAGAGAACTGCTAATGATTTTGCATGAAGTTTCTCCCCTCTCCTTGTCAACATATGTTTCCTATGCGTTATCTGTTGTTTGTGTGCTCCATGAATGGAGATAATGGTGGTAAAACTCTCGGGTTGGACAGCTGGTTCTTTTTGCAGACAGTCATTAGCATTGGGTTGACCCAGTAACATTCTCTTTTTTTTTTTCTAATTTATATAAAATGATATAAGAAACACCAAAAAATTGCTTGATTATTTGTAATTTTTGATGGTTCCAGGTGTGGAGATGCAACCATTTCAGCTTATTATCGATTGAGATCAGTTGAGAGGTTAGGCTTCAATCAAAGGTCCAAAATGGAGTCATTTCGGGGGTTAAGGCTACCCATTGTTGCAATTATTTCGCAGTAACAATATGAAGAGAAGAAGGGGTAGGACTGGTAATTAAAACTACACATTAGTAAAAGTAAAGCTAGTACTTAGGATCATCCCTAAATTTGGAGTCTTCTATTTATCTCAGATTGTTTGTCTTATACATATCGTGGTAGAGCATTAAGTCATGGGTAGTGTATTGTGGTGGATGAATCACGAAAAATGAAATACGATGTTTTTTTTAACGGTAGAAGTATTCTTTTTTTTTTTTTTTAAAAAGATCGTCTAATAAGATGCTAGAGGTCGTAAGTAAAAAAAAAACACACACAATCTAGAACCACAAATTTACACAAACTAGATTTTTCTCATATCTTTAACGAGATGGATATGATATATCTACGTATCGTATAAGATCATTTGACATATCGTTTTCAGTATATGATATATCTATGTCAGTACTAGGATTACGGGATATGGCCCCTCTCTCATTTTGCAGTAAACAGGTTCCGAATTGCCTTGTTGACGGGTTTCTAATTTTCTAAACTGCAACTTAAACCCAGCACGTTTAATAAATCGGTTAGTCTTTTTGGTTTTTACGATGTATTATTAACATCAGTGTATAAGCAAACATAAGATATTTTGTAGACAATATAGTAACCCTCAAGGAAAATATAAGAAAAAATAGATTATTAGTCTCACGAACAAAATTCAAATTAAGATATGTGTAATTAATGAAGTATTTTTTAAACATAGAATGTCACACTTTTGGTTTTACATTTAATACACAAAATTATAAAAATGTAAAATAGATGTCAGACTTACGTGTATACGGGAGATCACAAAAAAAATGATGTGTAAAAAAGATGATAGATTTAGAAAGGATGGGATTCCCTCAAGTACTCCTAACATTTAGGGTAATCTTGACCCTTAGATGAAAATCAAGGGTCAAGATTCAAAGATGATCTTTGAATCTTATCCCTTAATTTTCATTCAAGGGACAAAATTTCCCCAACTTGACTCAAATTGGGGAATTAACTTGAGGGGATTCCTTCCCATTTAGAATATGATGGTTTAAACACCTAATGAAAGTATGAAACCCTTGATTTGTGTACTTTATACTGTCAACAGAAACTTGGTCCTCTATACAGCAGTTCAATGAGTTTGGTGATCCTACATGCCCTTTTCTTGTAATCCTCGAAGGAATGGAGATAGAAGAGCTGGGGTTCATTTTAACGATATACAATTGGTGGCGATTGTCAAAATCGATAGCAGATAACAAGAGCCAGCGGAATAGCTTTTTTTTTTTGAACATAACAAAATAGCTTTCTACCATAACTCCATAAACGTAATGTTACAAAAGAATTGGTAATCATCAAATTAAAGTTAGTTATTCGTCCATTGAGGACAATGTACAACTTAAGTGTGGGGAGGGGGATGGTAAATTGGAAAAATGAAAATTTTGAAGTTTCTTTCCTTTACTAGCATTTTGGTTATGTTTTTAAATTTTTGAGGCTATAGGTTTTGTGCAAAGACGAGAAATGAGGACTTTGAATTTTGCTAATCTAGGATAAAACTTGAGATTGTTTACTTTAGCTTTCCTTTCCTAGTGCTTGTGGCATTTCATCGTTCCAAGGGGTCATAGGCTTGTTCCGAACTTCAAATAATCTAGGTTGCTTGAGAATTGTACCTTAATGATGAAACTAATATGAATAATAGCTTCACTAGATGATGTATTGGTAGGCACCGCTTGAGGTTTTCCACTTGAATTTTGCAACTTGTGTGCATGAAAAGCTCGAAATGTATTAAATATGCTTGTGGCAAATTGACTTAACATATGGTTTGCACACCGGATGTCCGGTCCTTAATTCTTATGTTATAGGTTGTAACTCTAGTCATTATGTTTGGTTTTTATATCGGGGTGTCTGGGGTGCTTCGGCATCAAACGGGTGGCACATGTGGGAATGCGCATAATCTTTTTCCAATAGTCTAATGCTAATGTGGTCTTTGAGATTCAAACAAGTAAGTCCTTGGGGTAACTTCGTTTTACCTAGCTCACCTAAAGCTTCCAACTTGGGATGGGTTGTCAGAAAGTTCGTTACA